>CM067172.1:37759685-37799719 GCA_034093135.1 Erigeron breviscapus
ATTCGACGTGTCACGTCGTCATCTATCTCCCCCGATTTATGTATCACCGATCCCAGGTATCTAAAAGACTCCTTCGGGCACAATATTCGCTCTCCAATGCGAATATCTTCGTCCCCTTGTTGTCTTATATCATGCTTATCGAAGTCACATCTTAGGTATTCCGTCTTCTCTCGGCTCACGCATAAACCATGGTCTTCAAGTGCTTCTCTCCATTTCTCTAGCCTATGGTTTAGCTCCTCCGTCGATTTCGCGATAAGCGCGATGTCATCAGCAAAAATCATGCACCATGGTAGTTCCTCCTGTAAGCCACTGGACAACTCGTCTAAGATCAAGGTAAAAAGGTATGGGCTAAGTGCCGAACCCTGGTGTAGGCCCATATCTACCGAGAAGAGCTCTGTACTCCCCACGGGGGTTCGAACACTCGTCCTCACCCTATCATACATATCCCTGATAACACTAATGTATCTCCCAGTAGCTCCTTTCGCTTGAAGCGTCCTCCAAATCAACTCACGTGGTACACTATCGTATGCCTTTTCCAAATCTAGGAAGGCACAGTGTAGCGATTTTTGTCTTTCCCTATACTTTTCTATGAGGCTTCTGGTGATGTGAATAGCCTCCATCGTCGACCTCCCTGGCATAAAACCAAATTGGTGCTCTGCCACCTTCGTAACCCTTCTCAGCCTCATCTCGATCACTCTCTCCCAAAGTTTCATGGTATGACTTAGGAGTTTAATGCCCCTATAGTTGCTACAACTCTGCACGTCCCCCTTGTTCTTATAGATAGGTATAACCTCACTAAGTCTCCATTCTTCTGGCATTTTTGCACTTGTCCAAATTTTGTTGAAGAGGCTTGTCAACAAGCCTATCCCAGCTTCCCCCAGGCATCTCCATGCCTCGATAGGGATTTGATCTGGGCCTACTGCTTTGTTCCTCCCCATCTTCTTTAGAGCGAGCCTTACTTCCTCTTGGCTGATTCTCGTAGCATCGTCGTCGTCGTAGCGTGTGTCTCGAAGTGTGGCGTGGTCTTCTCCACCTTCCCTTCGCCCCGGCCCACTCCCATTAAACAAGTTGGCGAAGTACTCTTCCCATCTTTTCCTAATGTCTCCTTCCTTCACAATGCTCCGCCCGCTTCCGTCTTTGATATAAATGACATCACCTAGGTCCCTGCGTCTTCTCTCCCTTGCTTTAGCAATTCTAAAGATATCGTTTTCGCCTTCTTTGGAATCTAGTTTCTTATACAGTTCTTCGTATGCTCTTTCTTTTGCTCTAGCTACACTCCTCTTTGCTTCTTTCTTGGCTTCATAGTACCTCTGCCTTGCCACAGACCATTCTTCATTTGTCCCGTTCTGACGGCATTTGGCGAGCTCTTTAAAGCAACTAAGTTTTGTCGCGACCTTGGTCTGAACGTCTTCGCTGATCCACCAAGATTCTCTACCCACTTTACACAGTCTTCCTGTTCCTCTAGATAACCCTAATACCTCCTTTGCCGTCTCCCTCATACCCTCTGCCAAGCGTGTCCACAACTGGTCGGCATCCATATGCAAACTGTCTTGAATCTCCCTTGTGAACCTCGTGCTAGTCATCGACCTAAACGTCTCTGCTGCTTCACCCCTTAGGGTTTTCCAAAGGATTCTTGGCTTTACAGCCTTCTCTGTCTTGATTGTTCGTCTACTCAAAAGCAAATCTATAACCAACAGTCTATGTTGGGAGTAGCCAGCCTCTCTAGGGAGGACCTTGCAATCTTTACAAGCCCTAAAATCGCCTTTACGCACTAAGAAGTAGTCGATCTGGGTTTCATTTAGGCCGCTCTGAAAGGTAATCAGCTGGCGATCCCTCTTTCGGAAGAAAGAGTTTGCGATAACCAGGTCATGTGCAGTTGCAAACTCCAAAATCGCGCGTCCATCTTCGTTCCTAACTCCAAACCCTAATCCCCCGTGAACACCCGGGTAGCCGTCTGACTCTACTCCTATATGTCCGTTTAAGTCTCCTCCTAAGACTAATCGCTGGTCATCAGGGCAACTCCTAACAAGCTCATCGAGTGCGTCCCAAAAACTCTTCTCCCATAGTTTTTGTCAAGACATAATCAAATCTAAGTTGTTGTTGTCACATCAACATGCATCAACATCTTCTCCCATAGTTTCCTGTAGATACTTCCTTAGACTTACTTCACCTTTAGCCATTTTGGCATACCACTCAGCTTCTCTTTTGCTAGCAAGTTCTAATATGTTGACATGTTGACTTGCTGGTATTTGCACCTCAAAACCTGTTTCTCCTGCTTCTGCAAGCAGTAGTTCCTTAGCTAACTTCAGAGAAGCCTCTTCCTCCATCGCTTGTATTTTCTGACGTTCTATAATCTCTTTGAGGATCACGTCTTGAGAACTACTTCGGTGTGTTTCAAAATTTTCATGAAATATAACAGGAGAAGGTAATGACATAGGTCTCTTTCCCTTGAAAACAGTTGGGTCAACTGTTGCTTCAACTTCTCCAGATTGTGAGAAATCAGCAAGTTGATACAACAACCCTTTAATTTCTCTAATTTTTGCTTCAAGTTTTGTTTGTTTATCGATAGACTTTCTCAATAGTGCTCTATCAGCTGCTAGGAGAAAAGGAGTGCTATAGTGTATTTGGTCAATTTGGGAAGTAAGAGACTTAAACGAGGTGGTTTGTTCAGTAGCAAGTGATACTATAGTACTGTTAAGTTGTTCAATTTGCGTTGACAAAAGCTCGATTGAATGTTCAAGTGCAATAAATGTGTGAGTGGCCATGGCTTAGTTGAAAAAGAACGATGGTTGATTTGGATGTGTGGAAATATAGTTTCACACAAAGGAAAATATAAAAGAGAGAAGGAAATTTCAGAATGCCTATTATCTTTAAAAGTGCCTTTCTTATATAAAGAATGAAAGACGAAGTGTGACCTTGGAAAACGGACAGGTGTCCATAAACTACAGAAATTTTAATCATTGCTACTGTAATTAGTAACTACCGAATTATATATATATTTTTTTAGATAAAATTTCTAAACTTTATCATCCCTTTAACCAAGGTTGAAAGGAGCTGAACAGTTTACTCAAAAGCGTATGCTATGTCGAGAAAATCCTCAACTAAATTAATAGCTTAATGAATAGACCGTCTTCCACACATCACTATTTTTCTTCACTGCTTCTTTTTCGAGAACCATATCAATTGCTAATTCATCTTTTTGAACCCTAGATGAATTTTTGATCTAAACTATTGTTTCAGGAGTGATCTAGATAATATTTGTTTCTTTGACCCATGGATCGCCTTTAATGATTGAATTTAAGAAAATGAGACAAATGTTATCAACAAAAATATGTCGACTTTTCCAACTGAATAACAGTAGTATCTTGGTAAAAGAACTTCAAATTTGAAAATAAGAATTATTTGAAAGGCTAAAATTATGATGGGCGATCAACGATTAAAATAGACAAATGAACTTGGTATAAAAATCTATCAAGACAAATATGGGAAATTCTTTTAACTGGGGAATTTCCCTAATCGACAACAATCCCCAAAAGAGAGCGAAGAAAGTTGTATTTCATTATTCGTACAATACAAGTGAAACTTGTTACATTATTTAAGCGGAAATACAACAATTAGGGATACAACATATTTAAAAACCATACAAAGAAACCCACGTGGCTACAAACAGTAACGGAACCACGCCAAGAACGAACGCGACTAACCACTGAATAGCCTCATTCAATGGAAGTTGAGCCACAGTAATTAACCACGCTATGATAATAATGTAAATCATGATTAGGAAAGGACTCAACATTTTTGATATAAGGTTTCGGGTTTTGGTTAGATTCTGAAGAAAGATAAAAAAATGTTAAGTTGATATGGCATGGAGAAAAGTATGCTAAGGTATTATTATATAGTCTAAAAAGGAGCCGTTTCTAACAGTCAAATATGGAAGATAAAGTGAATTTGAATCCTGTATAGTGCCTTAGTCAGACTTACCTGTGTCTAGACAAATCATCTATGCTATACTATAGGAATACAAGTTGTTGGTTATTAAGTATGTACAAATTATAGAATGTTTATAGATGCTATCTCTAAATGTTAATCCAGTGGAGGATTATGTGTAAGTTCATCCTACTCTGTTGAGAGTAGAAGGATTCTGTTTAGAATCATATGAGTTCATCCTACTCTGTTGAGAGTAGAAGGCATCAATTAGGGATACGCCTTGTATCTTCCTGTTAATTATGTGTGATTGTTTAATGTAGAACAGATACTTAGATGTTATCTCTTCTAATATCGATTAATTGTCACTAAGACAAAATATAAATCAAGTAAAGTATATTTTTATTTGATGCAATCTAGATTTCGAGGACGAAATCCTTTTAACTGGGGAATAATGTAACATTCGTGAAATTTGACTAGATTTGACTCATAAATTTAATGTAAATGATTTTCGAGAAAATATATGAATAGTAACCGTATTTGTGAATAGTACCGTATATGTGAATAGTAACCGTATTGTGAATAGTACCGTATACGTGAATAGTAGTGTATTTTGTGAATAGTACCATATTTGTGAATAACAAAGACAACACTAGAAAACCCTAAGATGAGATACTACGAAGATGTACCTTTGCAATTTTAGTGCAACTTGGCACCCTAGTTAGTATCACTTTTGTTAAAGGGGTAATACCTTAACAAGTGATTGGTCACAAACGACGCCAATATGTTCAAGAAGCGACAAGCGTGTCCAACGTCAAACCAAAGAAGGATGAAAGTGGGCGAGAAGCTATTGGAACGCTTCTTTAATTGGGGTAGAAGACGATAAAGGAAAGTATGCAGAGTAACAATGGAAATGAGTAGCCATCAACGAGCGATAACCCAACGTTTTAACTATTTTAGTGCAACTCACGTTACGAACCATTTGTTCATTTTACACTTCTGTATTGACATTCTTATCAGCAACCCATTATTAAGTATTGAACTAAGCAAGATTTACAGCCCACAACGATTACATACGAGTAATCTCTAGTCGTTTCAAGAGGTGAGCGACATTCGTAACCCTTTTCTGTTTCAAAGTTTCTGATCAAGAGGAATTTAGGGAACCGAGGAATGGATGCCCCTATCCCTAGAGTTAAAAGCTCGCATGAAACCAAGAAATCGTGATAAAATCTTGTTTGACTTTCCCACATTATATGACTCCGTGTAGACACTCCTACTGTTGGTCTATCCATTTTTACTACCGTATGAATGATCGAACTTCGAGGACGAAGTTTCAGTTAAGGGGGTAATGATGTAACAACCCTCAATTTCCGACTATGACAATTTACTTATATTTATCTAGGTATCTATCCCTAGAGGTTTATCAAGAGAATTGACCTTCTAGACATTTAAGGCATAGTGATACCTTCTCTCTAGTTCAATGGAATGCCCAAAGATAGCTAGTTATCTTAGAAATGCCAAAACATAGGACAATCTCAAAGTGAAGAAATAATGACAATCTTATAAGAATGTAACCATGATCTATCAAGTCAACTTCAAGAATATGTAAGGTAACAACAAGTTCATAAGTATTCAATCCAACAAACAAGTCTCTATGTATCCAAAATATAATCAACAACTCAAATATAGAAGGTATATCAAGAAAATTTTATGAAGTTTAGTGCCAATACATATATATAGATATATATACACACGACATACATACATACACGTATATCTTGAAATAGCTAACTTTTGCACATAACACAAATACATATCTATATATGCATGCATACATATATAATTACAAATTCAATACTTGCATAAACAAAACTTACATAATCAAACCATTACTACATAATTTGATCAAGACCACCCTCATTTTGAATCTAGACATCATTCTAGTACCAATTCAAGCTCTTACACCACTACCACTTCTCCTAACCAATCACCACCCTTCCACCACACCTCTTAACCAATAAACTCACTCCATACCCTTTATTTTCTGCCATAGCCACGTTTTTTATGCCCCAAGACCAGGCCACTCTCTCTTTTCACACTCAAACACAACACACACACATGCAATGGGTCTCTCTCAACTCTCCCAACTTTCTTTCTTTCTTCTTCTCCATTTTCGGATTCTCCAAGGCAAAATGGAGCTTAAAACTAACTAATCTAATGTAATAATAAGTTCCCTTGATCATCCAACAACTAGAGTCATGTATGGTGGAAGCATGGAGTCGATTTGGAGGCAACAAGGTCACGAAATCAGCCCTCTAAGGGGCTGATCGAACAGCAGCAGAAAACAGGAGCAAACAAGTCCCATCTTCTTCTTTCCTTTTGATTCTTGATCATCAATGGGTACCCAACATGTTCCTTTGATTGTTATTCATCTTTTCCTTCATTTTGTAGCTTATTTTCCTTTCTTTTCAAGCTTGTTACAGCCATGAAACACTCCAAGGGCAGCCACGAAATGGAGACCCAACAACACCCACAATCTTGTTATATTCATCTTCAAAGGTTGATAACTTGAACTCTTTTGGTTATCACTTTCTTTACCTTTAAATTTATCACTAAATGCATATGGATCTACACATGCATGCACATTTAAAATATTGATTTGAAAGAAATAATTAAGAATGCAAGAGATAATAATGGATTTAGTGTAAAAGTGTTAGATCATCACATGCATGTTAACATTTGCACTAGTTTTGGTTAATTTTGATTTGGGATTTGAGATGGATGAATGATGACTTTGAATTTGATAAGAAATCTGTATATTTGATGTTAAAATCATAGAAAAAGGAGTATCAAGCATGTTAGTGGTGAAATAAAGTGTAAATTAAGCAAGAATGGTCATTGGTGAGTTGTTTGGACCCAAATACCTTCTGACAGAATCACTCTCCTGTCTTTGGACGGATACACTGAACATGTGAGGGCCGTTTCAAGCAAAACTTTCAAAATAAAAGTCGTAGATAAAAGAGTTAAGTTTAACCTCCAACTGGAATCACTCAAAAACACTAAACCAAACCAAAGATATGATTTTTATACCAAAAGTGGTCAAAACTGGATTTTTGTCTTAATGTTGAGTCAACTTTGACGATTTTTAATTCCTTAACTAATAGGTTTCAGAAGTTTAAACTTGGTGTGAACTGAGTTCAAAGTGTCCCTAACTTAAAATAAAATTGGGAGATTTTTCTTAAATGTCCATCATAGAAATCATTTATAAAATATCTTGAGTCGCACAGCAGCTCTTGTTCTGACCAGTTTTGGTTTGGTAATTTTTAGAGGTAGTAAACAATGTCTAAAAATTTAGCAAATATTCACATAAATATAGGACACATATATGTCTCTGTATAAAAATCACCAACGTCCAAATAATTCAACTTAACCAAGAATGACTACTCAACATTTTATGAAAATAAGTGTTAAAACAGAAAATTCCAAGTAAAAGTTCTTCACAACAAAATAAGCTAAAAGTCACTAGATTGCAACTCTAACCAACTCCAACAATCTCGTAACAAAAAGTATTATAAACCTACTGAGAATATGTTAAATAAAAGTTATAAAACTTAACTTGGTTATTAAATGGCAAATACAAGCCTACAAATCACTAATTCGGTTCATATAAACACTAACCGAAAGCTTTAATTTGCATACATCACACCACCACCACTATCACAACTTAAGGCACCAAAATATAATGAACATTCTGTAAATAATGAAATAAGGATGAAAATCCATTTTGACGCATTTGAATTGCTTGGAAAATGAGGCAAAAATCACTATTTCGGTAAACGATTTATAAGCTTAGAATCCTCAAAATGAGCGAGACACAAGAGAGGTTGAATTGATATGATTTTTCCCATGATAAAAGTTGCCTAAAAAGGCCTGGGATTTTTAGCCAAAAAGTTGTGTGGTGATTTTTAAGAATTTCTATTAATTATTAAATTTAAATGATAATTAAAAAGGTAAATAAATAAATAAATAAATTATATAAATCATGAAATTGGTTAAATAATCACAACCAATGATGAAAGTGATTAAAACCTACTGGAGTAAAATCATTTTAAGTTAAAGAACAAATGTCATATAATTTAGAAATAATTAAGTAAGTGAAAATCACTAATTAATAACTATTTTTAAATTAATAAGAAAATTTACATAAATAAATATATATATCACAATATTCTAAGTTAAAAAGCATAATAATCAGAGTATAACCCAAATATAATTAGCCACAATTTATAAAGGCAAGTGAGGTACTTAAAAGTATTTTTAAAGAATTATTTGGTTAATAAATCAAGAAAATGAATAAATAATTAATTAAATAATATTAAATTAAATACATAGTCATAAATCAGAAAGTATTCATAAATACTAATATTATGAAGTTACTAATGTCAAATATTATAATCAAGCAAAGCACACAATGGGAACCATGATAATCAAAGGCAAGCTACCGAAATTCTAACAACTTATAACTACATGTATAATGAAAGTGACCATTTTACACCAACACTCTCTACAACCAAAAAAGATGCAAATATTAACAATATACTTGGATCCCAAAATTTATGACAACATAATGAAAGTGGCATTTCTTAGTGATGGCTTAAGATAGGAACTTATGTATATTAGTCCTATCGTAGGGATAGTCTTGGCTTGGGATGTGATTGAGGAATATGACGGATATATGATCAAGGAAGCGATAGATGGGAAATAATATGCGGCATATCAAGGTGAGTCATAGCCCCCTTTCAAACTCTTTTATATGTTTTACTTGCGGGGTGAAAAGCATGATTAATTAAAAATGACTTTCTCTTATGAAATGATTCTTTGAAACAATGATAATGATATGGGAATTATATTGTATGTTCAACGTGTTATATGTTATATGATGAGCTTGAGTACTGTCAAACGGTGGTCCCCTGTACACTACTATTAACTCATTTGAGGCCTGTAGTTAGAGGGTTGCGCAACTAGGATTTGTCCCCTCATCCACTATTATAGGTAACGGTGGGATGTTTGGTCTGCCTTTGTGGCCACCTTCATTGCCAGTCCGGCCTCGCGGTGCTCTAACTACTATATATTTATGGGCGTCTCCATGGCACGACCCTTGGTTATCTTTATGCACGTGATTGACAGCATGTGTTTATCATTATCTTATCATTTGGGACATTATATCTGAATATTGGGACATAACCGGTCTTAGTAGTGGCTCAAGAACAATCTCATCAAATTACGTCATGGTAGTCTTACCATTGACCAAGAGGTATTGATATTATATTGGATGGAAATTGTGGATTGAACATACGGTTTGGGTATTGGACCTTATATGGAATCTTGAAAGTTGTTGAAATTGGCAATATTGAAGTAATGATGACCAAATGGTTTTGGTATAATGAATGATTAATCGATTGATATATTTTCCTGTCACGATAAATGTGACAAATGAGAACTTTATAATTTACCTTGGATTTCTCAACTATTTTGAAATGGATATGTAACGAGGTTTACTTGCAAACCTATGCACTCACCAACTACGTTTTCGTAGTTAACACTTTTTCTTCATGCTTTTCAGGAATTAGCCTTTGTCTTGAGGAATTATATGCATCATGATTGTTTGCATTGCACTTTGGAGTCAAAGATCAAACCTTGTGACGGGCAATGGAATCCGCCTTGATCATTGTAGTATATCATCTCATGTATTTGTTATTTGTTTCTTGGACTCAATATCCAAGTATGGTAGACGTATTGTACTTGGGAATTGGTTCACATGCTTGTGCATTGTAAAATTATTCTTGTCAACTAAAGCTATGGTGAATGTTATCTATTATCCTTTGATTTGAATACTCGACTTTCTGTACATCTCATCATTCCGCCGTGGTTGGGGTGTTACAGAAAATGGTATCAGAGACTAAGGTTATAGAGAACATCGGGGTTCCTTCGGGAATTCCAAAACTATAGCCACTTTTCAAAACGAATTTTTATAGTCGAGTCGAGCATAAGGTTAAGCAGTTTAGTTTGAGCTTTACATGGTAGGACCATGATTAAATGTAAAGTCATGAATCTACGTTTAATTATGAGAGGACCATGTAAAACTCAAACGGCCACTTGGACTTATGTTCAAAAGGATTCCTTTCAAAAAAAAAAAAAAAAAAAAAAAAAAAAAAAAAAAAGAAGAAGAAAGAAAGATCTTTATTAAACTCGTTTTAATGAGAATACGTGTTGCATTTAGACATTCACCTAAGCATATATAGCGATTCGAGACTTGCCTTACTTGAGGATTATGCTAGTTTAGTAGGATTTCCCTCTGCACATTAGAAGTGAAATGAATAAGATTGAAAGGCATTCGTTGATACATGCTACTCTATGCTATAACATGTGAATTTGGGCATGATTTGATTGCAATGTGAAAGCTTATAGTGTGCAATGTGAAAGTTGTAATGTGCAATGTGAAAGTTTGAGATATCAATGTGAAAGTTTGGAATGTGCAATGTGGAAATTAGGGGAAAAATGCATGCATAAAAGCCTTACGATTCATGATGTTGAACTTTAAGTTGCATATGCACTTTAAAATAATGAGATTATTATAAGGCACGAAATCATTTTTGGAGTATGATTTGTTCAAATTATTGAGTAATGATGTTGATTATTTATGATCGATTTAGAAAGAAAATATGGGCATGACGAGTTGATACAAAATTTCATGGACGATATGGATATAAGAGCCTTTACTCTCTAAGTTGGAGCTATTTGAAACTAGTGCGTGAATATTTTGATGATTTAGTAGTCATGCCTTTCTATTGAGATAATTATTGCGCCCTAAGGTTGAGCTAATTGAGGGCTAGTGCATGAACGATTTAATGATTATATAGTTGTGTCTTATTATTAAGATAGTTATTATGCTCTAAGATTTGACTACTGAGAACTAGTACCTACTAGATATGATGATAATGAGGTTAGTCCTTACTACTGACATAGATATTGCGCGTTGAGATTTGACCGCTTGAGAACAAATGATTGTCCCTGAGGAATTCATGATGAAACTAGATAATTTCCTAAGTATGAAAGTTGTCATTAAATACCCCTCCGTCATTCGTTCACTTGTGCTCTTTTGAAAATTATCCATCATCATATTTCTTATGACACCGCTACTCAATATTGACATATGACAACGCGATATCATTGGTGGAACATCTTCCCACGAACGTTGGACGATATACTCTAAGAATTGTAGTCCCAAGATATGACGCGACTCTATCCCCCCAGATACTACGCATAACCCTTGTATTCGATCTGAGATGGTGCGAAACATATGGAAACGCCGAATGAAGTTGGAGACTTATGAAAGACGAGCGGTATTAAAGCCATATGATGATACAACGACACTGGTAGGACGCATTCCCACATATATTCTAGACGACACGTCCTGAGAATGGCAACCCTGAAATTTGGTGCGATATTTCTATTCTAACGCGGCAAACAACTATCTATATTCTAAGCCGGCGCGACATATATTGACGTCATCAAAAGTTGGAGTCCATTGGGCAACGAAAGACATAAAAGTGATTTCTTTAAACCGCCCAAGGAGTCTGATTCGAGCCCTAATGATCCTTTTGTTTTTATATTTCCTATTTCATTCATTCGAAACCGCACTCTATATTCTTGATTATTCAAAGTAATGATCATTACCGTTTCTCTTCAAAGGTTAGTACCCTAACGACGTACAACTCACTCACGCAACACTCTGCAATGGCGAAATCGAGTAACTAGAACCCTGCCCTTGTTGCGACATCAAGGGATACGAAAGACGTAAGACATCGGCCGTCAATAAGTGAAATACTTGGGATAACTATATAGCATAGAAGATGTTATTGGATCATGTACATAAAGTAGGGCGGAGAAGATATGTGGTGTGTAAGTCAAAGTACATGGAAGCACAAGTGAAGAGTATACTAAGCTTTAACTTGGAGAAAGAATTGAAGGTCTTCCCTATCTATGTTGATCGACCGAAGGAAAAATTGAGCGGCCGACGAAAGGAAGGTCGTGTGACATGAAGGTCACCTTTGGATAAATATAAGACTTCCCTAGAACTTGGGGGAGATCACTAGCAATGTTGGAAGACGAAAGTAATTAGAAGAAGAAAACCAAGGACAATAAGATAATTAGAATGTGTCGAGTAACCCTCAAGATGGAAGAGTAACAAAAAAAAAAAAAAGATTCTGAGCTATCCTTTTCTTTTTCAAAACACCAAAGCAAACGGATATTTGCTACATGAAGGAATCAGGAATTTGGCGAATTGAAGATCGTCAAGGATGGTGAGATAAAGTGAAAAGTAGGAAATCCCTTACATTTTTCTAGAGGAAAAATGTTAAGGGGGTAATCACAGCAAAGGTAGATACTCGAACAAGGAGTATGAAGTGCAAGATTATACTTTATCTTTCAAGAAGAGTTATTCACTAGCATCATTGAAGATGATTTGGAGTAGAATATGAAGTGAAGAAACGTCATTTGACTCAAACAAATGAAGTGAAGACATTGACACCATTTACTAGAGGTAGTTCCGGTAGCATTCATCCTTATGGCACTCCACACGTTAGTCTCTGAATATCAATTGGAAAACCACTAACGAAAGACGAACTATTAGTAGAACATATCAACTAAGCTAAGAGAAAGCGGTGTACGCCCAACACCCGATGGAGGCTAGCTTTACTAAAGAGGAGAAGTATGGTCGATAAGTAGAGGAAGCACGATGACCTGTGATGGTTATCCCCTCCAGGTCAACGGTCAAATGAAGGTAAGCTAAAACGAGATGAACTTGGGTGAGAAAAATTTTGCAACACATGGTTAATCGTCAAGGACCATCGACCCAAGGAGCAGTGCGCCCAAGAAGAGTGAAGGAGAAAGTAACATGGAATCGCTAAGTTAATAGTGAAAGCAAATAAGGAATACGACGCTAGAAGTCAAGGCACATACTACCACAACGATCAAGGAAGTTGGTCGTTGAACTACTTTTCAAGAAACTACAAACTCCGGGAGGAGCTAATTATGGAATGTTTGAACGGAAGGGTGATAAGGATAATTCGCATCTGTGATGAGTTAGGATCAAAGGATCCGTATCACCATGACCTGACAAGTACCCTTGAGATAACTGCGAGGACTAGCGACTGCTTGTGTGCTGTTCAAGACGGTGATTACTCTAGTTAGAGATGGATCTGAGTGACGAAACGGTGAGGAGTATGGTGACCCATAAGAAAACGAAAGGAAAATGGAGAAAACCGAGTGGTTGAGAAAAGGATACAGTAACCGATGTTTCCCCTAAATTATATGATATCACAAAATTCTAAGGACAATAGGTTATTGTATTTGAAAAGAAGCTTAGCTTAGAAAACTGAAAATGGATATGAGGCTCAGGAGAGCAAAGTAATTGAGAGTTTTGTAGAGGTCAGGAGGACCTAAGAAGGATCATTTTAAATGAAGAGTTCATACGAATAAGGACATCGAAGTATTTACCTTGAAATGATGGTGGTGATATGATTACTTAAGAGCATAAGGATTATGTCAATCCTATCATGAGGAATGCGTAGGTACAGCAAAGAAACCGAATAGGTTATATGTGCGATGTTAAAGGAGATTTGTCGGTGATGAGTCATAGATAATGGTCCTTCTAGCGTAAAAAGGAAGTAATTAAAGGTACCTTAAAACGATTTGAAAGCCAATATCGGCAAAAGCAAGAGAAACTAGTAACGATATGACTGAGCGAATGATGAAAGAGGTGACTTTGGGAAAATAAGAGTGAAGTTAAAGGACAAAGGTGAGTGTGAGGAACAAGATGGAACTATCGTCATACAATTTATGATTCCCTCGGACGCCATAAAATAACAAAGACAACACTAGAAAACCCTAAGATGAGATACTACGAAGATGTACCTTTGCAATTTTAGTGCAACTTGGCACCCTAGTTAGTATCACTTTTGTTAAAGGGGTAATACCTTAACAAGTGATTGGTCACAAACGACGCCAATATGTTCAAGAAGCGACAAGCGTGTCCAACGTCAAACCAAAGAAGGATGAAAGTGGGCGAGAAGCTATTGGAACGCTTCTTTAATTGGGGTAGAAGACGATAAAGGAAAGTATGCAGAGTAACAATGGAAATGAGTAGCCATCAACGAGCGATAACCCAACGTTTTAACTATTTTAGTGCAACTCACGTTACGAACCATTTGTTCATTTTACACTTCTGTATTGACATTCTTATCAGCAACCCATTATTAAGTATTGAACTAAGCAAGATTTACAGCCCACAACGATTACATACGAGTAATCTCCTAGAGGTTTATCAAGAGAATTGACCTTCTAGACATTTAAGGCATAGTGATACCTTCTCTCTAGTTCAATGGAATGCCCAAAGATAGCTAGTTATCTTAGAAATGCCAAAACATAGGACAATCTCAAAGTGAAGAAATAATGACAATCTTATAAGAATGTAACCATGATCTATCAAGTCAACTTCAAGAATATGTAAGGTAACAACAAGTTCATAAGTATTCAATCCAACAAACAAGTCTCTATGTATCCAAAATATAATCAACAACTCAAATATAGAAGGTATATCAAGAAAATTTTATGAAGTTTAGTGCCAATACATATATATAGATATATATACACACGACATACATACATACACGTATATCTTGAAATAGCTAACTTTTGCACATAACACAAATACATATCTATATATGCATGCATACATATATAATTACAAATTCAATACTTGCATAAACAAAACTTACATAATCAAACCATTACTACATAATTTGATCAAGACCACCCTCATTTTGAATCTAGACATCATTCTAGTACCAATTCAAGCTCTTACACCACTACCACTTCTCCTAACCAATCACCACCCTTCCACCACACCTCTTAACCAATAAACTCACTCCATACCCTTTATTTTCTGCCATAGCCACGTTTTTTATGCCCCAAGACCAGGCCACTCTCTCTTTTCACACTCAAACACAACACACACACATGCAATGGGTCTCTCTCAACTCTCCCAACTTTCTTTCTTTCTTCTTCTTCCCATTTTCGGATTCTCCAAGGCAAAATGGAGCTTAAAACTAACTAATCTAATGTAATAATAAGTTCCCTTGATCATCCAACAACTAGAGTCATGTATGGTGGAAGCATGGAGTCGATTTGGAGGCAACAAGGTCACGAAATCAGCCCTCTAAGGGGCTGATCGAACAGCAGCAGAAAACAGGAGCAAACAAGTCCCATCTTCTTCTTTCCTTTTGATTCTTGATCATCAATGGGTACCCAACATGTTCCTTTGATTGTTATTCATCTTTTCCTTCATTTTGTAGCTTATTTTCCTTTCTTTTCAAGCTTGTTACAGCCATGAAACACTCCAAGGGCAGCCACGAAATGGAGACCCAACAACACCCACAATCTTGTTATATTCATCTTCAAAGGTTGATAACTTGAACTCTTTTGGTTATCACTTTCTTTACCTTTAAATTTATCACTAAATGCATATGGATCTACACATGCATGCACATTTAAAATATTGATTTGAAAGAAATAATTAAGAATGCAAGAGATAATAATGGATTTAGTGTAAAAGTGTTAGATCATCACATGCATGTTAACATTTGCACTAGTTTTGGTTAATTTTGATTTGGGATTTGAGATGGATGAATGATGACTTTGAATTTGATAAGAAATCTGTATATTTGATGTTAAAATCATAGAAAAAGGAGTATCAAGCATGTTAGTGGTGAAATAAAGTGTAAATTAAGCAAGAATGGTCATTGGTGAGTTGTTTGGACCCAAATACCTTCTGACAGAATCACTCTCCTGTCTTTGGACGGATAAACTGAACATGTGAGGGCCGTTTCAAGCAAAACTTTCAAAATAAAAGTCGTAGATAAAAGAGTTAAGTTTAACCTCCAACTGGAATCACTCAAAAACACTAAACCAAACCAAAGATATGATTTTTATACCAAAAGTGGTCAAAACTGGATTTTTGTCTTAATGTTGAGTCAACTTTGACGATTTTTAATTCCTTAACTAATAGGTTTCAGAAGTTTAAACTTGGTGTGAACTGAGTTCAAAGTGTCCCTAACTTAAAATAAAATTGGGAGATTTTTCTTAAATGTCCATCATAGAAATCATTTATAAAATATCTTGAGTCGCACAGCAGCTCTTGTTCTGACCAGTTTTGGTTTGGTAATTTTTAGAGGTAGTAAACAATGTCTAAAAATTTAGCAAAAATTCACATAAATATAGGACACATATATGTCTCTGTATAAAAATCACCAACGTCCAAATAATTCAACTTAACCAAAATGACTACTCAACATTTTATAAAAATAAGTGTTAAAACAATAAATAAATAAATAAATAAATAAATAAATAAATAAATAAATAACTGGGAAATAAATAAATAAATAAATAAATAAATAAATAAATAAATAAATAAATAAATAAATAAATAAATAAATAAATAAATAAATAAATAAATAAATAAATAAATAAATAAATAAATAAATAAATAAATAAATAAATAAATAAATAAATAAATAAATAAATAAATAAATAAATAAATAAATAAATAAATAAATAAATAAATAAATAAATAAATAAATAAATAAATAAATAAATAAATAAATAAATAAATAAATAAATAAATAAATAAATAAATAAATAAATAAATAAATAAATAAATAAATAAATAAATAAATAAATAAATAAATAAATAAATAAATAAATAAATAAATAAATAAATAAATAAATAAATAAATAAATAAATAAATAAATAAATAAATAAATAAATAAATAAATAAATAAATAAATAAATAAATAAATAAATAAATAAATAAATAAATAAATAAATAAATAAATAAATAAATAAATAAATAAATAAATAAATAAATAAATAAATAAATAAATAAATAAATAAATAAATAAATAAATAAATAAATAAATAAATAAATAAATAAATAAATAAATAAATAAATAAATAAATAAATAAATAAATAAATAAATAAATAAATAAATAAATAAATAAATAAATAAATAAATAAATAAATAAATAAATAAATAAATAAATAAATAAATAAATAAATAAATAAATAAATAAATAAATAAATAAATAAATAAATAAATAAATAAATAAATAAATAAATAAATAAATAAATAAATAAATAAATAAATAAATAAATAAATAAATAAATAAATAAATAAATAAATAAATAAATAAATAAATAAATAAATAAATAAATAAATAAATAAATAAATAAATAAATAAATAAATAAATAAATAAATAAATAAATAAATAAATAAATAAATAAATAAATAAATAAATAAATAAATAAATAAATAAATAAATAAATAAATAAATAAATAAATAAATAAATAAATAAATAAATAAATAAATAAATAAATAAATAAATAAATAAATAAATAAATAAATAAATAAATAAATAAATAAATAAATAAATAAATAAATAAATAAATAAATAAATAAATAAATAAATAAATAAATAAATAAATAAATAAATAAATAAATAAATAAATAAATAAATAAATAAATAAATAAATAAATAAATAAATAAATAAATAAATAAATAAATAAATAAATAAATAAATAAATAAATAAATAAATAAATAAATAAATAAATAAATAAATAAATAAATAAATAAATAAATAAATAAATAAATAAATAAATAAATAAATAAATAAATAAATAAATAAATAAATAAATAAATAAATAAATAAATAAATAAATAAATAAATAAATAAATAAATAAATAAATAAATAAATAAATAAATAAATAAATAAATAAATAAATAAATAAATAAATAAATAAATAAATAAATAAATAAATAAATAAATAAATAAATAAATAAATAAATAAATAAATAAATAAATAAATAAATAAATAAATAAATAAATAAATAAATAAATAAATAAATAAATAAATAAATAAATAAATAAATAAATAAATAAATAAATAAATAAATAAATAAATAAATAAATAAATAAATAAATAAATAAATAAATAAATAAATAAATAAATAAATAAATAAATAAATAAATAAATAAATAAATAAATAAATAAATAAATAAATAAATAAATAAATAAATAAATAAATAAATAAATAAATAAATAAATAAATAAATAAATAAATAAATAAATAAATAAATAAATAAATAAATAAATAAATAAATAAATAACCTATAACTATGAACATAAAATAAAAATTCTAATACCCTAGTAAATAAATAAAAAAGTAAACAAATAAATATAATTTAGAAATAATTAAGTAAGTGAAAATCACTAATTAATAACTATTTTTAAATTAATAAGAAAATTTACATAAATAAATATATATATCACAATATTCTAAGTTAAAAAGCATAATAATCAGAGTATAACCCAAATATAATTAGCCACAATTTATAAAGGCAAGTGAGGTACTTAAAAGTATTTTTAAAGAATTATTTGGTTAATAAATCAAGAAAATGAATAAATAATTAATTAAATAATATTAAATTAAATACATAGTCATAAATCAGAAAGTATTCATAAATACTAATATTATGAAGTTACTAATGTCAAATATTATAATCAAGCAAAGCACACAATGGGAACCATGATAATCAAAGGCAAGCTACCGAAATTCTAACAACTTATAACTACATGTATAATGAAAGTGACCCTTTTACACCAACACTCTCTACAACCAAAAAAGATGCAAATATTAACAATATACTTGGATCCCAAAATTTATGACAACATAATGAAAGTGGCATTTCTTAGTGATGGCTTAAGATAGGAACTTACGTATATTAGTCCTATCGTAGGGATAGTCTTGGCTTGGGATGTGATTGAGGAATATGACGGATATATGATCAAGGAAGCGATAGATGAGAAATACCCATTTTGGATAAGTGAATATAATATGCGGCATATCAAGGTGAGTCATAGCCCCCTTTCAAACTCTTTTATATGTTTTACTTGCGGGGTGAAAAGCATGATTAATTAAAAATGACTTTCTCTTATGAAATGATTCTTTGAAACAATGATAATGATATGGGAATTATATTGTATGTTCAATGTGTTATATGTTATATGATGAGCTTGAGTACTGTCAAACGGTGGTCCCCTGTACACTACTATTAACTCATTTGAGGCCTGTAGTTAGAGGGTTGCGCAACTAGGATTTGTCCCCTCATCCACTATTATAGGTAACGGTGGGATGTTTGGTCTGCCTTTGTGGCCACCTTCATTGCCAGTCCGGCCTCGCGGTGCTCTAACTACTATATATTTATGGGCGTCTCCATGGCACGACCCTTGGTTATCTTTATGCACGTGATTGACAGCATGTGTTTATCATTATCTTATCATTTGGGACATTATATCTGAATATTGGGACATAACCGGTCTTAGTAGTGGCTCAAGAACAATCTCATCAAATTACGTCATGGTAGTCTTACCATTGACCAAGAGGTATTGATATTATATTGGATGGAAATTGTGGATTGAACATACGGTTTGGGTATTGGACCTTATATGGAATCTTGAAAGTTGTTGAAATTGGCAATATTGAAGTATTGATGACCAAATGGTTTTGGTATAATGAATGATTAATCGATTGATATATTTTCCTGTCACGATAAATGTGACAAATGAGAACTTTATAATTTACCTTGGATTTCTCAACTATTTTGAAATGGATATGTAACGAGGTTTACTTGCAAACCTATGCACTCACCAACTACGTTTTCGTAGTTGACACTTTTTCTTCATGCTTTTCAGGAATTAGCCTTTGTCTTGAGGAATTATATGCATCATGATTGTTTGCATTGCACTTTGGAGTCAAAGATCAAACCTTGTGACGGGCAATGGAATCCGCCTTGATCATTATAGTATATCATCTCATGTATTTGTTATTTGTTTCGTGGACTCAATATCCAAGTATGGTAGACGTATTGTACTTGGGAATTGGTTCACATGCTTGTGCATTGTAAAATTATTCTTGTCAACTAAAGCTATGGTGAATGTTATCTATTATCCTTTGATTTGAATACTCGACTTTCTGTACATCTCATCATTCCGCCGTGGTTGGGGTGTTACAATTTATAGTCTAACTACACAATTATGCTAATTGTCACAATTAGCCCCTCAACCTTAGTGATCATTTATCTATGATTTAATAACAAGAAATTCCTCTAATCTAGATTACAATTTATCACTATTTTTGGATTTCTAACATTCTCCCCCTTAGTGATACATTGTAATGAATGAAGTACGTGTTATATTGTCTTGTAGGAATGAATTTGATGAGCCCGGTGGTGAAGACAATTGGAGTGTTGAAACAAGTCTTCAAAGCTTTCTCTTTTGTCTTTGAAAACTTGATTCAGTCTTGGTCTTGGACTTCTTGAAATTAAATCATGTGATGATTCTCAATGTTCTTTTTGAACAGAGAATAATGAATTGCGTGTGTTTTGAATCTTCGAGGATTGTTGAATCATGAATCAGAGTTGTCTTTTGAAATGCGGAAGGTATGAATCTTGGTTTTGATTTTTCAATCTTCGAATTTTGAGTGAAGTTCAACTTATCGATTCTTCATTCTTTGATTCTTGAGTGAATCTCATCTTCTTGAAATAAATTTTCATGAATATGTACTCTCCCCCTTGATGTATGCACTGTAGTTTCTTGATAAAATGTAGTTGTATGAATTGAAGATCTTGCATGAAGTGTGTTTGATGAAGACTCTTTTGAAGCTTTACTTCTTTGACTTGAATCTTCTGACAAATCTTTCAACCTTTTTGAAGCTTTGATCTTTTTCACATCAACTTGAACACTTTGGAGAGTAAGCATTTGAATAAAGTTTGGATGAAATTCTTATGAAGTAATCATGCTCCCCCTCAATCCATGAGTATAAACATTTTGGAGTGTCTTTGGATTTTTGAAGCATCTTAAGTGAAAATCTTTCATCTTCGGTTTCATTCTTATCTTTGAAGTTAATTCAGATTCCCCCTTTTTAAAGCCAAAATCTCAATCAACTAAAATCTAGTGAAAATCTGAATACAAGATACTATTGACACATCATGAAGAATTTTCTCCCTCTATACACAAACTTTGAAAAACCTAAAACCTATTGAAACAACCAAACACAAACTTTTCTCATTGTTTCCTTATCAATCAGTAAATCAATCATAATATTTTCTCCCCCTCATAATGACAAAATTGGGACCCAATGTCATTATGTACACATTTGATTGATTAAATATCAAAAGGAATAACATGAGCACATGAAGAAATGTCAACCATCAAAACATCAACCCAAACCATTAGTCCAACCCAAGAAATCCTACGGGTGACTAAAATGTAAGATCGAAGTTGTTGGTACTAATGTTATATCATGGTGTTGGTGTTTTCTGTGTTTGTGTGATGAGAAGTGAAACCGGATAAAAATGATCCGTTAGCATGTTCAAAAATCGAAAGGATTAATGAAATGACCGATTGAAATGTATAACATTTTTCGGATTTCCTATGTATCATTGAGATATGCACAAAACAATTCTCTAACATAGTTCGATCTGCGGCTTTTCAACCACGAGAGTGATTTAAAGAATGTAATTCATGGTCAGTGTCACAAAGGCGTTCGATGACCATGTCTTACTATCCTCAAAGACTTTTGGGAAATAACATCTGAGGTCACATAGACTTCTCGTTAACTCAACAAATTCATAAAATGAAAATGTGAGACCTACGTTCAATGTTGGAAAGGATGTTAGCATTGGTAGGATTTCCATTCGATCATCGTGGAATATCAATTAAGATATCACTACAAATGTTCCGGCTATATCACAAAGATAAGCAATAATATCACAAAGACATGACTCTAATGTGTCCTAAAAAAAAGGATGATCAAATTAATGATCAATCAAAATAGCTCTAGACACAGCGTGATCAAATGAAGTCGGGGACTGGAGTAGAATGTCGCCCTTTTTCAATATCAACATCTTCCGAATGAAGAGTCAATAGAAATGTGAAAATCTCCGTGAGAAATGAAACAAGTATTTGTTAAGAAACACTTGAGTGGTTAGGTAAAGATGTGCATCGCTTCACTGGGTCCATGAAGACTTCTTCAATATCAAGAAATCAACAAATGAAATCCGATAGAAACGTGTTTACCCGGCTTTTTGAGAATTTAGGGAGGGCTTTTGTTTATTTTAGCCCTTTCTCACATCAAATCACCTTAACCTCTCACTTTTCGACTTTACTCCCTCCATCCTATTTGCACAAAACAACATCACTCAAAATACCCTCACTATCTAATGAAAGAAGTGAATACTCCGGGGTTAGAACTCATCGGCGATGATGAAATTCATGGAGTAAATTTTGAGAAATACTTATCACTCATGTGCAAACTAATCACCGAACTCCATTTGATTGAAAATCATTGGAAAAACATCAAATGTGTGCATGAAAAAAAACATTTGAAACACATTTGAAGTTTTGAAGGTTGTTGAAATCACAAACTCCTCCTTAAACTATGCAAGAATAGATCAAAAATTTTCATAGAAAGGTGGAGCAAAAATTGGTTTTGTGAGATCAAACATTTGAGAGTCTATTGTGAACAAGATTTTTATTTGAAAAACATAAAGTTTTGCTTCAACAACAATGTTGATAGTAAGACAGCTAGGGAGTACACAAAGGCGTTCGATCCTTTGCATCTCATATCAACAATTGAGAGTTTTGAAAACTTTATTTGAACAACTTGATTGCTATCACACATACATATTCATATAAGAACACTTGGAAGTACACAAAGGCGTTCGATCCTTTGCATCTCATATCAACAATTGAGAGTTTTGAAAACTTTATTTGAACAACTTGATTGCTATCACACATACATATTCATATAAGAACACTTGGAAGTACACAAAGGCGTTCGATTCCTTGTTATCTTATATCAATTTGTATGTATAATAACAAAAGTTTAGAATGTAAAAACACTCTACAAATAAATATATCATTTAAGAACGGGTTGCATACATAGTATATGCAAGCCACTGAAATATATCTTTTTGTTTATTTTAGCCCTTTCTCACATCAAATCACCTTAACCTCTCACTTTTCGACTTTACTCCCTCCATCCTATTTGCACAAAACAACATCACTCAAAATACCCTCACTATCTAATGAAAGAAGTGAATACTCCGGGGTTAGAACTCATCGGCGATGATGAAATTCATGGAGTAAATTTTGAGAAATACTTATCACTCATGTGCAAACTAATCACCGAACTCCATTTGATTGAAAATCATTGGAAAAACATCAAATGTGTGCATGAAAAAAAACATTTGAAACACATTTGAAGTTTTGAAGGTTGTTGAAATCACAAACTCCTCCTTAAACTATGCAAGAATAGATCAAAAATTTTCATAGAAAGGTGGAGCAAAAATTGGTTTTGTGAGATCAAACATTTGAGAGTCTATTGTGAACAAGATTTTTATTTGAAAAACATAAAGTTTTGCTTCAACAACAATGTTGATAGTAAGACAGCTAGGGAGTACACAAAGGCGTTCAATCCTTTGCATCTCATATCAACAATTGAGAGTTTTGAAAACTTTATTTGAACAACTTGATTGCTATCACACATACATATTCATATAAGAACACTTGGAAGTACACAAAGGCGTTCGATTCCTTGTTATCTTATATCAATTTGTATGTATAATAACAAAAGTTTAGAATGTAAAAACACTCTACAAATAAATATATCATTTAAGAACGGGTTGCATACATAGTATATGCAAGCCACTGAAATATATCTTTTTGTTTATTTTTGAAAATATGCAATTTTGTATTTTGGTTTTCTGGAATGTGTCAAGAATTCCTTCAAAAGAGTTAAGGTTTAAGATTTAACATACCTAGCTTGGAGATAAGAAAGTTAAACCTCTTTTCATCCAGTGGTTTTGTGAACAAATCTACAAGTTGAAAGTCAGTACCCACAAAGTAGAGCTCGATGTCACCTTTCTCAATATGATCTTTGAGAAAATGATATCTAACATCAATATGCTTTGAGCGAGAGTGGTTTACTGAGTTGACTGCAATGGCAATGGCACTCTGAGAATCACAATAGATAGGGATATGATCATATTTCAGACCATAATCAGTTAGTTGTGTCTTCATCCATAAAACTTGAGCACAACAACTAGCCGCAGCCACATATTCTGCTTCAGCCGTTGATAGAGACACACAATTCTATTTCTTGGAAGACCAACTCACAATTTTATCGCCTAAAAATTGTAAAGTACCGGAAGTGCTCTTGCGATCAAGTTTACAACCTGCATGATCTGCATCTTGTTTGCGAATGAACAAGGTAGGGTCAATTGTGCCTTTGGTAAAGCCACCTCTTAGTAAGAAAGTAGTTAAAGAATCATACCATGCTCGGGGTGCTTGCTTAAGACCGTAGAGAGCCTTGTCTAACCTGTAGACATGGTTTGGCCTTTGAGGATCAACAAAACCTGCTGGTTGATCAACGTAAACTTCTTCTTTGAGGTCACCATTCATGAAAGCAGTCTTCACATCCATTTGAAACACAGTAAAGTTTCGGAATGCTACATAAGCTAAGAATATTCGAATGGCCTCCATTCTTGCAACTGGAGCAAAAGTTTCGTCGAAGTCAACACCAGGTTGTTGGCAATAACCCTTTGCAACAAGTCGAGCTTTATTCCTTACTACCACTCCATTCTCATCCTTTTTGTTTTTGAATATCCACTTTGTACCGATTGGATCATCTTTTCTAGGATTTGGAACTAATCTCCATACCTTCAGTCTTTCAAATTGTGCGAGTTCATCTTGCATTGCCTTAACCCACTCTGGATCACGAAGAGCTTCAGATACCATTTTGGGTTCAATATTGCTAAGAGAAAGTGCAACAAGACACTCATTTACTGAGGTACGAGTAGTTACTCCTGCTTGTGGATCTCCAATTATTTGATCAGTAGGATGGTCTTTCTGCATTCGTGTCCACTTGTGAGCATGAGGAAGAGGATCTTGTTGTTGAAGATCAACATCACCATCATTAAAACTTGAGTTTTGTTGAGAGATGAAGTCATAACTTGGTATAACTCTTTCCTCATAAGCTGGATGATCAAAATCAAGTGGTACATACACATTTGGAGTGTTTAATGGATTTTTTGTCTGAGTTAATCAAGAAGGTTGTTCTTGAACATTCACTTGAGAAGAATTATCCTGAGAGGATGGTGGAGAAATATCAGTAGAAGAGGATTCTTGCTCTGAAGAACTTGATGAAGATTCATGAATGTTGTCAGGAACTGGATCGTTGTTATGAAGAGGTTCATTGTTTTGAATTGGTTCAAAGATGACCTGAGGTTCTTGATCATGAATCGGTTTTGAATTATAGAATTCTTCAAAAAGAATATCTAATTCATCACTTGTTGGAGTTGGAAATTTTGAATTATAGAATTCTTCAAAAAGAATATCTAATTCATCACTTGTTGGAGTTGGAAACTTCTTGAATATAGAAGCTAAGGTAGAATTCCTTGTAGAAGTACTTGAAGTACTTGGATCATTACTTGTTGGCAGCAAACCTACTTGCTCAAAAATCATGCCTGACATCTCATCAAACCAAACATTCATTGTTTCTTGAATTGTGTTGGTTCGACGATTATAGATTCGATAGGCAATTGATGTTTTGGAATAACCAACAAAATATCCTTCATCACCTTTCTTCTCGAACTTTCCAAGATTCTCCCGATCATTCAAAGTATAACAAACACACCCAAATATATGAAAGTAGTTGATGTTGGGTTTGCGTTTGTTAATAACCTCATAAGGAGTCTTTTCGAAATGCTGATTGATAATGGACCGATTCTGAGTGTGACATGCAGTGTCAACAGCTTCAGCCCACATATTGGATGGCAATTTGGAATAAGCAAGCATTGTCCTTGCTTCTTCCACCAGCGATCGATTTCTCCTTTCAACAACACCGTTTTGTTGTGGGGTGCGAACTGCTGAGAATTGATGAGTGATACCTTTGGATTTGCAGAATTCATCAAAAACAGCATTCTTGAACTCAGTTCCGTTATCCGAACGGATGTAACGAACTGGAAGTTGAAGATTTACTTGAGTATTAGTGATGAAATCTATCAACATCTGAGTTGTTTCATCTTTGGATGCAAGGAACTTGACCCAAGTATATCTTGAATAATCATCAACAATAACCAAGATGTATTTCTTCCCATTTCAGCTTTGTACTTTCATCGGCCCACAAAGATCCATGTGAAGCAAATGAAGAGGTGCTAAAGAATTTGGAGATTTCTTCGGTTTATGAGAAGCTCTCTTAATCTTCCCAACAGCACAAGAAGGACAGACATGCTCACTTTCATACTTATAGTCAGGTAAGCCTTTAACAAGATGCTTGTTGACCAAAATATTGATGGTTTGAAAATTCAGATGCGACAACCTTCTATGCCATAACCAAGAATTCTTTGAAGTAGCCTTTGAAATGAGACAAATATTATCGGTTGGTTGGTTATCATCGATATTGATGGTAAAAAGATTATCATCACGGTCACCACAAAGAATATCAACTCCATCTAGAGTTTGGACTTTGCAAAGAGATTTTCGAAACAGAACTTGAAGATTGTTATCACAGAATTGTCCAACACTGAACAAGTTGTGACTTAATCTTTCAACATAGTGAACTTTCTTGATGATAATTCCATTTCTTTCAATGTCTCCATAACCTAAGATAGGAGCGAAATTGTTGTTTCCAAAGCGAACTGTTCCCATGAATCTTTCAACAAAATTCTTGAGCAAAGATTTATTTCCAGTCATGTGCTTCGAACACCCGGAATCGAGTATCCAAACACAGATGGTTATTTCCTGCAATCAAAGAAATTTAACTGTTTTTAGGTACCCACTTGAAGACGGGTCCTTTATGGTTAGTTAAAACAGGCAGGGTATATAACTTAGGATATGCATTCAAACATGTTTTCGAATCAACATAAGCATTAACAAGCACATTATCAACAAACACATTTGAATAAAAAGTACGAACATTCACATGAGAATTAAAAGTAACATGTTTACAAGCATCATCATCAGATACACAAGTATGAGAATTAAGATTGTTTACAAGCTCACAAGATCTTGCCTTGGCATTTTCAACAATATTTGACAAAGAAAAATTGTTTTGATTAACATGAACACCCTTCCTCCTATTAACAGCCTTTCTCCTCTTTCTTTTCTTCTTTTTCTCAACATCCTTTTGATTACTAGTGATCCTAGGTACTAATGTATTAGCGACCCATTTAGCACCACTAGTTATGCTCTTTCTACCTGTTGAATTGAAACTAAGAAGATTAGAACTAGGAGTTTTAAACACTTTCATCTTTTTGGAATCTTTTGGAGGTGAGGAAACTTCTTGCTTCTTTGGTTTATCATGAGAAAACCATCCATATCTATCCCTATATCTAGTTGTACCATTTGATGTATCCTTAGTTAGCGAAACTGAGCTAGACTTAGACACTTTAGGTATAAAGCTAGATTGAGAGCTAGATTGAGAGCATTAGGATAGCTAGATTAGAGCTATTAGGTATAGAGCTAGATTGAGAGCTAGATTGAGAAGCATTAGGATAGTCTTTCGGAAGTTTCACTTTGGTGTACTTTGTCCTGAGTGGGGTTTCAGCTTGTTCCTTTTTGACATGTTTCACTGGGGTAGCAATAAAGGTTTCTAACTTAATGGTCTTTGGTTCAGTCTTGACTAGTTTAGTCTTAACTCGTTTCTTTGAGTAATATGAAGTTGGAGCTTTGGACCATGGTTTTTGAGATTCCACTTTTGTTTCCACTTTGATTTTGGTAGATTCAATCTTTTTCTCAGTTTCTGAATTAAAAACATATTCTCCCTCCATGAATTTATCAAAATCATTCTTTGTGAAATCTTTGGAAAAAGAAAATTTCAATGGAGATTGATTAGTTTCAGATTCATTTGAAAGTTTTGAACAATCAGGAATCTTGGTGTCCAACTTCACAATATGGGTAGTCAGAAATTAGGTCAACTTGAACTGACACATCTTTGGTTTCACAAGAAAATTGAGTAGAAGTATCAACACCTATACTAGCACTAGGCTTAGGGTGAACAACTAACTCATCAACGGTGTTGCATGTGAAAAACCTATAGAAGTACCATATCAAAACTAAACTATGTGCAAGTTCTTCATTAGATAAATCAGATTGCACATAATCATCAGCTATAAATGTAGCAGTATTTTGACAAGTACACTAAAAAAATCAGTCAAGGTCTGGGTAGAGGTATTGGTAGATGAATCACAAGTAGTTTGGGTAGAATTGTCTACTAAAGCACTTTGGTTAGTTTGAGTAGAAACATTCTCACAAACTTTCTTAGTATCAACAACAATACATTTATCCTCTGAATTCGGACTTTGAGACTTGAGGTGATTAATAACTTTTTGTTGAGATTCCACCTTTTGTTGTAAACCTTCTATTTGTTTTTCCAAAAATGTGGTTGGAAAGTACATTTTAGTTGGTTTAGGTGGAGTACCGACAGATTCTTGGTTTTGAAAATTTGATTCAATTTCTTCCAATTTGAAAATTGAAGATTCCTTAGTTTTGTATGAATCATTTATTGCATCATAATTAACCAAAAATTCTTGTTTTGGTATTCTCTCAACTTCATCAGTCTTTCAAGATCATTTGGTCTTTTCAAGATCATATGGTCTTTTCAAGATCATATGGTCTTTTCAAGATCATATGGTCTTTTCAAGATCATATGGTCTTTTCAAGATCATATGGTCTTTTCAAGATCATATGGTCTTTTCAAGATCATATGGTCTTTTCAAGATCATATGGTCTTTTCAAGATCATATGGTCTTTTCAAGATCATATGGTCTTTTCAAGATCATATGGTCTTTTCAAGATCATATGGTCTTTTCAAGATCATATGGTCTTTTCAAGATCATATGGTCTTTTCAAGATCATATGGTCTTTTCAAGATCATATGGTCTTTTCAAGATCATATGGTCTTTTCAAGATCATATGGTCTTTTCAAGATCATGATGGTCTGAATTTCAAGATCTTGATTGGTCTTTTCAAGATCATGAATGGTCTTTTCTAGATTTTGACATTTTTGTAATAACTTAGAATCAAGAGAGACATTCAACTCACATTCTTTAACCAACATCTTATCTTTGTAAGCTTGAAAATCTTGTTTAATAGCATCATGTTCAAAAAGTAATTTTGAATGTTCTTCAAGAAGGTTTGAAAATTCACTTTTAGAAAATGAAATGCTATTTTTCAACTTTTTGTTTTTGTTGGCTAAAGAATTGATATGAGTTGTTAAATCTGATAAAGCTAATCTACATGACTCTTTGTCCTTAATCAAAGAAAAAGTAGAGTCTAGATTTACCTCATCATCTGGGTATTCATCATCAGTGCTTTCTGCTTCAAAGACTTTGTTCTTGGCCAACCTTGCCATATAGCAAACATTAGCAGAGAGATCTTGATCTTCATCATCTGTGAGTAACAGCCATTTGTCATCTTCAGCTAGCAATGCATGTCCTGCTTCGACTTGTTTGGCTAACAGCATCTTCTGCTTGTAATACTCATAGTTCCGCTTTCGAGGTTGTTTGCAATCAACAGCAAAATGTCCAGGAATACCACAATTGTAGCACTTTTTGTCTGATGCCTTACCCTTCTCAACAACTTGTTTCTCATAGACTTCCTTCTTTTCACCATACCTTGATCCATTAGCTTCACCTAGCTCATTACTCTTAGGATGATAGTGTTCCTTCTTGGGAAATGCACTTGTAGAAGAAGTGCGGAGATTGTTGTTTGTTGGCCTCGCTTTGTAAAATTTCCTCTTGATATGCTTTGTTACCGCGGCAAGAGCTTGATATAGTTCATCTGAAACACCATCTCTTGTAGCCATCAGATCATCTCCCTCCTCATCAGATGAAGAAACAACTACCATTTGCCTCTTAAGAGCTTCAGAAATCTTCTTCTCAACTATCAATGCCAAAGGATCAGAAGATACAACTTCTGGCATTTTGTTTGATGAAGCTTTGTTTAGGACTTGGTTTTCATTTAGTTTGAAAGATTCATAAAGAGTATGAATGGTGAACTTGGTCAGATTTTGATGTTGCTTGATCTGTGTTCCAAAATCTTCCCATTCTGGACCAAGAGCTTTGATGAATTTGATGTTTAACTCAATCTCTGTTTTCTTGACATTGTTCTTCCTCAATTCATTTATGACATTGCAAAATCTGTAGTAGACAACTTCAAGAGATTCATTAGGCAATTTGGCGAAGTTGTCAAACTCAGTCAAAATATTGGTCAATCTTATCGTCGAAGTCACATCAGCTCCTTCCATCTGTCTAGCCACCTCATCCCATATCTCCTTGGCCGTATCATAAGAATCAACAGAGCCATAGATTTCATCCGGTAGAGCTTTGTATAAGCATGACCTAGCTCTGTTATCTGCAGCTGTTCAATCTTTTTGTTCAGCATTCAAAAGATCAGGAGTTAGAATTATTGCATCAGTAGTGGGATGGCGATGAACGGCAAGTCCATTAAGGATGGAATCTTTCATCATATGACCATTTGTTTGACTTTCCACATAGTCCATAAATCTTTTCTTCCATAGTCCATAGGAACCATGGTAGAGAACTGGAGGTCTTGTGTCTGAACCCAATGCCAATGCTTCACGAGAAGCCATTTGAATTTGATTTGATTTAAAAAATTGAATTGAATTAAGATCAGAAAATGAAACGATCTTGGTGAAGATCGTCTTAGGTTTCGAAGAAATGAAACGATCTTGGTGAAGATCGTCTTAGGTTTCGAAGAAATGAAACGATCTTGGTGAAGATCGTCTTAGGTTTCGAAGAAATGAAACGATCTTGGTGAAGATCGTCTTAGGTTTCGAAGAAATGAAACGATCTTGGTGAAGATCGTCTTAGGATTTTGATGAAATTTGGTTAAGTCTTGAAATTGAAACGATCTTGGTTAAGTCTTGAAATTGAAACGATCTTGAAATGAAATGATCTTGAAGTGAAATTATCTTGAATTAAAGTGATTTTGGATTGAAACGATTAAAAAAAAACTGGGACGATATTTGATTGAAGATCGTCTTAGGTTTCGAAGAAATGAAACGATCTTGGTGAAGATCGTCTTAGGTTTCGAAGAAATGAAACGATCTTGGTGAAGATCGTCTTAGGTTTCGAAGAAATGAAACGATCTTGGTGAAGATCGTCTTAGGCATATTCCAAAGCATATGCTAAAGCATATTCTAAGGCATATTCCAAAGCATATGCTAAAGCATATTCTAAGGCATATTCCAAAGCATATGCTAAAGCATATTCTAAGGCATATTCCAAAGCATATGCTAAAGCATATTCTAAGGCATATTCCAAAGCATATGCTAAAGCATATTCTAAGGCATATTCCAAAGCATATGCTAAAGCATATTCTAAGGCATATTCCAAAGCATATGCTAAAGCATATTCTAAGGCATATTCCAAAGCATATGCTAAAGCATATTCTAAGGCATATTCCAAAGCATATGCTAAAGCATATTCTAAGGCATATTCCAAAGCATATGCTAAAGCATATTCTAAGGCATATTCCAAAGCATATGCTAAAGCATATTCTAAGGCATATTCCAAAGCATATGCTAAAGCATATTCTAAGGCATATTCCAAAGCATATGCTAAAGCATATTCTAAGGCATATTCCAAAGCATATGCTAAAGCATATTCTAAGGCATATTCCAAAGCATATGCTAAAGCATATTCTAAGGCATATTCCAAAGCATATGCTAAAGCATATTCTAAGGCATATTCCAAAGCATATGCTAAAGCATATTCTAAGGCATATTCCAAAGCATATGCTAAAGCATATTCTAAGGCATATTCCAAAGCATATGCTAAAGCATATTCTAAGGCATATTCCAAAGCATATGCTAAAGCATATTCTAAGGCATATTCCAAAGCATATGCTAAAGCATATTCTAAGGCATATTCCAAAGCATATGCTAAAGCATATTCTAAGGCATATTCCAAAGCATATGCTAAAGCATATTCTAAGGCATATTCCAAAGCATATGCTAAAGCATATTCTAAGGCATATTCCAAAGCATATGCTAAAGCATATTCTAAGGCATATTCCAAAGCATATGCTAAAGCATATTCTAAGGCATATTCCAAAGCATATGCTAAAGCATATTCTAAGGCATATTCCAAAGCATATGCTAAAGCATATTCTAAGGCATATTCCAAAGCATATGCTAAAGCATATTCTAAGGCATATTCCAAAGCATATGCTAAAGCATATTCTAAGGCATATTCCAAAGCATATGCTAAAGCATATTCTAAGGCATATTCCAAAGCATATGCTAAAGCATATTCTAAGGCATATTCCAAAGCATATGCTAAAGCATATTCTAAGGCATATTCCAAAGCATATGCTAAAGCATATTCTAAGGCATATTCCAAAGCATATGCTAAAGCATATTCTAAGGCATATTCCAAAGCATATGCTAAAGCATATTCTAAGGCATATTCCAAAGCATATGCTAAAGCATATTCTAAGGCATATTCCAAAGCATATGCTAAAGCATATTCTAAGGCATATTCCAAAGCATATGCTAAAGCATATTCTAAGGCATATTCCAAAGCATATGCTAAAGCATATTCTAAGGCATATTCCAAAGCATATGCTAAAGCATATTCTAAGGCATATTCCAAAGCATATGCTAAAGCATATTCTAAGGCATATTCCAAAGCATATGCTAAAGCATATTCTAAGGCATATTCCAAAGCATATGCTAAAGCATATTCTAAGGCATATTCCAAAGCATATGCTAAAGCATATTCTAAGGCATATTCCAAAGCATATGCTAAAGCATATTCTAAGGCATATTCCAAAGCATATGCTAAAGCATATTCTAAGGCATATTCCAAAGCATATGCTAAAGCATATTCTAAGGCATATTCCAAAGCATATGCTAAAGCATATTCTAAGGCATATTCCAAAGCATATGCTAAAGCATATTCTAAGGCATATTCCAAAGCATATGCTAAAGCATATTCTAAGGCATATTCCAAAGCATATGCTAAAGCATATTCTAAGGCATATTCCAAAGCATATGCTAAAGCATATTCTAAGGCATATTCCAAAGCATATGCTAAAGCATATTCTAAGGCATATTCCAAAGCATATGCTAAAGCATATTCTAAGGCATATTCCAAAGCATATGCTAAAGCATATTCTAAGGCATATTCCAAAGCATATGCTAAAGCATATTCTAAGGCATATTCCAAAGCATATGCTAAAGCATATTCTAAGGCATATTCCAAAGCATATGCTAAAGCATATTCTAAGGCATATTCCAAAGCATATGCTAAAGCATATTCTAAGGCATATTCCAAAGCATATGCTAAAGCATATTCTAAGGCATATTCCAAAGCATATGCTAAAGCATATTCTAAGGCATATTCCAAAGCATATGCTAAAGCATATTCTAAGGCATATTCCAAAGCATATGCTAAAGCATATTCTAAGGCATATTCCAAAGCATATGCTAAAGCATATTCTAAGGCATATTCCAAAGCATATGCTAAAGCATATTCTAAGGCATATTCCAAAGCATATGCTAAAGCATATTCTAAGGCATATTCCAAAGCATATGCTAAAGCATATTCTAAGGCATATTCCAAAGCATATGCTAAAGCATATTCTAAGGCATATTCCAAAGCATATGCTAAAGCATATTCTAAGGCATATTCCAAAGCATATGCTAAAGCATATTCTAAGGCATATTCCAAAGCATATGCTAAAGCATATTCTAAGGCATATTCCAAAGCATATGCTAAAGCATATTCTAAGGCATATTCCAAAGCATATGCTAAAGCATATTCTAAAGCATATTCTAAGGCATATTCCAAAGCATATGCTAAAGCATATTCTAAGGCATATTCCAAAGCATATGCTAAAGCATATTCTAAAATTATTTTATATAAATAGCCACCTTAGTTTAACTATAAAACTCACACCATTATATATTCACTTCTAAAAATCTCTCTTTCTCTCTAATAAAGAAATTAACTTATAATAATAATCATCTTCAAAGAATCAAGAATTCAAGGTTTTAATTGGTTCAAAGTGTTCATCCTCTCTATTTACTCCAAATTCGAATTTATGCATCAAAAGACTTTTGGTAAGTTAAACTCATTCCATAATCATCATTTTATGTTCATTAACTTGTTTCTAGTTGATTTCAAGTATATTCGGGTCACGAATCGGGTCAAAATGCAATTAAAGTCTTAGAAATGGGTCAAATGATTTCAGCATGATTTTGATGTTTTAAGATAAAACTAGTTGATGGGTTATGTTTATGTGGTGAATTCATATCTAGTATAAGTTCAAACATAAGTATTTTAGCTTCCTTAATCGATTTCTAGACTAAAAATGAGTTTTGGAGGGTGTTTGGTTCGTATTTGGGTTGATGAATTATGCAGAACTGAAAACTGAAGTGTAACGGCCGTTACTATATGTAACGCCCGTTAGGGACTGATTTTGACAACATTTTCAAACATCAATAACTTTTGACCCGTAAGTCCGTTTTCGATGATTCAAGCGGCCACGGAAGCGTAATTGAGTCTATTTTCCAATGGTAGAGGCCTCTGAGTCCAGAACATAGTTCTAATGTTTCAAAAGTTTTGATAAAGCAACAGTGGTCAAGTTTCGACTAGTCATTGTGAAACAAAATGTAATGATTCCACTTCGGTTGGATCAAAGCCTTATAAAATGGACATAATAAAGCTTTTATAGTAAGATTAGGTCAATATTCATAGGACCTTACCTCTTGAGATGCTTTAGGATTAATGTAATACGTGTATGATTAGGTTTTGGCTATCGTGGACATCGGTTCTACTTTCTTTCGACTTGGGATTTTATTGCTCATTTCAGGTGAGTTTCGTAAACTCTCCCTACTCAATTGAGATTCGGGCTGAAAAGTGTACATGTTTGTTTAACTGTTGATTGTTGATTTGATTGATTGTATGATTGAATTGTTGATGTGGACCGTTAGCGCATTATTCATTATATAAGTCGCACCGTTAGCGCATTATTCATTATATAAGTCGCACCGTTAGCGCATTATTCATTATATAAGTCGCACCGTTAGCGCATTGTTAATTATTAACTATGTAAGTCGCACCGTTGTTGAACGTTATTGATTGTTATGGAACGTTGTTGAACGTTATATGGAATCGTTGTTGACGTTATTATGGAAGTTGTTGAACGTTGACTTGTATTGAATTGTGATAATGTGAAACCTTATAGGTTATCCTTGGATGTGATTAGTTCTCCTAATCCTCACTTATTGTTAACGGTTGTTATCCGAGACGGTTACTCCTTGTTACTTGTCCCTACGAACTCACCAACTTTATGTTGACGCTCTTTAGTACACTTTTCAGGTAATCAAGTTAATCAGAGACAAAATGGATGATTGCATGCTTACTTGCTAGGATTGGACTAGCTTTGGACTTTCTGGATCCATGATCCTTACTTCCCTTTTATGGGTTACTTTTAGGATCAACTACTATCGATTGAATTGCCTTTTATTATTGATTGAACATGTATTTCGATGAATGTTAATGATTGTATACGTTTGTACAAGTTTAAGGATTGTTTCAATCCTATGTTTTCATATAGTTTGACTCTACATAATTTCCATGTAGTACTGTGCTTTTCTAAGTGATACCCCATGATTCCGCCATGTTGGGGTGTTACAGATCACGTCTCATTTCTGCACAAGATCTCACCGAGGTATCCTTTCCTCACGAGAATGCTTACTTCTTTCCTTAAAGCAAGACAATCTTTAGTCATGTGGCTGAAATCCTTGTGAAAAACGAACCAATCGAGTTTTCCATTCCGTTTAGGATTTTTATTTTTCGCCTTTGGCCATCTCACTTTGTTCCCAAGTTCATACATTGCAAAAATTAGACCTGAAATGTCAACAGAAAAATGATAGTCAATTATCCTAGGATATTCCTCATTATCCTTATCTTTATCCACGTCATCGACTTTGTGATTGTCAGATCTTGAATAGGGTTTAGCCTTAAAAGATTTGGAAGACGAGGCTTTCAATTTTCGGTTAGGACGATCATAAGCAGATTGCGACTTAATCCTCATCCTATCCGCCTCATCTGCATATCTTGAACCTCAGATCCTTGCCTCCAACAAGCTCCTACATGGATTTTCTGAAAGATCATCATAGAGTGGAGAATCACTACGCAAACCCAAATGGAAAGCGTGTACCGCCGAAGTGATCTCAAGATCTAGGATAGGAAAAGACTTTTGATGAAACCTGCTAAGATAACTTCCAAGAGATTCATTAGGACCCTGAGTGATCTTATAAAGGTTTTTAATTAAATTTCTATAAAAATGATTATAAAACAAGTTAATCATATGAGAGAATGAAGTAATTGAGTAGGGAGGAACACTTAGCAGCCATTCCAACGCGGAACCCGTAAGAGTAGATTCGAAACCTTTGCACAAACATCCTTCCTTCAAATGCGCAGGAATAGGAAATTTTTCTATCTTCTCCCTAAATCGGGCAACATGCTTTTTAGGACCTTTAGTACCATCATATAGCTTAAAATTGAGAAGCCGGATATATTTGGGGATCTCCACATCACATATTGGAGGAGCAAATATGGAGATATAGCTTCTTGGTGGAACTTCTTCAGAACTGATACCATGATCGTCAAAATCCTTAGCGTCAACATCCTGAGCTTTAAGATCTTGAGCTCTAAGATCCTGAGCTTTAAGATCCTGAGTGATGTCCAGATCCCGATTTGGTAAGATCTTGACAGCCTGAGTTGAATGATGCATCACAAATGGCGGCTGTCTGGTTAGAATGTCTCCTTGATATTTGCTTGAAGATTCCATGACATCGGAATCCAAGATCTCGGGATGAAAAGATGTAGTTGCTGCTCCAAACGGCTTTATGGTCCTTGATCATTGCATTTCTATCATCATTTGTGCCTGTTCTTTAAATTCAAAAATCATGGAAACAAAATCTTAGTTAGAATTTGTTAAGACTAGAATTCGAGCTTTAGTGAGCTTTAGTGTGTGTTAATGGAGGTTTCTAGTGAGAGAAAGTAGAGAGAGAGTAGAGAGATGTCAGGGAAAGATTAGTTTGTATTATGTGGTAAAAGGTTACAAATTACATTATGGAGGGGGTTTATATACATAAGAGCAATTTACACTATGCCCCCTTCCATATTAACATGTTTACATTCTAAGTATAAAACAATATAAAGTACACAAATCAACTACTACATTTATAATTCTAACAATCTCCCCCTTAGTAGTGATTTGTGAAACATATCCAGTTCTTGTCATTCTTCAAGCTCTTGTATTTGGTCTATCTTTATTTGGATGCCAGAACCAATTATCTCCTTCTGGTCTATCATCAGGAACAACCATGTTTGCTTCATAGTTTCTTGGTGGAATATTTTGTGGGCCTGGAAGATGACTTGGCTCGTACTTGATCCAACAACCTCCTCTTCGACGTACGACGTACTTAGACTTTTGAACATTCTTTGCCTCTCTCATCATTCTGATACTGTCTCAACATTCTCCACATTTCCTTCTTCCATCAACATCTCAACATCATCAACTTCTTCTAATCACATCATCTATTGTTTCCTCAACATTCTCAACTTTCTCAACATTCACAACATTCTCCACATTCTCTTCTCAACATTCTCAACATCTCAACATTTCTCAACATTTACAACATTCTCCACATTTCCTTCTTCCATCACCACATCTCCAACAATTCTCAACTCTACATCCAGCACCAAACACATCAACTAACCTTCTTCTAATCACATCATCTATTGTTTCCTCAACATTCTCAACAGTCTCAACTTTCTCAACATTCTCAACATTCTCCACATTTCCTTCTTCCATCACCACATCTCCAACAATTCTCAACTTCTTCTAATCACATCATCTATTGTTTCCTCAACATTCTCAACTTTCTCAACATTCACAACATTCTCCACATTTCCATTCTCACATTTCAACATTCTCAACAGTCTCAACTTTCTCAACATTCTCAACATTCTCCACATTTCCTTCTCAACATTCTCAACAGTCTCAACTTTCTCAACATTCTCAACATTCTCCACATTTCCTTCTTCACATCCAACATTCTCAACATTCTCAACAGTCTCAACTTTCTCAACATTCTCAACATTCTCCACATTTCCTTCTTCCATCAACATTCTCCAACACATCATCTATTGTTTCCTCAACATTCTCAACAGTCTCAACTTTCTCAACATTCTCAACATTCTCCACATTTCCTTCTTCCATCACCACATCTCCAACACATCATCTATTGTTTCCTCAACATTCTCAACAGTCTCAACTTTCTCAACATTCTCAACATTCTCCACATTTCCTTCTTCCATCCAATCTATTCTCAACATTCTCAACAGTCTCAACTTTCTCAACATTTCAACATTCTCCACATTTCCTTCTTCCATCACCACATCTCCAACACATCATCTATTGTTTCCTCAACATTCTCAACAGTCTCAACTTTCTCAACATTCTCAACATTCTCCACATTTCCTTCTTCCATCACCACATCTCCAACAATTCCTTCAACTCTTGCCGAAGAACTATCAATTGTTTCCTCAACATTCTCAACATTCTCAACATTCTCAACATTCTCAACATTCTCCACATTTCCTTCTTCCATCACCACATCTCCAACAATTCCTTCAACTCTTGCCGAAGAACTATCAATGTTTCATTCTCAGCACCAAACACACCAACTAACCTTCTTCTAATCACATCATCTATTGTTTCCTCAACATTCTCAACTTTCTCAACATTCACAACATTCTCCACATTTCCTTCTTCCATCACCACATCTCCAACACATCATCTATTCTCAACATTCTCAACAGTCTCAACTTTCTCAACATTCTCAACATTCTCCACATTTCCTTCTTCCATCAACATCTCCAACATCATCATCTATTCTCAACATTCTCAACAGTCTCAACTTTCTCAACATTCTCAACATTCTCCACATTTCCTTCTTCCATCACCACATCTCCAACAATTCCTTCATCTCTCAACTTTCTTCTAATCACATCATCTATTGTTTCCTCAACATTCTCAACAGTCTCAACTTTCTCAACATTCTCAACATTCTCCACATTTCCTTCTTCCATCACCACATTCTCCAACATCATCATCTATTGTTTCCTCAACATTCTCAACAGTCTCAACTTTCTCAACATTCTCAACATTCTCCACATTTCCTTCTTCCATCACCACATCTCCAACATCATCATCTATTGTTTCCTCAACATTCTCAACAGTCTCAACTTTCTCAACATTCTCAACATTCTCCACATTTCCTTCTTCCATCACCACATCTCCAACAATTCCTTCATCTCTCAACTATCTTCTAATCACATCATCTATTGTTTCCTCAACATTCTCAACTTTCTCAACATTCACAACATTCTCCACATTTCCTTCTTCCATCCACATTCTCAACATTCTCAACATCTCAACTTCTCAACATTCCAACATTCTCCACATTTCCTTCTTCCATCACCACATCTCCAACAATTCCTTCATCTTCTTGCCAAGTACATTCAACTTTCTACATCCGACTCACCAAACACTCAACTAACCTTCTTCTAATCACATCATCTATTGTTTCCTCAACATTCTCAACAGTCTCAACTTTCTCAACATTCTCAACATTCTCCACATTTCCTTCTTCCATCACCACATCTCACATTCTCAACATCTCAACAGTCTCAACTTTCAACATTCTCTAATCACATCATCTATTGTTTCCTCAACATTCTCAACATTCTCAACATTCTCAACATTTACGCCCTCGGCTCTTTCTTCCATCACCACATCTCCAACATTTCCTTCAACT
>CM067172.1:37800719-37819628 GCA_034093135.1 Erigeron breviscapus
TACATAAAAGCTATAAGCTTAACCTCTATAATATCACTGATTTGATATAGGAATGGGCTAGGAAACTTGCAACTCACTTTATTGTGGTGGGTTCTCCCCCCACAGTGACTGCAAACTCCCTTGATTGTTTTGGGGTGCTCCCCCACGAACGCCTTTGTGATACTATCCTGGCACTAATTGATTTCTGGATCATCATTTTAGGGGGAAAGACTCAAAATAATTTTTTGACTAAAATTCGTTTTTGTTTGAAAATGCAACTGGAGAACTCTTCAGTTGGAAACTGGTACTGGACTGATCCTCCAGTTACCAGGTTCAGTCTTGTCTAAATTTTATAACGTTACAAATACTTGGTCAATATGTGTGACACGTGATGATACTCGAGTGTTTTAAACCACTTGATATCGTGATCTGACGTGTTTAAAACCATTTTAGTACTTGACAACTGTTTGTATTGGGAAAACAAAAAGTGAGTGGGGTCATGGGTAAAGTAAGCCATCGTAGCATTTAATGCTGACATGGTAACATTTAATGCTTACATGGAAAGTTATATTTTTATTTCAAAACTCAAACTCATTTTGTCAAAATATCTTCAAAATTGATTTGGTTTAATAAAATATAATTTTTGGTTTTACATTGTGATCTTGAATCCCCTTATAAATACCCTTATTTACTCCGTAACTCATTTATTTTTTTCTTTCTCTTACATTCCTTCATTTACTTCCAATCATCAATATTGTTTCATTCTTCTCTTTGCTTCACAAATCAAAAACCCTAAATCCTAAATTTCATTTTCATTCTTCTATGGCTCCTAGATCATCTCGATCAAGAGATGTAAATCTCTTGACTGTTCCATATAATCCCTCACCAGATGTCACACAGGCACCTGGTGCCCCTAGTAGTGCTTCGGTCATAAAACTAAATCCAAATAATCCTATGGCCAGCCTACGAGGATCTCAAGGGTCCGATACCCTTATTGGAAGAATTCAAAAGTTTTTGAAGAATTCTCCAATAGGACCCTCATTCTCTCTAAACCTACGTAAGATGTTTCACAACTACTTATGTGAGTTTTGGTACACTGCCGTTCTTTCTTCCGATTGTTCCTCCATCAGTTTCACATTAAAGGATGGAACAATCCAGTGTACCTTGTCAGCTGATACATTGAGGGATGCCTTACGCCTCAATTACTGGAGAGAGGGTGAATCTCCAGTCGTCTTGCCCCCAAATATAAACTTTCGCCAAGTACTCCTGGAAATGGGACACAGGGAGTGTTTGGAGAATGGGGTGTTGAAGACAAAAGGTGCGATGACCATGAAGGGCCTTACACCTTCATGGAGGTATTTTTTCATCCACCTGGTGGAGAGCATGGGTGGGAGTTCTGGTGGACTTGACCAGATTAACTCCTCCGCAAGCAGAGATGGCTTACTGCTTGTGGAACGGATTGAGAGTGGACTTTGCAGATATTTTGTATAGAAGCCTAGTACAAAAACTGAAGGGCTCCAGGGGTGTGTGTATCCCCTTTTCAAGGTTTCTCTCTCTGTTTTCAACAAATTCTGGGCCATGAAGAGTATAAAAGTACAGATTCACCGTACACAAGGCCAGATATGTTGAGGAATCTAGACTCTCTGGTATCTGAAGCTGGAGAGGTCGAAATTCCAGAGCGAATGTACTGGCATTTGCTAAAACTGATGCACCTTTGAAAGTGAATCAGAAAGACAATTGGGCGGGCCTCAAAATAATGAGGGACCCTCCAGTTCGTCTCAAGTTGTGGTTGAGGATAGAGCAACCATAACTGAAGCAACTCCAATCACGTCTATCCCTGGTGAAGATACTTCGGTATCTGATCCTCCAACAGATGTACCCATCCAGGAAACTGGGGAAGGTCATCTGGAGACTGTCCAGGTAACTGAACAGCCTCTGTCACATTCATGGATCTGGACATGAGTGTTAATGACGAGGAAATCCTTATAGAATCTTCGGATTCTGAAGGTACTGAAATAGACCAGGAGATTCTTGATGCTTCTGTACAAGCTCAAGACCCTTCATCTCCAGTCTTACCTCCAGACGCATCAATTTCATTTTCACCCCCTCAAGTAAATACTCCTACTGATACATCCTTACCAATATATTCCGCTCCCTTACCAACTGGGCAATTCTCACTTGCTCGAGAAATGCCCCCACCACCGTCACCGTTGTTCACACCTGAGCATTCTCAGCATGAACAACACATTGAATTTCCAGTCCTTTCTTCTTCCACCACTCCTTCTATATATTCAACTGCTGGCCTGACAACTGGGGAGACTTCCATCAGTTTGCCTCCTCCAGTTGCTCCAGTAGTAACTGCAAGTGGTCCAGTGACACCTTCTCCTTTGTCACTGGACAGCCAAGTTGTTTCACTACAAGCCGATCTCCAAAACCTTCTTACCAGGGTGGAGGAGATTCAGAAGACACTTGACAAGAATACCAAGTCTTTCTCCAGATACCACAAGGACTCTTTGACAAATATTAAGGTGGTCGATCTGGGGATAAACAAGTTTTCTTCAAATGAAGACTTGGTGTTCAAGAAGCTTAATGAGTTGGTCACTGGCTACAACAATCTAGCTGGTACTCTAAAAGAAGCCTTTGACCTAACTCACTCCAAGGTGTCCAGTTCAATCTCCAACTTGCTAGGAAATACTGTCAGAACTTCTGAAGTTGACTTGAAAGAGATTGAAAGGCAGGTCAAAGAACTTATTGAAAGACCTGGCCTAGATGTAACTGGCCTTGGAGAGCAGTTGATGTCTTCAGTTGGTCAGAAGATAGAAGATACGTTGGGTGCTAGAGAAGAACGTTTGATTGAAAGGGTGATGTCTGAGATCACCAAGCTGGCCTCTCCTCAGGTTGATCTGGCCCCACTTACCAGTGAGATCAACCAGTTGAGGGGTAGCATTGAGAATTTGAACACCCAAGTATCTCTACATACTGAATCATTAAATAAACTGACCACTGAAGTAGAGAATATGAAGAAGAATGATGAGGAAGTGAAGGAAAGGGTTGTCTCTGGGTTGGATGAAGACTCCAAAATTTGAATGAATTGAAAACTGGTCAAGACCAAGTTGTTGCAAATGTCTTGACCCAGTCCAAGGAGACGAACCATTTATGGAGGTCCTTCAGGATGATGTGTGGCATATTCAAAGAGTGTAAGGACTTGCAGTCATGGCAGCCTCTTGACCGGTTGCCATCTCACCCCTCTGAATGGGAAGCAATTAGGGCAGGTCTAGATGCTGCCAAGGGGGAAAGAAGTTCAGTCCTTACACGACCAGTTGCACCTGGAAGGACTCCATCTGGATCTGGAAGAGAATTGGTTGTAGCTACCAGTACTGAAACTGGTGAGCAGAGTGAAAGGGGGAATGTTGGTTTGGATAAAGGTAAAGGAGTAGCTGTTGAAGCATCTGCCCAGCCGGCCACTTATGAAATGTTAGAAACTGGAAATACTGACATACTTCCTCCAGTTTCAGATAGTGATAGCAGAAGACTGGCCAGACTTGGAAATGACATTAAAGAAAAGAAGAAAATGAAACAAAGAAACCAAGTGGAAGCCAGGGCACATCTTGCTCAAATCAAGTTGCTTGATATGAGTGATGCCAATCTGTTGGGTATCACTAAGGATGAGTATGTTAGGGTTAAAAATGATCCCAGGATAGTTGACCAGTTGAATGAAATGCTAGATGTAGAACTGGATAGACACTTGCTGAGGATGAGGCAGAATTTGATGCCAGAAGTTTAAACATTTCAGTGGAGAAGGCTAAAGAAATGAGGGCCAGTGGGATTCTGAAGAGAATTGCAAATGTCAAAAAGGTTGTGAAGGATGTTTTGAATCCACCAAGGAGAAGGATTCCACAACCAAGAAGACCACTGACAAAAGATGCAAGGGATGCTGACCTTAGCACATTCGTTGAACCAACTGGCGAAGTTTCAAATGATGACATTAAGTCCGCTGTACTGGCTGCTGGTGCTGGGAGTATAAAAATCACAAATGAATCTGAAGCTAGAAATTACTACTCCCAGATCATGTCAACCAGAAGACATGGTGGTACTATTAGTAGTGTCAATGTTACAATCAAGCCAGGCACCAAGGTTTTTCAAATCGAAGTTAAGTATACTGGTGGGCCACTGGTTAGAACTGATGATCCTGGTGCCATGCAATATGGGTGGAGATGGTGAATGTTTTGGATGCTAAGGCACAAAAGAATAGGTTCGAGAAAGCATGGGTAAACTTTCTAAGGGGGAAGATTCAACATAAAGAAAATCTTGAGCAAAAGTTGAATATTGACCCTGAAGATACTCAACCTATCTCTTCAGTTGCCAAGAGAAGAAGAACTGGCGAAGGGCCATCTCATTAAGTTCTTTCTTTAGTTTATCTACTTGTAATTTGTATTTACATTCTGTAACTTGTATAAATTTCATTCCCTTGTATAAATGAAGTTACCAGTTTGTAACCACAAGGTAGATAAAAGATTAAAATCTAACAAACCTAAAAAAAAAACCTAAGGCATTTATTGATCTATAAAAATGCCTTAGATAACTTAAATAGATTTAAATCGAACAAGTCTCTCCAGTTCACACTTGTACAGATACAAGAACTAGAAAAGACTTAGACTATATTTCTAGACAAATAGGGGGAATTTGTTAGGACCAGTTCACCTGGAACTGGCCAGTCACCAATTCACACTGACCAGTCACCAGTTGCATCTGGTGACCCAGTAAAACTGGTGACCAAGAAGATTTGTCCAGAAATATATTGAAGTCCAGTTGCACCGTACAGTCAACGCAACTGAAGACTTCCTCCAGTTGAGAACTGACCAGTTGAAGAATCATTCCAGTTGAAGTCAAAGACAACAAATGGAAGATAGAGAATGGCAATGGTAGCGAAGCCCAGTTGGCATTCTAGTCAGTTACAAACTGGAGACCAACAGTGGAAAGCCCTTACAAAGCTTTACACTGATTACGAGGAATTGACTTGTATGCTTTATGTACCTTTACCCGGATAATAAGCCTTATCTTTTTATTTAAGTATTATAAGGTACATAAAGGTGGTTATGTAAAGTCACTTTAACATGCGACTTTACACTGCTTTTTAAGGAATTAAATGTTATTCCTTAAATGCTCCCAACCACATTTGTACGGCTAAAGTTAACATCCAATGTTAACTTTGCCTATAAATACAAGTCATTGCACAACCAAGAATATAACTTCTTCGAATAAACTTCGATAGAATTCACACTTTGCAAACCTGCAATATTCTTGGTGAACTTGTGCAATCTTCTCTCAATCGCTAAAAGGAACATTTCACAACTTTAAGTGTTTCGATTGTTTGAGAAATTCCGAGTGTAGATCAATTGTATTTCATAGGTTGTTAGGATATTTACATTCGTGTATTATCTTGGTTCCGCATCAACCTTGTAATTTGTTAATATCAATAAATAAATTACACATTGAAAAATACATATTGTCTCATCAACTTATCTTACAAGTTATTTGTATTATTGCATTGTTCTTTACTTATTGTCTGTTATATAAGTAATCTATCTAGAACTTGGTATATACACACTGCAACTGGTCGTCTCCAGTTCAGTGCATATATTGCAAAGTAACTCCACCATCGACATAGAGGTGTCTTCTGTACCATTGTAACATCCCGAACGTTTTATGTTTGACTATTTGACTTTCCGTTAATTAACGTTAGGTTCGTTATGTTTATGTGCCCTATAAGGGATTATGTGATTAAATGCTTATGTGTTTAATATGAAATGAAGTAAAATGAATTAAATGAAAGTAATTTAAAGTAAAGTATGAAAGTTAAGTGCTTGTTAGATCGTTAAGTCTCCCGGTAAGTTAATTAAGCTACGAAAGTAAGTTTAGGAAGTCGAGGGGCCTATGGGCACTAAAGGAAACTTATGGTCAGGAGTTTAAGGTCTAGTAAGACTCCAATAGCTGCTAATTTTCGTGATTAAGCCCTAGGAACAGATCCCCTCCCTCTCAAAACAAGTTTCCTCCAAGAATCAATCGTTTCGTGTCGTTTCGATCAAGTTTGATTAAGATTTCGAATCCTCAAAGTCATCTACAGGTAATATGGCTGATCTTACTCTTAAATCTGATCATGTATGTCTTAGAAGTGATTTCGATCCAGGCCATAGGGTTTGGGTTGGGTTATTTGATCAAACGTTTACCGAATTCTTGTTATTCGGGTGTTGTAATGATTGATTTGTGATGTAAAGCATTAAAGGATTGATTGATGGATTAAAGGCTTGAAAAGTATTGGAAAAAGGGTTAATTTTATGTCCCCAGGGCGGATTTGGGGTTTGGGTTCGTATGGAATTCGTTTGATCAAAGAACAAAATTAAGGTTTTTGGTCGACACTCCAGGTGCGACGCACCAGGAGGGTGGTGCGACGCACCACAGCCAGATTTGGAAAAATGATTTCAGCCAAAAGCCCGATATGCGGCGCACCAATGGGTAGGTGCGGCGCACCTGCATCTATTCAGAATTTTCTGATGAAATTGTGCGACGCACCACATGTCAAGTGCGACGCACCTGATGCCCAGGTTGCACAAAGTATTTTCGTTTAGCTTATATTCGATCTTATACTCATTCTAGGTTGTCGGGAGCACTTAGCAAGCAATTAATATACTTTTAACTTGTTGGTAAGCTGTATCGAGGTAAGATAACATCTTTTGTCACCTGTTGGTACAACAAAATACGTTTTCATAAGTTAAACCTTCCAATTGAATATGTATGCACGTTTTATGTTCATGGGTGACTATGGGAGGTTGCAAGGAGGTATTACTTACCATTAATGATGATTAACATACATATGCAGGTTGCAATGGTATGAGGTAAGTATATATGCATGAAATGATGGAATGATTATATATGTATGAAAATGTCGAAATGATATGATATATGTTTGCATGTGTGGCTTGATCACCTAGTCACTAGTCCTTGATTAGGATTGCCATGTTCACGTGCACGTTAAGGGCCCTAAATTAAAAGATGATATGTGATTAGTATAGGTGAAAGCGTAGCCTAAACTAATTAAACGATTAAAGTCTCGAGCATTATGTAAAGTCTTGTGTTAAGCTTAACCCGTGCTAGCTCTTTGGGGCTGGTGCGTACGTGGTCACTTGAGTTGCTCCTTGTGGCATAGTTACGTTTGAGTATTCCGGGTGAAGTAACTAACCACCAATGCGTAAAGGCATAAACGGTTTACTCAGTTGGATTGACTTTGTCATTCCTTAACGACGCCGATGGACCACCTTATGGTTTACCCATCATGTCGGGTGTGAGGACTCCAAGTATGGTTTATGACTGCCTACACACAACCCCACATCCCTATGTAAGTGGCATAAGTCACTTAGCCTACATCTTGGCAAAGAAATAAAGAAAGAAAGATGAAGAAAGAAAGTATAGGCACACCTTAGGACATGATGAACCTAATGTGTATCTTATGATGTTATGAATGTGTGTGATATTAACATAAAATGCAGATTTTGTTAATATATGTAATTGGCAAACGTTTTCAAATCTATGTTATCTTACTTAGCTAATTTTATTAGCTAACACTTGTTTTTTGAAAATGTTGTGCCTTCAGGATAATCAAGTTTGAGCTAGGCGAGGATTAGCTTGGTGAGAGTTGGGTAGAATGAATAAAGAAGCTTAGCAAAGACATTAAACGCTTAGACTTCCTTTAGCCTTATGTTTGGCTATTTTGTTCATGTTTCAGAATTGTATTGATGGGCATTTATGTAGGTGCCAAAGCTTGGATTTACTTTTATTATTTTGACGATGCTATAAGTAACACCAATTTTAAAGGTACCATCCGTTACGGATGGGGCAGATTTTATATGTGATCCTTTCCGCTTATTTTAAACGCCGTTTGGCAAAGATTTGAAAAAATCCAAGTTTTTAAACGACGGGTGTTACAAGTTGGTACCAGAGAAATGGTTTAAGTGAACCAAAATTCGACCAAGACCTTAGGATTTTGGACTTAAACCGTATGAGAAATGATGGGCTTAGGTAGTAATGCTTTAGCTTTATGATGAAAATACGTTTAGGACGGGTTGGGATGAGAGTGAGTGTAGGTTTATGGCTTATATACGATTATGGTATGCTTGTGTAATTATGTAGGCCTAACCTTACATTGTTCTCATTCGATTCATCTCTAACGTTCGCCACTAAATTGTAGAAAGATGGTTAATACTTGTGCTAGCAGTCAAAGAGATGGAGCTAATGTTAGCAATGCTCCGGCTAATCAAAATGGGACTGGGAATGGTGTTAACCAAAGGCTTCCTCGAAGGCCATTTCCGGGTGCACAACCCACAAGGTCTGAGATTGATAGAGCTAACCCAGTGATTGAACAAGTTCCTACCCAAGCTGAAATGCATGAAGAGTTGAGGGCTATTCGAGCTCTCTTGTTGAGGAATGAAGAAGAGTTGAATCAACTTAGGGCTGAAAGAGAAGCTAGCTTGCAACGGGATGAGCATACGGATGGGAATTACTCCAACCGCTCAAACCGTAGCGAGCCATCAATGGTAAGGTCACAGGTTGCTCCTGGAAATGTTGTTGCTGAAGTGAATGGTGCGGGAAATGTAGTGGCGCCTCGTGCTCCTCGCGTCCATAACTTCAAATATGAAAGCTTTAAGAAGTGTGGTGCCAAGGAGTTTGATGGCACTCTTGATGCAGTGGGCGCCATGGAATGGCTTACTGACACTGAAGTGGTGTTTGCTTCATGCTACTGTCCTGATGTGTTATGTGCTACCCGTGTGTTAACAAAAAATGCTCGCATCTGGTGGAGATCTGCTACTGTTTCATTGACTCCCGAGGTACTTGCTGCTATGCCTTGGGATACATTCAAAGAAAAGTTTTTGGAAGAATATGTGGGTACTCGTGAGTTGAGGCTGATTGAGAAGGAATTCAGAGCTTTGACTGCTAAGCCCGGTGCCATAGGTGAGTATGCTCGCTCGTTTACAGAAAAGTTACAGTTTGTAGGTCGTATGGTGCCAAGGGAAATTGATCAGATTGAAGCATATTGTGATGGTCTCCCCGCTAGCTATCGTGGCCTTTGTAGGCAACATACTACATTGTCTGCTGCGATTAAGGAGTCCAAGAGGTTGGATGATGACTTCAAAGGTGAAAAGGTTGCAGTAAAAGCTAATGATGACAAGCAATCAGGTTCAAAAAGGAAGCATGATGGGTTAAATGGATCTAATAGGAAGTTCAAGAAAGGTTCATCTTCAAGAGGTGGGGGCAGCAACTATGCCAAGCCTAAGAATTGGTGTGGTACTTGTAAGGCGCCTCATTCGGGTCCATGTTCAGATAAGACCCGAAGGTGTGATACTTGTGGTGGTACGGGTCATCCTACTTCAGAATGCAAAGACAAGCCAAAGTGTTACCGGTGCCAACAAACCGGTCATTTCATCAAGGATTGCCACAAGGAAGAGATGATGGAAAGAAGACGGCTGTCCAAAAGCCTAAAGCTCGAGCCTTCAGCTGACAGTCGAAGCTGCCAAGGATAACGACGAGGTAGTAAGTGGTACATTTCTTGTTAACTCAAAACCTGCTTCTGTACTTTTTGATTCGGGTGCAAATAGATCTTTTGTGTCCACTTTATTTGCTCCTAAGCTTGATAGGGTCACTACTCCTCTTGATTGCTCTATAGAGGTTGAAATTGCTAACGGTACCATTAGTGACATTCAAGTAGGTTATGATGATTGTTCTATTGAGATTAAAGGTCGCTCTTTTCCGGTTCAGTTATTGCCTACCACTCTAGCCGGTTTTGATATAGTGATAGGTATGGATTGGTTGTCTCAGAATGATGCTACCATTTTATGTTCTCAAAAGGTCGTGCGGTTCGCCACTCCGGATGGTGAGGTCATTTCCGTTTATGGAGATAAGAAGAATGGAGCATAAAGATTATTAATTTGATGAAGGCTCTCAATTGCATTCGGCACAACAAGAATCTCTTTCTTGCTTATGTTATCGATACACGAAAAGAGAAGTCTCCGATCTCTAATGTTGATATAGTTTCTGAATTTTCTGATGTCTTTCCGGATGATCTTCCCGGTATTCCTCCCGACCGAGAGGTCACTTTTCAGATTGATCTTGTACCCGGTGCTACTCCTGTTGCAAAAGCACCATATCGCTTAGCTCCTACAGAAATGAAAGAGTTAATGTCTCAGCTTCAAGAGCTACTTGACAAAGGTTTCATACAACCAAGTTCCTCGCCTTGGGGAGCTCTGGTTCTTTTTGTCAAAAAGAAAGACGGTTCTATGCGCATGTGCATAGACTACCGTGAGCTGAATAAGAGAACGGTTAAGAACAAGTATCCTCTCCCGCGTATTGATGATCTTTTCGATCAGCTCCATGGTGCTTCTTATTTCTCTAAGATTGATTTGCGGTCTGGCTATCATCAATTAAAAGTCAAAAAGGAAGATGTGGCCAAGACAGCTTTCGTACACGTTATGGGCACTATGAGTTTCTTGTCATGCCTTTTGGGTTGACAAATGCTCCAGCCGCTTTCATGGATTTAATGAATCGGGTATGTCCCATTCTTAGATCATTTTGTGATTGTCTTCATCGACGATATTCTAATTTATTCAAAGTCTGAAGCCGAGCACCGTGAGCACTTAAGAGCCGTTCTTGAGGTTCTTAGGGAGAAAAAGTTATATGCAAAGTTCTCCAAGTGTGAATTCTGGCTCCGAGAAGTTCAATTTCCCGGGCATGTTATCTCTTCTGAAGGTATTAAAGTTGATCCCGCCAAGATTGAAGATGTATCTAAATGGGAACAGCCAAAGACACCCACGGAGATTAAGAGTTTTCTCGGGTTAGCTGGCTATTATAGAAGGTTTATTCAAGATTTCTCCTGAATAGCTAAGCCAATGACTGAATTGACAAAGAAAGGAGTAAAGTTTGTGTGGACGGAAGCTCAAGAAAAGGCCTTTCAAACGCTTAAGACAAAGTTATGTGAAGCTCCTGTCCTAGCCTTACCCGAAGTTACTGATGATCTTGTTGTGTATAGTGATGCTTCTATTTCAGGTTTGGGTTGTGTCCTTATGCAAAGGGACAAAGTTATTGCATATGCTTCACGTTAGTTGAAGCCTCATGAAAAGAATTACCCGACCCATGATCTTGAATTGGCTGCAGTAGTATTTGCTTTGAAGTTGTGGAGGCATTACTTATATGGCACCAAATGTACCTTGTATACGGATCATAAGAGTTTGCAATATGTGTTCTCACAAAAGGAAATGAATGTAAGGCAAAGGAGATGGATGGAGCTTCTGAAAGATTATGATTGTGAGATTAAATATCATCCCGGTAAAGCCAATGTGGTGGCGGATGCATTAAGTAGGAAGTGCAGAATTTTTCTTGTAGATTGATGAGCATGGTTGTTCAAGCCAAGTTGGGGTTACTCGACCGCATCAAGGAAGCCCAAGTTAAGGCTTTAATGAAGGATAATATCGATAATGAAAGTATTGGAATGCCACCATTTGAAATGCTTTATGGTAGGAGATGTAGGACCCCGAGTTGTTGGATGGAACCCGGTGAGAAACAGTGTACGGGTCCTGAAATCATTGAAATCTCAGCTGAAAAAGTCAATGTAGCAAAAGAAGCACTTCGTGTGGCTAGAGAACGACAAAAGACTTATGCCGACAAGAAAAGGAAGCCAATCGAGTTTCAAGTTGGTGATTTGGTAATGCTGAAAGTTTCTCCATGGAAAGGAGTGATTCGTTTTGGAAAGAAAGGAAAGCTAAGTCCACGTTTCATTGGACCTCTCAAAATTCTGAAACGTATCAAGGATGTAGCTTATCAATTGGAACTACCTCCAGAATTGGATGGAATTCACCACACATTTCATGTTTCATATTTGAGGAAGTGTTTGGCCAATGAGTCTAGTGTTATCCCAATTGAGGATGTGAGCATAAATCCTCAGAAAAGAATAGTGGACGAACCAGTAGCGATACTCGGAAGAAAGCAAAAGAAACTTCGCCGAAAGTTGATTGATCTCGTGTTGATTAAATGGAAGCATAACCACGATGAAAGTTTAACTTGGGAGACCGAGTCGGTGATGAAAGAGAAATATCCAGATTTGTTCGCTTCTGAGGCGATTCCGAGGACGGAATCCTCTTAAGGGGGAGGTAATTGTAACATCCCGAACGTTTTATGTTTGACTATTTGACTTTCCGTTAGTTAACGTTAGGTCCGTATTTTATGTGCCCTATAAGGGATTATGTGATTAAATGCTTATGTGTTTAATATGAAATGAAGTAAAGTGGAATTAAATGAAAGTAATTTAAAGTAAAGTATGAAAAGTTAAGTGCTTGTTAGATCGTTAAGTCTCCCGGTAAGTTAATTAAGCTACGAAAGTAAAGTTTAGGAAGTCGAGGGGCCTATGGGCACTAAAGGAAACTTATAGTCAGGAGTTTAAGGTCTAGTAAGACTCCAATAGCTGCTAATTTTCGTGATTAAGCCCTAGGAAAAGATCCCCTCCCTCTCAAAACAAGTTTCTTCCAAGAATCAATCGTTTCGTGTCGTTTCGATCAAGTTTGATTAAGATTTCGAATCCTCAAAGTCATCTACAGGTATTATGGCTGATCTTACTCTTAAATCTGATCATGTATGTCTTAGTAGTGATTTCGATCCAGGCCATAGGGTTTGGGTTGGGTTATTTGATCAAACGTTTACCGAATTCTTGTTATTCGGGTGTTGTAATGATTGATTTGTGATGTAAAGCATTAAAGGATTGATTGATGGATTAAAGGCTTGAAAAGTATTGGAAAAAGGGTTAATTTTATGTCCCCAAGGCGGATTTGGGGTTTGGGTTCGTATGGAATTCGTTTGATCAAAGAACAAAATTAAGGTTTCTGGTCGACACTCCAGGTGCGACGCACCAGGAGGGTGGTGCGACGCACCACAGCCAGATTTGGAAAAATGGATTTCAGCCAAAAGCCCGATATGCGGCGCACCAATGGGTAGGTGCGGCGCACCTGCATCTATTCATAATTTTCTGATGAATTTGTGCGACGCACCACATGTCAAGTGCGACGCACCTGATGCCCAGGTTGCACAAAGTATTTTGTTTAGCTTATATTCGATCTTATACTCATTCTAGGTTGTCGGGAGCACTTAGCAAGCACATTAATATACTTTTAACTTGTTGGTAAGCTGTATCGAGGTAAGATAACATCTTTTGTCACCTGTTGGTACAACAAAATACGTTTTCATAAGTTAAACCTTCCAATTGAATATGTATGCACGTTTTATGTTCATGGGTGACTATGGGAGGTTGCAAAGGAGGTATTACTTACCATTAATGATGATTAACATACATATGCAGGTTGCAATGGTATGAGGTAAGTATATATGCATGAAATGATGGAATGATTATATATGTATGAAAATGTTGAAATGATATGATATATGTTTGCATGTGTGGCTTGATCACCTAGTCACTAGTCCTTGATTAGGATTGCCATGTTCACGTGCACGTTAAGGGCCCTAAAGTAAAAGATGATATGTGATTAGTATAGGTGAAAGCGTTGCCTAAACTAATTAAACGATTAAAGTCTCGAGCATTATGTAAAGTCTTGTGTTAAGCTTAACCCGTGCTAGCTCTTCGGGGTGGTGCGTACGTGGTCACTTGAGTTGCTCCTTGTGGCATAGTTACGTTTGAGTATTCCGGGTGGAGTAACTAACCACCAATGCGTAAAGGCATAAACGGTTTATTCAGTTGGATTGACTTTGTCATTCCTTAACGACGCCGATGGACCACCTTATGGTTTACCCATCATGTCGGGTGTGAGGACTCCAAGTATGGTTTATGACCGCCTACACACAACCCCACATCCCTATGTAAGTGGCATAAGTCACTTAGCCTACATCTTGGCAAAGAAATACAGAAAGAAAGATGAAGAAAGAAAGTATAGGCACACCTTAGGACATGATGAACCTAATGTGTATCTTATGATGTTATGAATGTGTGTGATATTAACATAAAATGCAGATTTTGTTAATATATGTAATTGGCAAACGTTTTCAAATCTATGTTATCTTACTTAGCTAATTTTATTAGCTAACACTTGTTCTTTGAAAATGTTGTGCCTTCAGGATAATCAAGTTTGAGCTAGGCGAGGATTAGCTTGGTGAGAGTTGGGTAGAATGAATAAAGAAGCTTAGCAAAGACATTAAACGCTTAGACTTCCTTTAGCCTTATGTTTGGCTATTTTGTTCATGTTTCAGAATTGTAATGATGGGCATTTATGTAGGTGCCAAAGCTTGGATTTACTTTTATTATTTTGACGATGCTAGAAGTAACACCAATTTTAAAGGTACCATCCGTTACGGATGGGGCAGATTTTATATGTGATCCTTTCCGCTTATTTTAAACGCCGTTTGGCAAAGATTTTTCAAAATCCAAGTTTTTAAACGACGGGTGTTACAACCATCTAACGAGTTGGGACTTACAAGTCAACATTTGTAGACAGAGAAATCACTGACGCATATGTGCAAGCAAACTATGACGTGTTGTGCGCAATAATTAGGCGTCTAAGAGAGACAGGCCAGGTGTATGAACCAGAATCAATAGCCCATCACACCTACAACAAACACCATACATGGGAAATACAAGAAGGGTTCGAACAGAACATGCTCACCGGACCATCAACCACAGAACATAGCTCCCCAGATATACAAGGGGACCCCTACAATGGAGAAGTACAGAATCTCCAAACGGGAGCCCCGGAAGGCAGACCTGACCAAGGAAATCATACTCAAGGTCAGCCCAAATGAAAAACAGGACCAGGAGAAACAGGCGGAGATAATGCAGAGATCCCCCTCACCAGAGTGGAAACCTATGGACATGTCACGCCTAGGGAACACAAACAGTCCATTTGCTAGTAACATACAAAACCACCCGATACCAGTGATGATATAACCTATACGGAGCATTAGCTCCGTACCCGAAGCAGATACGAAGACACCTTCGTACAGGTAAAATTACTTATCTATATACCCAGAACGGAGCTCGACCTCCGATTCAATATAATCATTCCGGAGCTCCCGAGGTAACAAATACCCAGCTCCGAGAGAAAACATATCAAGAAGATCGGATATAGATTCTTTCCATGATTATCCGAGCAAAATAACATACTTGAAGTTCGACAACCTCGGACACGGTTTGTAAAGAGATCATCACAAATCTCCCCAAAAGATAAAAAGATATCCTTAAAAGAGGAAGAGATTTACCCTAATTCTCTTACCCTCCTCTCCAAGTTTCTACCCTCTATATAAAGAGGAAGACATCATATGGCATCATCATCTTTTTACCCTCAAAAAACACATCACCTTCACACGATACCGCGCCGGCCTCCAAGGTCCGGTGACAATATATAATATAAATAAGGCGTAAAGCGGCCGCAACCCTTTTACCGGAAGGGAATCGCCTTCAAATCACCATCAACATCCTAATCCCCTTACTCACACCTCCGGTTGAACATAGCGCGATTATTTGATCAAACAAATTGGCGCCATCCGTGGGACGTAATCCTTAAAACAAAGAAAAACACACACAACGATCCCACTCACGATCAGAATAATCAATTACCATGGCCGACGGAGATACCTATTACTCCTCACGAACACCTAACACGCCCCCAAGGGGGTCAAACTTTCAGGAACAATTTTTCTTTGACACGCCTGGGTCGAACTATCGTCCACCTATCATTACGATGGGTGGCCATAGCGCGACTGTAGGCGAAACATCAGAGGCACGAGGAGTTTTGGATAGGCCAGAACCGCAGGGTCAGGGCCAGGACCGATCCGTGGTAACACCGCAGGGTCAGGGCCAGGACCGATCCGTGGTAACACCGCAGGGTCAGGGCCAGGACCGATCCGTGGTAACACCGCAGGGTCAGGGCCAGGACCGATCCGTGGTAACACCGCAGGGTCAGGGCCAGGACCGATCCGTAGTGACACCGCAGGGCCAAGGCTCGGACAGACCCGTAATAGCGTCACTCGGCCAGACCTCGGAAAGACCCGTCCCACAAAGTCAAGGCCAAAATCGACCTATAACGACACCTCAGGGTCAAGGCCTATTCAGATCCGTGATAACCCCTCGGAGTCAGGACGCAGGTAGGTCGACAGTAACACCACCAGATCAAGGTTTACATAGGCCCACATCAACGCCACCTCTAGGCCGGAGCGAATTCGTACTCACGCCTCTTCAGGGACAGAATAGGATGGGCTTTACCCCCTCGAACCTAAGGACACCACCGGCCACGGGAATGCCAATAGGGCGTCAACGTCAGCAGAGCACGAAATAAACGATGCATATGTGCAAGCCAATTATGACACCCTAAGTGCAATCATGAGCCGCCTAAGAGAAGCAGGTCAAATCTGCAACATGACCAGGAACCTGGAAAATGAGTACGACTCGGACTCTGTCGATGAATACATCGAGGCGGAGGCCCCTCCGGAGAGAACAGACGGGAGGGAAACATCACAACAAAGGAGGCGAATTCAAGCAGTCACAACCCCCGCGACAAGAGCAACTGGGATACGAATAGAAGAAGGAAGAAATGTAGTGACTGGTAACGGAGAGACAGCCCTCCGGGGGCCACGAGGGAGGTCCGGAGGACAACAGGGCACCTCAGCACAACCAGGATAGAGGAAACCCACAAAGGCCCCCACGCTTTAGAAGGAATGTAGTCCATCCGGATTACGATTCGTATGAATGGGAAGACCCTGATCCGGTTGACCTATCCCACTTGGTGAACACTGATAGCCCCTTTTCCGTGGCTATACAAAGCCACCCATTACCAACAAAGATGAAATACCCACAACACCTGGGGTATTATGATGGAAAAAGCGATCCGGATGACTTCCTGAAGAAGTTCGTCGGAGCAGCCCTGATTCAAAGATGGGACATGCCAACCACATGCCACGCATTCTCCTATTCACTAACGGACGATGCTCGGGAATGGATCGATGGTCTACCCAAAAACAGCATCGATAGCTTCGAAACATTGAGGAACAAATTTAGATCCCAGTTTAGTATGCAGAAGAAGCACAGGAAAACTCACATCTCTGTGCACAACATCAAGCAAAAAGAAGGCAAAAACAAGGGACTTCATTGTCAGATACACCAATGAAACACAACAAGTGCGGGGACTACCAGAAAGCCAGAGGATCTCAGGACTCATTCACGGGCTTCGTACAATAGACCTCATCGAGCATTTAAGCACCGATTTACCTGAAACTTACGATGGCTTGACTGACAAAGCCCATATCTGGTTGGATGCAAGGGAAACAACGAACGTTGACTACTCCTCAGGAAGGAAAAGGAAGGAATACGGAGGCAACAGAAGGTTTCCCCGGTACGCCCGAGATGACAATCAATGGGGAGGTAGAGACAGAGACAGTGGGATTGATATCCTGTCCAGTCTCACCAAAACCCCGAAGCAGATTCTGGCTACCGAACGGGTTGCTTCAACTTTCCCGATACCAACCAAACTCGTGACAAAGAAGAAAAACATGGACAAATACTGTGAATATCACAGGGATCATGGCCATGATACAAACAACTGTAGAAATTTAAGAAGAGCTATAGAAGAAGCTGTAGAATCGGGGAAGTTGGACCACCTTGTCAAAGGAATCCGCCAAGCAACAAGGATAAAGAGCAAAGCAGATAAAACAGAAAAAACACCACCAGCGCAGATCCTCATGATACGCTCCGAGGTGCATAGAGATCACCCACAAGAGCAGAGTTATCAATTCCCGCCACTAAGGGACAAAAAACCCTCTAACGGACTGTAACACCCGTCGTTTAAAAATATGGGTTTTCAAAAACTTTTCACCTAACGGTGTCATATTGCGGAAGAAAGGACCTTAAATAGTCAAAACCAATAAAACATTTTGGTTTCTGCATTTAGTTGGTGTTACTTGCGACATCATAAAATAGTTCAAATGAAAACCAACGGTTGCCCAACATAAAACAACCGTCCAAACGTCATTACATAAATTCGACATTAAGTACTGAATGTAACAAATGTCTAAAGTAAGCATCGTCTAAGGGTAGCTAAGGCTCCTGCATTGCATCTACCCAAGCTCACACGTCCTGCATCTAGATTCCATCAAGCTAAACCTGAGGGAACAACCACATTAAAAGAAACAAGTGTTAGCTATTAAAATAGCTAAGTAAGATAACACTTAAATTAAAAGCAATTGTCCAATTAAAACAATCTTCATTATTAGACAAGTTTTATTAGGCACAACACACATCACACGTTCACACATATACTGCATTACAACTTCGTATCAATTAGGATAATCATCCTAAATGTGCCTATCCTGCATTAATTCCCACATTATCACACATATCTTCGTTATCTGCGTTATTAATTCACACATAGTCACACGTATCTTCGTTAACTGCATATAAGTGTGCCCTGCATCACACCCGACTGGATGGTTAGTCAAAGACTACACATCTTACGTCGTTAAGGAATGGCAAGCCAATCCTTGAGTAACCCGTATGTGGAGGTTGGTCAAACCCCTCGTATTACTCGCCCTGCGTTATAAAGACCATGTTGCGAGGAGCCACCCAAGCAACAACTGCATCTACGCACTCGCCCGGCTAAGGCTAGTACGGGTTAAGCTTAACACTTTTCACTGCATCTGTTTTATGAGCAGTTGTTGCTTGGGTGGCTCCTCGCAACATGGTCTTTATAACGCAGGGCGAGTAATACGAGGGGTTTGACCAACCTCCACATACGGATTACTCAAGGATTGGCTTGCCATTCCTTAATGACGTAAGATGAGTAGTCTTTTGACTAATCATCCAGTCGGGTGTGATGCAGGGCACACTTATATGCAGTTAAC
>CM067172.1:37820628-37870185 GCA_034093135.1 Erigeron breviscapus
CTTGGTATCGTGATCTGACGTGTTTAAAGCTATTTTAGTACTTGACAACTGTTTGTATTGGGAAAATAAAAAGTGAGTGGGTGCGTGGGTAAGATAAGCCGTCGTAGCATTTAATGCTGACATGGTAGCATTTAATGTTGACATGGCAAATTATGATTTTATTTCAAAATTCAAACTTCTTTTGTTAAAATATCTACAAAGTTGTTTTGGTTAAATAAAATATAATTTTTGTATTTCATTGGGATCATGAATCCCTTATAAATACCCTTATTTACTCGAACTCATTTACTTCCTTCTACATTCTTTCATTTACTTCCCAATCATCAAAATTGCTTCATTTCTCTCTCTGCTTCACAAATCAAGAACCCTAATTCCCAAATTTCAATTTCATTTTCCAATGGCACCTAGATCATCCCGTACAAGAGATGTAAATCTCTTGACTGTTCCATATGCTCCTTCACCAGATGTCAAACCGGCACCTGGTGCTCCTAGTAATGCTTTGGTCATCAAACTCAATCCCAATAATCCGATGGCAAGCTTACAAGGATCTCAAGGGTCCAATACCCTTATTGGTAGAATCCAAATTTTTTTGAAGGATTCTCCAATAGGACCCTCATTCTCTCTAAACCCACGCAAGTTATTTCACAACTACTTGTGTGAGTTTTGGTACACTGCCACTCTTTCTTCCGATTGTTTCTCCATCAGTTTCACTTTAAAGGATGGAACAATCCAGTGTACCTTGTCCGTTGACGTATTGAGGGATGCCTTACACCTCAATTACTGGAGAGAGGGTGAATCTCCAGTTGTCTTACCCCCAAATATTAATTTTCGTCAAGTCCTCCTCGAAATGGGTCATAAGGAGTGTTTGGACAATGGGTTTTGAAGACGAAGGGTGCGATGACCATGAAGGGTCTTACACCTTCATGGAGGTACTTTTTCATCCACCTGGTGGAGAGTATGGGTGGGAGTTCTGGTGGTCTTGACCAGATCAACTCCTCACAAGCAGAGATGGCTTACTGCTTGTGGAATGGATTGAGAGTAGACTTTGCAGACATCTTGTTTAGAAGCCTAGTACAAAAGCTGAAGGGTACTAGGGGTGTTTGTATCCCCTTCTCAAGGTTTCTCTCTCTCTGTTTTAAACAAATTCTGGGCAGAGAAGCATACTTAAGTACAGATTCATCGTACACTGCTCCAGATGTGTTGAGGAATTTAGACTCTCTGGTATCTGAAGCTGGAGAGGTCAAAATTCCAGAATGAATGCAACTGGCATTCGCTAAAACTGATGCACCTATTGAAGGTGAGTCAAAAAGACAATTGGGCGGGCCTCAAAATAATGAGGGACCCTCCAGTTCGTTTAATGTTGTGGTTGAGGATAGAGCAACCATAACTGAAGCAACTCCAATTACATCTATCCCTGGTGAAGATACTTCGGTATCTGATCCTCCAACAGATGCACCCATCCTGGAAACTGGGGAAGGTCATCTGGAGACTGACCCTTCTGGTCAGCCCTCAGTTACATTCATGGATCTGGACATGAATGTTAATGACGAGGAAATCCTGATAGAGTCTTCGGATTCTGAAGAAACTGAAACAGACTTGGAGATTTTTGAGGCTTCTGTACAAGCTCAAAACCCTTCATCTCCAGTCTCGCTTCCAGATGCATCAATTTCACTTTCACCATCCCTACAAAATGTGCCTACTGATATACTTCGAGAAATGTCACCCCCACCGCCGCCGTTGTTCACACCTGAGCATTCTCAGCATGAACAACACATTGTTTTTCCAGTCCTTTCTTCTACCACCACTCCTAATATTTCTTCAACTGCTGGTATGACAACTGGGGAGACTTCTTTAAGTTTGCCTCCTCCAGTTGCTCCAGTAGTAACTGCTGCTGGTCCAGTGACACCTTCTTCTTCGTCACTGGACAGTCAAGTTGTCTCTTTGCAAGCCGATCTCCAAAACCTTCTTACTAGGGTGGAGGAGATTCAAAAGACACTTGACAAAAACACCAAGTCTTTCTCCAGATACCATAAGGATCACTTGACAAACATTAAAGTGGTTGATCTGGGGATTAACAAGTTTTCATCAAATGAAGACTTGGTGTTCAATAAGCTAAATGAGTTGGTCACTGGCTGTAACACTCTAGCAACATCTTTGAAGGAAGCCTTTGACCTTACTCAGTCCAAGGTCACAACGTCAATCTCCAATCTGTTTGGCAACACTGTAAGAACATCTGAAGTAGATTTGAGGGAAATTGAGAGGCAGGTAAAGGAATTAGATGAAAAACCTGGCCTAAATGTGACTGAACTTGGAGAGCAGTTGATGACTTCAGTTGGTCAGAAGAAGAGGATACGCTGGGTGCAAGAGAACAACAACTAATTGAAAGGGTGATGTCTGAGATCACCAAGCTGGCCACTCCTTAGGTTGATTTGGCCCCACTCACCAGTGAGATCAACCAGTTGAGAGGCAGCATTGAAAATTTGAACACCCAAGTATCCCTTCATGCTCAGTCTTTGGATAAACTGACAACTTAAGTGGAAAGTTTAAAGAAGAAGGATGAGGAAGTGAAGGAAAAGGTTGTATCTGGTTTGGATGAAGACTCCAAAATCTTAAATGAATTAAAAACTGGTCAAGAACAGGTTACTGCAAATGTTTTGACCCAGTCAAAGGAGACCAACCATTTGTGGAGGTCTTTCAGGATGATGTGTGGGATTTTCAAGGAGTGCAAGGACATGCAAACATGGCAGCCTCTTGACCGGTTGCCATCTCACCCTTCTGAATGGGATTCTATTAGGGCAGGTCTAGATGCTGCCAAGGGGGAAAGAAGTGCAATTCTTGCACCAGTTGCACCTGGAAGAACTTCATCTGGAAGACAAGCTGGTATGGAAAATAGTTGTAGCTGCCAGTACTGAAGCTGGTGAGCAAGCTGTTAGGGGGAATGTGTTGGATAATGGAAAAGGTTTAGCTGTTTATGCATCTGCCCAGCCGGCCACTGATATTCCTATGTTAGAAACTGGCAATGCTGATGTACTTCCTCCAGTTTCTGATAGTGTAAGCAAACAACTGGCCAGACTTGGTAATCAAATTAAAGAAAGAAAGAAGATGAATCAAGCCAACCAAGTTGAAGCCAGAGCACATCTTGCACAGATCAAACTGCTTGATATGAGTGATGCCAATCTTTTGGGAATCACTAAGGAGGAGTATGCCAGAGTTAAGCATGATCCCAGGATAGTTGACCAGTTGAAAGAAATGCTTGATGTAGAACTGGACAAACACTATCCTGATGATGAAGCTGAATTCGATGCCAGAAGTTTGAACATATCAGTGGAGAAGGCTAAGGAGAATAGGGCCAGTGGGATTCTAAAAAGAATTGCAAATGTTAAGAAGGTTGTAAAAAGGGTTTTGAATCCTCCAAGGAGAAACCCTCAACCAAGAAGACCACTGATAAGAGATGCTGACCTTAGCACATTTGTTGAACCAACTGGCAAGGTATCTAATGAAGACATCAAGTCCGCTGTACTGGCTGCTGGTGCTGGGAGTATAAAAATAACAAATGAATCTGAAGCAAGAAGCTATTACTCCCAGGTCATGTCAACCAGAAGACATAGTAGTACTATCAATGGTGTCAATGTAACAATCAAGCCAGGCACCAAAGTCTTTCAAGTTGAAGTTAGTTATACCAGAGGGCCACTGGTTAAAACTGACAATCTTGGTGTAATGCAGTATGGGTTCAGTGAATGGGTGGAAATGGTGAAGGTGTTGGATGCAAAGGCACAAAAGAATAGGTTTGAGAAAGCATGGGTGAACTTCTTAAGGGGCAAGATTCAACATAAAGAAAACCTGGAGCAAAAGCTGAATATTGACCCTGAAGACTCACAACCTATCTCTTCAGTGACCAAGAGAAGAAGAACTGGCGAAGGGTCATCTCATTAAGTTCTTTCTTTTCAGTTATCTACTTGTATTTTGTTTTACATTTTGTAACTTGTATAAATTTCATTTCCTTGTATAAATGAAGTTACCAGTTTGTAACCACAAGGTAGATAATAGATTAAAATCTAACAAACCTAAAAGAAAAAACCTAAGGCATTTATTGATCTATAAAAATGCCTTGGAAAACTTAGATAGATTTAAATCAAACAAGTCCTTCCAGTTCACACTTGAACAGATACAAGAACTAGAAAAAGATTTGTCGAGAAATATATTGAAGTCCAGTTGCACCGTACAGTCAACGCAACTGAAGACTTCCTCCAGTTGAGAACTGACCAGTTGAAGAATCATTCCAGTTGAAGTCGAAGACAATAAATGGAAGAAAGAGAATGACAATGGCAGCGAAGCCCAGTTGACATTCTAGTCAGTTACAAACTCTTACAAAGCTTTACACTGATTACGAGGAATTGACTTTTGTGCTTTATGTCCTTTTACCCGGATAATAAGACTTATCTTATTATTTAATTACTAAAAGGTACATAAAGCTGGTTGAATAAAGTTGCTTTATCCTGCAACTTTACACTGCATTTTAAGGAATTAAATGCTATTCCTTAAATGCTCTCAACCACATTTGTACAGCCAAAGTTAACATCCCAATGTTAACTTTGCCTATAAATACAAGTCATTGCACAACCAAGAATTTAAGTTGAATACTTCACACTTTGCATACCTGCAATATTCTTGGTGAACTTGTGCAATATTCTCTCAATCGTAAAAAGGAACATTTCACAACTTTAAGTGTTTCGATTGTTTAGAGAAATTCCGAGTGTAGATCAATTGTAGTTCATAGGTTGTTAGGATATTTACATTCTTGTATTATCTTGGTTCCGCAACAACCTTGTAATTTATTTAACATCAATAAATAATTTACACTTGAAAATTACATATTGTCTCATCAATTTATTTTACAAGTATTTTTGTATTATTGCATTGTTCTTTACTTATTGTCTTTTAAATAAGTAATCTATCTAGAACTTGGTATATACACACTGCAATTGGTCATCTCCAGTTCAGTGCATATATTGCAAAGTAACTCCACCATCGACATTGAGGTGTCTTCAGTAGTACCATCTATTGAGTTGGGACTTACACAATGTATTTAGTTGATTTTGCATTGTTTATGAGTCGTTTTAGTATACATTTGGTGCGTTTATGGTATTTGTTAGTGTTTCAGGTTACTAACAGGTATTTAAGCGTAAATCTGGAGAAAACGACATTGTTGAGGTAAAGTAAGTGCTAACGGAGGATTTCGGAAGCATTTGGATGAAGATTGCAGAAAGTCAACAAAAGTCAAAGCTGGCAAAAGGACAATTGCGCCGCAACCGAATTACAGGAAGTTAAGTTGCGCCGCAACTGTTCTAGTTGCGCCGCAACGCCTTTTATTCCTGGCCAGCCACGAGTCAACAATGGTCAAAGGTCAACGCGAGTCAACGTTCAATTGCGCCGCAACTAGTTGTTGCGCCGCAACCGAAAAGCAGAAATTAAGTTGCGCCGCAACTATTTGCGCCGCAATTCCGCAACTTCTAGTTGCGCCGCAACGCCTTTTATTCCTGGCCAGCCACGAGTCAACAATGGTCAAAGGTCAACGCGAGTCAACGTTCAATTGCGCCGCAACTATAGTTGCGCCGCAACGCCTTTTATTCCTGGCAAGCCACGAGTCAACAATGGTCAAAGGTCAACGCGAGTCAACGTTCAATTGCGCCGCAACTGTCCTAGTTGCGCCGCAATGCCTTTTATTCCTGGCAAGCCACAAGTCAACAATGGTCAAAGGTCAACGCGAGTCAACGTTCAATTGCGCCGCAACTGTCCTAGTTGCGCCGCAATGCCTTTTATTCCTGGCAAGCCACAAGTCAACAATGGTCAAAGGTCAACGCGAGTCAACGTTCAATTGCGCCGCAACTGTCCTAGTTGCGCCGCAATGCCTTTTATTCCTGGCAAGCCACAAGTCAACAATGGTCAAAGGTCAACGCGAGTCAACGTTCAATTGCGCCGCAACTGTCCTAGTTGCGCCGCAATGCCTTTTATTCCTGGCAAGCCACAAGTCAACAATGGTCAAAGGTCAACGCGAGTCAACGTTCAATTGCGCCGCAACTGTTTAGTTGCGCCGCAACGCCTTTTATTCCTGGCAAGCCACGAGTCAACAATGGTCAAAGGTCAACGCGAGTCAACGTTCAATTGCGCCGCAACTGTCCTAGTTGCGCCGCAATGCCTTTTATTCCTGGCAAGCCACAAGTCAACAATGGTCAAAGGTCAACGCGAGTCAACGTTCAATTGCGCCGCAACTGTCCTAGTTGCGCCGCAATGCCTTTTATTCCTGGCAAGCCACAAGTCAACAATGGTCAAAGGTCAACGCGAGTCAACGTTCAATTGCGCCGCAACTGTCCTAGTTGCGCCGCAATGCCTTTTATTCCTGGCAAGCCACAAGTCAACAATGGTCAAAGGTCAACGCGAGTCAACGTTCAATTGCGCCGCAACAGTAAAGTTGCGCCGCAACTGTTCTAGTTGCGCCGCAACGCCTTTTATTCCTGGCCAGCCACGAGTCAACAATGGTCAAATGTCAACGCGAGTCAACGTTCAATTGCGCCGCAACTGTCTAGTTGCGCCGCAATGCCTTTTATTCCTGGCAAGCCACGAGTCAACAATGGTCAAAGGTCAACGCGAGTCAACGTTCAATTGCGCCGCAACTAGTTTGTTGCGCCGCAACCGATCTAGTTGCGCCGCAACGCCTTTTATTCCTGGCAAGCCACGAGTCAACAATGGTCAAAGGTCAACGCGAGTCAACGTTCAATTGCGCCGCAACTAGTTGTTGCGCCGCAACTCAAGTTGCGCCGCAATGCCTTTTAATTTATTTGTTAAAAAATCATTTTTACTTTCGTCTTCCGACGAATCCTGCCCCGGTCATACCGGATTTCTTTCGATTAATCTTTCGAGATTACTAATTATTTACTAACTTTTGCAACGTGACAATTCGGTCACAACCCCCCTTCTTTCTGAACTACTTTATTTGAACAATTGCTTACTTAGTCCCTGTGATCGATCCTGACTTACCATTTATCTATACTATACACGAACGGGTCCACTGCCCGAGAGTGTGCATTAGGTAGTAAAATCGGTATTTCTTGTTTATAAATTTAAAACTCGATTTTGCACATCAACATACTGATTTACTCGAAAACTAAAGACGAACATGAAGGTCATCTGAGGACCAATTCTGCAACTGCTCAAGAATCAAAAGCTATACGCAAAATTCTCAAAATGTGAATTCTAGATTAGGGAAGTACACTTCTTGGGTCATGTAGTGAATGCGGATGGAATCCACGTACAAGTGGGAAGCCCCTAAGACTCCGACAGAAATTCATCAGTTTCTTGGACTGGCTGGCTATTACAGGAGATTCATTGAGAATTTCTCTAAGGTTGCTCAACCTTTGACTTTGTTAACACAGAAGACTAAGGAATTCATTTGGCAGGATGCCCAAGAAAAGGCATTTCAGACGTTAAAAGACAGACTATGTAATGCTCCTATTCTAGCATTACCAAATGGCATTGAAAATTTCGTGGTATACTGTGACGCCTCACATCAAGGCATGGGATGTGTACTTATGCAGGAAGGTAAGGTCATTGCTTACGTTTCTAGACAGCTCAAAATCCATGAAAAGAACTATACAACCCACGATCTTGAACTCGGAGCGGTTGTCTTTGCATTAAAAATTTGGAGACATTACTTGTATGGTACCAAGTGTACTGTATTCACGGATCACAAAAGTATTCAGCATATCTTCGATCAGAAAATGCTAAATATGAGACAACGACGATGGGTAGAATTACTCAGTGACTACGACTGTGAACTCAAATATCATCCCGGTAAAGCAAATGTTGTTGCTGACGTGCTAAGTCGAAAAGATAGAATTTCACTATCTGTCATAAAAAGAGCAAGTTCTTATCTTGGCTCGTCGTTAAGGGATAGAGTTCTGGACGATCAAAACGATGCCCTACAGCCAGGGCGTATCGAGAAAGAAGCATTGTGGAATGCTGAACATTTATTTGAATTGGATGGCGATGGGATCCGACATGTTAAGGGCAGAGTGTGGATTCCCAAGTATAATGGACTTAGAGAACTCTTAATGAACGAGAGTCATCGATCTAAGTATTCAATCCATCCTGGCGCTGACAAAATGTACCATGGACTAAAGGACTTTTATTGGTGGCCTGGTATGAAAAGAGATATCGCCACATATGTCTCAAAGTGTCTAAATTGTTCAATGGTCAAGGCAGAGCACCAAAAGCCTTCTGGGCTGCTCCAACAACCCCAAATTCCTGACTGGAAATGGGAACAGATTACTATGGACTTTATTACTAAACTGCCTCGAACCCTGAAAGGATACGATACTATTTGGGTCATTGTCGACCGATTAACGAAGTCTGCTCATTTCATTCCAATCCGAGAGAATTGGAAGATAAGGAAATTGTCTCAATTATATATTGAAAAGATCGTATCACTTCACGGTGTTCCTTTGTCTATTATCTCTGACCGTGATGGTCGTTTCACTTCACAATCATGGCGACATTTTCAAGGAGCCCTAGGCACTCAATTGAATCTGAGTACGGCTTACCATCCACAAATTGACGGACAAAGTGAACGTACCATCCAGACTTTAGAAGACATGCTTCGGGCATGTGTCATTGACTTCAAGGGTAGTTGGGATACTTTTTTACCGTTAGCTGAATTTTCGTATAATAACTGCTATCACACTAGCATCAAATGTGCTCCTTATGAGGCTTTGTATGGACGGAAATGTAGATCTCCGGTCTGTTGGCTTGATGCTGGCGAACGTTGTTTGTACAAATATGGACTAGTTCAGAAGACTACTGATCAAATTGTTGAAATTAGGGCACGGATGAAGGCGGCTCAAGATCGCCAAAAGAGCTATGCCGACCGTAGAAGGAAACCACTTGAGTTTCAAGTGGGAGACAAAGTCATGTTAAAAGTGTCGCCTTGGAAAGGCACTGCACGTTTTGGTGTGCGAGGCAAACTTAGCCCTCGTTATATCGGACCATTCGAAATTGTTCAAATAATTGGTTCCGTGGCATATAAGCTCGATTTGCCCCAAGAGCTAGAACACGTTCATCACACGTTTCATGTGTCAAATCTTAAGAAATGTCTGACTGATGAAACATTAGTAGTACCTGTCGAAGAGCTGCAAGTGAACGACTCTCTTCAATTTTTCGAAGAACCTGTTGAAATTTTAGACCAACAGCTCAAACAACTTAGACGTAGTCGTATCAAGTTAGTCAAAGTTCGTTGGAACTCAAAACACGGACCCGACTCGACTTGGGAACGTGAAGACTATATGATGGAGACTTATCCTCATCTTTTTACTGAGCAACAATTAATTTCGGGACGAAATCCTAAGAAGTCGGGGATGCTGTGACAACTCGTAATTAATTAGCAACGGGTTAGTCTTAATCTCGTTTAAGCTAAGTCATTATCATAATCTCGTCTAATTTAGACGGTCTTTGACGTGGAAATTGTTAGACTTTTGGACTTTGACTTAGTCAAATTAGACGTATCTTGATGACGTAGACTATTAGCTATCTAGACGAATGCCGAGTCTTAAATATAACTTTAAATTTATATTTAAAGGTTATGTCTTGTACAAAATAATTAGACTGTCTAGACTTAATATTATAAAGTTCATTTTGGCGAAACTTTATTGACTTGTCTTAATTTAAATAACATGAGGGAAAATACCTTTACTTTAAATTTTAACTTTTTAGTCAAACGGTATTTAATCGTAAGCATTTTACCAAATTAGAGGATACTAAAATATCCCAAATGGCCACATGGCCGATTTATTTGTTTGTGGCAGCAGAACAAAACAAGCCCCCCCTCCCTTTCTTCTTTTATTCGAACCAAACACACACACATGACCCACACACCAACTTTGCTCTAAATCAAAATCTGAAAATTTTGGAGAATCAAAGGCAAGAAGTAATCAAAGGGAATAATCATTTTCAATAATAATTTGGTATTATCATCATCAACATCATTATCATCTTCATTTTTTCATCAATTTATTTCAAGAACTTCAAATTGGTAAGTTAACTTTTCTTCAAACTTTTGATTTGTCTAAATTAATCTTATGGGTTAGTTTCAGTTTGGTTAATTGAATTAGTAGGCCTTGTATATGAAATAAGTTTTGGGTTTGGTTGTTAGATGAAATTTTATTAGAAATGGATCCTTGAAATCAAAAAGTGTTGAAATTGTGTTTTGGCTAGTGAAGTGGATTGTTTCCAGGTTTTTGAACATGTTTGTACTTGTTGAAATGGAAAGGGTTGATTAGAAAACGATTTGGTCTGCGTAAAATGGACAAAAACTGCATTTTCACTCGTTCAGGTCGTGCCTCGCGCCGCGAACCCTTCCAGGTCGCGCCGCGAGGTAGTGAAGTTTGCAGCATCGCGTTGCGATACCTGTGTCTCGCGCCGCGAGTTTTCATGCTGTGTGACATTTTCATTTTTCGACAACTTGAACTCTTGGACTTGGTTTATATGGATTGGTACTTTAGACTACCTTATAATGACAATGTCAATGACATTAGAAATTAAAGTCAAATAAAATGGACGTTTAAATCACATTCTTGGTCGTGACATTCTAGGGTTGATAGCTAAGTAGTTGTACGTAGGATACATGTCGTCGTGAGATTTGATCCTCACCATTGGTACTCATATCCTAGGTTTTGGATAGACGTGGAGACTAGACTGCTCATATTCTCAAGTTTGCTCGCCCTTTTAGCTCTTTGATCGCTAAGGTGAGTTTATGGCGCCCTTTTCCTTTTTACTTTGGGCCTGAAAAGCATGTACTACTGTATACACAACTACTTTATAAATGATATGTCTTTGTCTATGCCATGAGATTTGGCTACTTAAATCATTTGCCTTATGTTTGCCATGTTGACGGCTGCCTGAAAATGTGTATACATGTCTTATGAAATTTTGATCTATATGTCTTGACTTGCCATGTTGTCGGCTGACTAAATTGTTCTTTGTGTTTGACGAACTAAAATGATCCCCCTTATGTAGTTATTACCATTATGAGATCCTAATGGTTGTCTTGTCAGTTTTTGTGCCTGACTGTCTTGGTTCTGGTCCGCACCCCATTGTAGACGGGAGACCTGTGCGAGGTATATCGGTCCGCACCCCATTGTAGACGGGAGACCTGTGCGAGGGAAATTGGTCTTATTGTCGGACTTCGGTCTGGACTGTCATTATATATTGTCGGACTTTGATCCCGGCTGTCTTGTCTTAAATAACTACATGTCATTGTGTGCTCTCAATGACGACTGGTCTTTTAGTCAAACACACTGTAAACTCACCAACTATTTCGATAGTTGACCCTCTCAAATTTCATGCTTTTCAGGTGACCAACAGTAAGTCTTGGAATCGTATTTGGCATTATAGGGCCATTCTTTTGACTTGGACGTACAATTAGCATCAGACATTGAGGACTCTCATGTTCTTAGCTTTAATTGTAATAGACTGTCCAGATATTGAACTTGTATTTAGTGGGCCCAGTTCCAAATGAGGATGACGTGTATCTGTATTTTGGGGTCCACATTCTAAAACGATTGTACTTGTATTAGACTTGTATTTTGGTATTAATGGATGTAATTTCTATTTAACTACGGTTAGTACGCAATTATTTGTTAACCCTGTATTTCCGCTACAACGGGGTGTGACACAGCTTCACAAACATTCCTCCTCCCCCAGAAATCCAAAATATACTTGTTGAACAACCATATCGCCAACCACAAACTTCTCATGAACATCCATATTTTCCACCAGGCTCAACTCCTGCCTATGTTACTTCACCAACTTTTCAACCACAACTACAACACCTTCACCCCCAAATTCACAATGTTCCAAGGCCAAGGAATTTTGATGAGCCAGAGCAAAAGGAGATGGACTCTAAAACTGAATCTGAGGGTCCATCTGAAGCTCAATTGGAAAAGACTCTGGCTAGCCTTAGAACTCTTCCCTTCATTGCTTCTGCTTCTACACAACCACCTCCTCCTTTGAGTGTGGAAGCACAGTTAGAGAAATCAAATGCCGAAGTCCAAAACCTTCTTGTTTAGGTTGAGGGCTTAACAAAGTCTCTAACTGCCAACACTAAGTCCCTGGCTGATATGAAAGGTGCTCAGTTGTTTCTTGGAACTGAGTTGACCAAAGTTGCTGGTAATGAGGGATTAGTGGCTGGGAAGCTAAATGAATTAGTGTATGCTTGCAAACACATCAGTGCAGCAATAAGGGAAGCCTTCAAACTGACAAAGAGGGAGGTTCAAGCTTCTGTTGTGGCGAACTTGACTTCCTCAGTTCAATTAATACAGCAAGATGTTATGTCAGTTGGGAAGGAAGTGAATGAGTTGGTTAAGAAGCCCAGTGTTAACGAAAAAGAACTTGGGTCTTCTTTAAGTGTTGAAATTATTGAGAAGATGAAGTCTGAGCTCTCTCAGGAATTAGTCGCTCAGATTTCAGCTTCTGTGGCTGAAAAGGTGGAAGCAAAGGTCAGAATAATGGTCGCTGAGCTTACCAAGGATACAAATAAAAGAGTGGATAAGGTTGTTAATGAAGTAAAAGAATCTGTAACCACTCTTGATAATTCAGTAAAGGAAATTCTGACCTTGCTCAAGAAGGAACCTGTTGTTGCTCCTCCTCCTGCTTCCTTCTCCGAGGAAGATAGAAAAATGCTGAAGGATCTTACTGACAAAGAGACTCTGAACCTTAATTCTTCGTTCAGATTAAGGGCTCAGTTCTCTACCATGGCGAAAGGCATTTCTGATTGCCTTCAGCAGCAAAATTGGGAACCTCTGAAGGCCATGTAGACGGCTATTGATTTATATGCTAAAATGCCTTCTGAGGTCCCCAAAGGGGGAAAAGATGTGCCTATTGGTCTGCTTTCAAGTACTCAAGAATTGATAGAAGCAACAAGAAGCAAGCTGAGGTGCAATCTGATAGTGCCTCAGTTCAGGGGGAACAAGTTCAGAAATCTGAAGTCCAAGTTTCTGAACCAGTCAAGAAGGATAAGGGCAAGGCCCCAGTGGTGGATGAACCTAAGAAGAAAAATGCTAAGGGTTCTGGGCTAGTTGTTGGTGAAAATGTAGATGAGCATGGTTATCCCTTGCCTGATCTTGATGCTGATGGCAAGAAATTAGAGGCTCTGCAGAAGCAAGTCTCTAATCAATACATAATGTGGAGGGAAAACAAGGAAAGAGAAAGGGCACAACATCTTTCGATGGGGACCCTTGATCATGTGGATGCTGCAGCTCTTGGTCTTTCACTGGAAAGATATCAGAAGATCAAGAATGATCCAAGAGTGCAGAAGGCCTTAGTGGAAATGGGTGAATATGAATATGGGATGAAGTATTCTCCCTTAGAACAAAAGCTGGACCATCTCACTTTTAAGTTGTCCATTGAGGACTTGGTGAAAAATAGAGAAAAAGAGATGGTGATTAAAAAGAAAGAAATTCTGGCTGGAGTTCTGAAGGTTGAAAAAGAGTTGTCAAGGCCACCCATAAAGCCCAAAGTGACTGGACCTAGATCCTCAAGAAAGAATATTCGTGATGCTGATCTTTCCACTTTTTAGCCAATTTCTGATGATGCTGCTGAGATCCAAAGGAAACATGAAAAGGATCAGTATGATCATTATATGAAGTATCGATCCCATCCAGCTAAAATAATTGACATAGAAGTAACAAAAGCTGATGGATTGAAGCTCTTTGATTTGGTTGTCAAAAGAGAAGGAAGAGCAGCTGAAGAATACAATCAGGTTTCAGTGCACAAATTTGGGATTTCTGAGCATAGAGAGATGATCCAGATTCTGAGGGGGAAGCCAAAATCTGCTCTGATTGGTGCATGGTTATCAAGAATACAACAAAAGATGCAAGCCAAGGTGGAGATGGAAGGCAGATTATTTGGAAAGAAGGATCCCTCCCCTCTGAAGAGAAAAGCTACTGAAGCACCTTCTGGTTCGAGGCCTGCGAAGAAGTAGTTTTCCTTTCAGATTATTATTTACTTGTAATTTTATTTACAAATGTAACAAACACTTCAGTTTGTATATATATGTTACATGTTGTAACCAGCAAGTAGATGATAAGTTTAAGTTAGAAAAACAACAAGAAAATTCTGAGACATCAATGATCTATAAGATGTACTTAGAAAATTTTTACAACTTAAACAAAAACTTGCATTTCAGACTTACAAACATGTAAAGATAGAAGTCTGAGATGCATGCACTATTTCAGAACAAATAGGGGGAATTTGTTGGGTCGAAAATCGACCAAGTATAATTTGTTCAGAAATAGCTGAAGCTCAGTGAAGAATACTTGTACAGAACTCTGAAGCCGTTCAGAATTAGTTCACTGAAGCTTCAATTTAGTTCTATTCAACGTATCAGAATACCATTCAGCTGAAGTCAAAGACTGAAGACTGAAGAAAGAGAATCAGCTCAGATGTGGAGCTCAGAAGTTGATTCTACCTGATCGAAGACTGAAGCATCTCAGTGTAAAGTACTTACAACACTTTACACTGATTACGAGGAAGCCTTTTTTACTTTACATGCCTTTACCTAGTTAATAGATTTATCTATTAATAAAGTACAAGGTTAAGTAAAAGGTTGGGAATAAAGTATGAAATGTCACATCAATTGACTTTCATACTTTACCTTAAAATATATGCATACAGGAATTATCTTTAATTCCTTAAATGCTCCCAACCATATTTGTACGGCCTGGTCCACATCAGCATGAACCTTGCCTATAAATATAAGGCTTCTCACAACTTGCAAAAGTGCTTGAAACTTTAGCATTGCAACTTGTGATATATACTCTAAGTAATTCTTAAGAGTATTTCCAAGTTATTAGATCACTTGTATTTCAGGATTGTTTAGATATTTACACTTTGGTGTTTATCTTTGTTCCGCAACAATCCTTGTATTTGTTTATATCAATAAATCAAATACATTGAAAAAGTACATCGTGTCTCAATGCTACATACTTGAAATATACTTATTATTTGTATAGTTTCAGCACTTATTGTTTCTTGCATTTACTTTCAGTACCTTTACCTTATTGTTTATCCATACCTGGATCGTATTCTGAACTGGTCTACTTCCAGTTAGAATTACTTGCCAGTCGGGTTTTAATCATCTATATTTGGGACTTACAAGATTTGCTAGTCTCTACTTCCCAGCCGATCTCCATCTATAAAAGGAGCATATGTCTAGTATTTGAAACAAGTTTTTCTTTACTACTCTATGCTCACATAATAGGGAATGGACTAAAAGAAAATTTATTCTTCTTAGGTCGACGGCTAGATTGGGAGTAAGACCAAACTAAGAGTTTGGTATTTTTATTTTGGTGATTAAGGTCTAGCAGCCTTCGGGTATTGTTTGAGGTGTTCGTGTGGATCAACTGTAGAGATATTCATATTATTGAATATTGTTTTTGTCACACAAGATTTCATCTACTTGGAAGGTATTAAATCTAGTCTATCTAATATGACAACTTTCATGGTGTAATTGGATCCTGGTGGAAATATTAATCGTGTGCATGTTTTATAAATAATACATGTTTGTATTTTAGTCTTCCGTTGCGTATATATAAATTTTAAAAGTACACATGAGGGCTAATCTTTCCAACAGATAGATCCTAAGCTGCTCTAATATTAATAATAACTATAAATGTGCACCCGCGCTTTGCTGCGGGCATCCATTTTCCTTTTTCTTAATCGCAAAATTATATCAAATTTATTTGTAATTAAGAGCAATACGATAACAAAAAACACTTGATCATAAAGTTATAAGAATCATAAACAAAAGTTTGTAATATGAAAATTCCTAAAAATTCTATCATATCACATATATATGTATACAACAAATATACCAAAAAGTTTGACATATCAAATTAAATACATGTTACGGATCAAAGTAATTTTTAATTAATAGCATAAATAAACTATAAAAGTAATCCAATGATATTAATAAATTAAATAATAAAAATTAAATAAAGAAAAGAAAAACAATTAAATAAAGAAAAGAAAAGCAGAAATATTTGTACAGCACACATGCTCCCATTTCTGTTTTTGTAGACACGTATTGTAGTATTGTTTTGGTGGTATCTAGTATCTATGGGCGGTTTTCACTTTTGAGAACAAAAAGATTTTTGTTTACTCATTTTCTATTTTTATTCCTTTCAAGTGTTATCATTTTTTCTCTCTCTGTACTCACCATCATCATTTCTTTATTTCTTTTTCTCATCTTCCATGAAACCGTTTTGTTTCTTCTTTCTTTTATTAGTAACATAAGGACTTTCTTTTACAAATTGAACAACCAAACTACCAAAACCCACAAAATACAAAGATATAATAATATACATGCATACAACACATCATAGTTTTTACAAAAGAGTAGGTGATTTGAAAGGTGATGACGTCAAGAAAAAGGAGGAATTGTGTCTTCGGATATGACGCAACCGCCGTTCCATGTTGGCGTTGATTTTTTTGTCGCCGGTGTTATAGATCCGGTCGAGCTAATTGGTGCCCGCGGTGGTGGTAAAAGTTTTAAGGAGACCGAGTTAACTGTGATGAACGGAGCCCGATGGCGGTCACTGGCGGAGGTCGTTCCTGGTTATTGTTTCCGACGACTGTCGTCCCCGGTGGTTATTTCAGATCTTATTTGTGTGTATATGTATATGTACGTATATGTTGTCCATGGATTTGTTATTTTTTGGTGGTTTTGCATTTAGGCATGGATTGATACTAATTACAATATTGCCATTTTGAATAAGATAAATAGAAACGACAGCTGCCGGAGTTTGGAAGCAGCGGTTGGACGTTGGTGGTGCCGTGGCGGTGACCGGAGTTCGGGGCAGTAATTACGATTTTGTATCGTTGTTGTACCTTGGTGGTGGTGGTATTGTATAATTAAGTGGGAAATATAAGGAAAGTAAAGTTTTGTGGTAAGTTGAAACTTGTAAAGTTATGTGTTAAAAAGTATAAAAGGAAAAGTTGCTTCCATAATTCACAAAATGGCGGCTGTGAGAAGGTTCACTGTAGCTAAGGCTACTGTAGCTTAACACTGTAGCAACTTTTTTTTCTTCTTTTTTTCCTTTTTTTTTTGTCTTTTTTAAAATGCTTTTTTGACTCTTCTCCTGCAAAAAACCTCCACCACTCCTACCTTTTCCCCTTCTTCTTTTTCGTCTCTTCCTGCTCGATCCCCACTAGAATCCATTAAAGAAATCAGGCACAACCATAACTACATTCACAATACATACATACTAAAAAGCAAAGTCGGTCATACTCTCAGATTTTACTGTAGCAAATCGTATAAATAATCATGCTTATAGTACAACTTCCAAAGCATGAATATATACAGCCAAAATACATACATATGATACACATTAAACACTTATGCATATACTTCAACTTTTACAGCATGAACAAAATACATACGCATATAGCCTCTTCTTTAATCATCTCCGTAACAAACTCCGGGGCAATTGTCGTTCTCCTTGCCTCCATTCTTCGACTGTGTAGACCGCCTACCGGTTGAATCGAAAACGGAAAACCATTGATTTAAGAGTTGGACCGCTGGAGCTATTTTACCTTCTTTTTTAAATAGAATGATAGTCTTCGATTAAGCCATTGAGATGTTGGCCGGAGGTAATGGTGGGGATGGGAATTCGGGGAAGAATGGGTGTAGGTCACCACCAAGGTTGGTTGAGGTTGTATCTGCTGACGGAGTGACGGTGGTCGGCGATTTATGTAAAGCTAACGAATGAAAAAAAAACCGAAAACAAAATCGACTTTTGCTCTTAAAAATGAGGCCTAGATTAAAATGTTCTTCATTTGCTCATAAAAATGAAGCCTAGATTGAAGATGTGAGGTACAGAGGGGAAAAGAAAGTAGAAAACTAGAGAGATGGGAAAAGTAGTAAATGAAAAGTAGTAAATGAATGAATCTGTGAGCATGTGGATTTCAAGTGACTACCCACTAAAGTTTTTAAAAATGCAAAATAAAATACTTGCCCACCGTTTTATCACTCTTCTGACTTTTGATTTAGTAGTTTTATAAATGTGTCTCTACAAGAGGGATACATGTGTCTTTCAAAAAGGTGTGATAATCTACATAACTTATTCCCCTTTTGTTAAAAACGGATTTTAGTGAACTGGGATAAAAGTTTGGAAAATATGCTTTTATTTTCTAAACCCAAATCAAAATAATGGTTTTTGATTTGGCATTTGGTTGTACTCACTTTGTCCCGCCGCGAAGCGCGGGTTACATATACTAGTTCTATATATAATATAATAATATATATAGTTGATGTTATTGGCTGCGTGCGTGAGACAAAAGGGCCGATGCCCTATTTTTCTTCTTTTGACCTCACGAACCAAAGGGCTAAGCCCACTCTTTCTTTTCTTTCTCTCTTCCGGGCTCACGAAACACAAGGCCAAAAGGCCACTTGACTTGTCCTTATTCTTTTGTCTTTCTTGGCTGGACCACACACGAGACCACCACCACTTTTATTAGTCCGTAATATGTGTTGCAGTCACGTATCATCTAGTCGAGTCCAATATACGGCATCCTCTATGAACCTGCGTTAATATTAAATCTAATTAAGTACCATAAGTTCACATTTATAAACTCATTTAAGCATTAAAATACGGCCAAAAGATATGGAAAATAATCACGAAATGGACGCTCAGCAATTAGAAGCATTTGAAGTTTCACGTTATGTCCATTTTCACCCTGACACTCACACTCTCATCCTAGCTTATTCAAGGGCTTTGAATAAGCTTTTTCTGGAGTTTTTTTTTGGGGGGAAATACGCTAAAAAGATTAGTCGCAACTCCAAAGTTTGTATCTTTTCAGCAAATTAAGCATAAGCTTAGCCAAATACCCCTTAAATTACCTCTCATGAGACGGGTGTGAGGCAATCTAGAGGTATCCATGTTCAGACTAATCAGGGAAACTTGAGCCTTTGGCTCTCATCCCACGAGCGTTTTCTAAACTTTTCCCCCTATCCATCTCAATATATTTACCAAATGAGGTTCGGACCCGAATCTCATCTAAAACCTTCAGGACGCCTTACCACACCTTGGAGATTGTTAGCTTGGGCTGATTAGGTTGTCAAAAAATAACCTTTGACACAAGGATCCTAAATACAATACAAAATTTTGTATTTTTATTTTTGTAATTACTTTTAAACTCATAGCTCAACTACATCATGTATTATCTTTCATTGAAACATAACATCAAACCCTTTGAGTGCATTCCATGTTTACAGCAAATAATTTACCAACTTTTAAACATACCTATTTTTGAGTATATATTTTTCAACAAATTCATAAATAAACATTTAATAATAGAGAAATTATATGAAATGAAAACCTAAATTTAAAAGCTACTCAATAAATATAAACAAATAAGTAGATAATAATGAAAATTTGTTAACAGTAATAAAAGTAGATAAATGCAAAAGATAACCAATAGATACAATATATATATAAATATATATATACACACACGTACCAGGTGATGAAATATCTAACACTGGTCAAGGAGGAAAACTTTTTTTTTTGAAAGGTAAGGAAGAAAACAATTGATATGATTTTTAACAATATGTGTAATTGTGTAAATACAGTTTGCATTCCGGCCCCTCTTGCTTTAACAGTTGGCATTTTTCATCTTAAGTTTGATAATAATCATAATAAGTAAGTCTTGTCGTGTTTACCAAAAAATAAGAGCCTGGTCGAAGGTCCAGTACAGTAGGTAGCAGGCGTGTTCGTTTTGGCTCCCGAGCGAGAACGAGAAATAGGCGATGCACCATCCTTGCTTAAGATGACTTAATTACAATAACTTACACACACACAAAATACAAAAAAGAAAAAATATACAAAAAAGATAAAAGAAAAAGTACCGCCGGTTTGAAAAAATGGTTCATCCCTGTCTTGTCACTCACCCTAGCTCTACTACATATTTATTCCTCTCTCTGTTCCCCCCTGCGTCCATTATTCCCCTGTTCCCTCTGCTCTAGTCTTGGTACTCTCAACCCTCTATTCACTCTCAACTCTAGTCTTGGTATTCTCAACCCTCTACTCACTCTCAACTCTCAAATCAATATTTATTCTCTTATCTGTCCCCATTTACTCTTCCTCCTTCTCCACATTTACTCTCCCTCCTTCCTCCTTCCCCATATTTACAGCAGCTACTCACTCTCAATCCAATAATCTTATTATCTTCTTTATATTTGAACTCATAGAAAGTAAGGGCATTTTTTTATTGATTCGGCCGGGGTGTTTGAATCTCAGGGCCGCCACTGATAGGATTGGTTTCTTAATTGCTCCACTTAAGTCCATGGAATTTATTTCCTCATCAATCACAAAAAGACATGTGGCTATAACTTCTCCAATTCATATTTCTCAACGGTTTTGTGTGTGGACCTCCTGACTAAAAAGAAAAGCCCAAGCCCACTTTCACACTAGTTAATTGTTGTTGTGGAGGCTGCTTATATATCATGCAGCAGCAGAAAGACAACATTGAATGTTAAAAAAAAAGCAAAAAGACAACAACACTCCCTCTCACATTTTATTTTTCACAATATATCTCTCTCAAACAAAAACCCATTTCTCTTACAATAATAATAATATCATCGTCCATCGACCATCATTATCACCATCAAAATTTTCTCATCAAAACTCTTTCACCCATTTCCTCATCTTTGAAGATTTACACTTTGGGATTGGAGATTTGAAGGATTGGAGCTTTGGGAAGAAGAAGATTCCACCACCACTTTCATTTTATTGATAGAGATTTGGGTTGTATCTTCTCACTCTTTTCATTATCTATTTTTATTGTAAAACATTATATGGATACGTGTCTATGCATGATTTTTGATGTTTTATATGATAATATGATTATGATTATTGATTAGATTTTATTTGTGTTTGCTTGGGCATATGATTTGAATTCTTTTTGTGATAATTAAATAGTGGTTGATGAATTGATTAAATTGGGGGTTATGAATCTTGACTTTTGGAGTCAAAGTTTGACTAGTCATTGTTTAGGATTAACATTGTGGGTGGGTGTTATTTGCAATTGATCATTAAGTGTGTACATGTTTTCAATTAATAAAATGTGATACTACTAAAAATACAACCATTAAGTGTGTACATGTTTTATTGGGTTTGTTTGATTATGTAAAGAGGACACTCACCTTATAATTGAATATTCCAGCATGAGTCGTTTATAATGTTTAGTTAATGAAGATGGGGAATACTAGGCAACCTTATACTTAACTTTGTTAATACAAGTGAGTCTAAAATCGAAGTTTGTTATTAAAAGAGCAACCTCTAAACAAGAAATTAGGATTTTGGCTTACGCCGCGCTCATGAGAAGTCAAGGATCATAAGTCTTAATTTGTCAATCCGTTTGTATTGTTATATCTTGTTCAACCACTATAGTTACAAAAAGAGGGAGAGTCGCCAAACCAAACACATTTGTTTGTGATTGATATAGTCATTTTATTTGTTTGCTTTTTATGTTTAGTTGTCATTTGCATTCTATGTTTTCTTTTCATAGTTTTAAATTCAAATCTCAAAAACCTTTTCTTTTAATTAACAAAATTAACTTTCAAAATTCAAGTGATTCACCTAAGTTTTCAATTCACCGCTTCCTCATTCAACACTCGAGTCATATTTGCCATATACTTGTGTATTTAAGTTTTGACTTTCCATTTGTTTGATAAAATAATCGCATTATGGCACAACCGAAGGTGTGAGAGGGGCTTTGGGTGTTTTGTTGGCGATTCCCTTCCGGTCAGAGGGTCGTAGGCCGCTTAACGCCTGTAACTGTTATCTCCAGCCGATTATGAGGCTGAGGGTTTTTATATGTTGTGATTAGGGTTTTAGGGATCGAATATCCCCCTGCCATATGACATCTCCTCTTTATATAGAGGGTAGGAAACTTGGAGATGAGGGTAAGAGAATTAGGGTAAATCTCTTCCTCTTTTGAGAATATCTTCTATCTTTTAGGAAGATTTATGATGATCTTGTAATAAGTCGTGTCCGAGGTATTCGAACCTTAATATATGTTTCCTCTTATAGAGGGTTCGATATGTATATTCCTCCGGAGCTAAGTAATTTAACTCAGGTGCTCCGGGATTATTTCTGTCTACGGAGGCGGTGCTCCGTATAAGTGTTTTATACCTGCCCGGAGGCGTCTTCTTCGGATACGGAGGTAGAGCTCCGTATAGGGTATATCATCAAGCCCCCCAGTCTAATTGGAGAGGCTATCTGTAGGCTGTCTTATTAGACTTCAAAAAACTTGCCTCCCAGATCATTTTCTCGGAGGTCCACTATAAATTACGTGTATTAAGTTGCAACTAACTTGTGAGACTTGTTAGCACATATCTCTAAGTTTTTCTGGACGGTTAGGATTTGCTTGGCATCTTTGGCTATAAATACTTCCTATTTTGCTTAATACTATATATTTAAGATATAAAAATTGTTACCTCCTCCTATAGGCGAGATCTTCTCCGCAATTTCTCTTTCGGCATCATCTTTTTCATCAGGTATGTTTTCATTTCTTGATCTTCTCCTTCTTTATTCCATATCATTTATGCGGGTAGGGATTTATGTTTGTATTGAGTTCTGTAACTTGAAACCCTAGTATTGTCTTTGACCGATGACGGTCTTTAGATCCTAGTTTCTTTGTTTTTACTCAATCCTATGTTTGTTTTCCCCTGATTCTGCTTTATTGCTCCATCTTTGAATTGTTGCAATCTTCGTCTACTGCCTTCCCCTCTTTTATCTCTTTGAACTGGGGGTGGCTATGACTGTAGATGGCTTGTATCTGGTCGCTCCCTTTTCATTATTGATTTTTCCGATTTTTAGGGTTTATGTAAATCGTTCCTTACGGTATCCTATCCGTTGTTGTTGGCTCCTTCATTCTATTTTATTCATCTGTTATTCTCTTTTTTTTTTGTAGTAATGGCATTCAAACAGATGATTAACAGGCAATCGTTCCTCGCCCAGCTTGTTGTGAAGGCTGCTCCTTCTGTTGTGGCTTCAGATTTGGAGCTTCCTATCGGAAGCTCTTGTTGAGTCCCAATGTTTATTGTAAATTTAATGATGACAAATCTGACCTATAAACAGTTAGTAATCTTTGGTTCTTGTAATCTGATCTGGGTCAGACTAAGCTGACACAGCTTACGATCTGTCTCTGACCCAGATCATGCTTCATACTTGTAATTGTAATATCTTATGGAAGCAAATGTTATTCAAGCTGCATCAACAATGTATTAGCATTCAGTCCAAGTCAAAGAGGAGGATTGAAGATAGAAGACCAAGATGTTAGTGGAAGACAGCTTGGGATTAGCAGTCAGCTTGGAAACACTTAGGCAGATTGGTGCCTTGACAAACGGCCCAATCTGTGTCTGACAATCAAGTGAAAATAACAACCTGGATTGAAGATAAGGACAAATGACGTGACTAGGAAGATTCCTAGGATCCAGGTTGGTGGTTGTTTTACATATGCGTGTCCATACTCCTATTGGTAGATGAAGAATGTGCGTCAGTACATGGGGGACCACAAGTACCATGAAAGGCACGATTGATTATTCCTTCATCAACCACTGATTGAAGAACACGTAGCTGCAACGGACACCTAATGAAGGAGCGCTTGTGCCTATAAAAGCCTCATTCATGGATTGCATATGTGTGGCATTTTCCTGAGAATCATTCTACACACAAGTTTCTCTGCTCTTACACACAACTTAGTCTGTACGAGATCAGCTTGGGCTGATTCTCTTGAGCTGAAACTGATTGATTGTTGTTTGTCATTTCATAGGGTTGTTTAGATATCTATAGGCTATCTTTATTCCGCAACAACCCTGTAATTCTTAGTATAGATTATTTCTTAATAAAGGATTACATTTGAAAACCACAATCTGTGTTCAAGAATGTTTTTATTTCTTTACTGCTTTACTGTTTTAATGATTCCTGCACTTTACTTACTTGCTTAATATTCATTGTCTGAATCTTAAAATGTTTTGTGTTTAAAAGTTTGTAAAGATTGTGAAAAGTTGTATTCACCCCCCTCTATAACTGTTATGTGTTCAATATACTTTGGTATATTGATACACCGTGGGACATATCAATTGGTATCAGAGCCAGGTTGTTGAGAATTAACTTGACTTGATCCTTGCATATTTTCATTTATAGTAAAGCAATATGTCATCTTATATTGATAATGGTTCTTCAACCCGACCACCCATGTTTGACAAAGATGATTTCAGTGGGTGGAAAGGTAGAATGTCTTTGTTTCTTGAATCCATCGATAACAATATGCCTGACATCCTTACGGATGGTCCTTATGTTCCTACACAAACCATTGTGGTAGAAGCTGTGGTCAGGGAAGGTCAACCAACCATTCCCGCCACAGTCAAATCTATAGTTAAGGACAAGGCAGATTGGGGGGATGAGGATAGGAGGTTGGCAAACTTGGATGTGAAGGCTAGAAATTTCATTGTCCAAGCTGTGCCCAAAGACCTTTACCATTCAATTAAAATGTGTTCAACAGCAAAGAAAATGTGGGGTACATTGACTGTTATGTTTGAGGGTTGCTCTACTCCATGGAATCCACAATTACTACATTGACCAGGAGGTATGAGAGATTTTTCTCCTTGAGAAATGAATCCTTGACTGACACTCATACCCGCTTTAATGCTTTGGTAAATGATTTAGCTGCTGTTGGAATTAATAAGAAAAATGAGGTTTTAAAGAGAAAATTTCTTGATTCATTACCACCTAAATGGTACAACTATATTTCTTCTGTTAAATTAAGTTCTGTTTATCATGATCTTGATCTCCCTGGACTTTTTGGTTTGCTTCATAACCAAGAATGTTCAGAGGCTGAAAACTAATTGCTATGGGTGATTCTTATAGTCAGCCTGCTGCTGCACTTGTTGCTTCTATGATTGAACACCCTAGTTCAATTAGTAATGAGATCATTCCTTGTGTTAATGATGATATTCCTGTGATGTCAAATCCTAACTCTATTTGTGCTGAATCTGAGTGTGAAGAATCTGATGGTGATGAACTAGCTAATGAAGTAGCTATGTTGGCTGAAAGGATCAGAAGGAGATCCTTTAACAAGTTTAAAGGAAAAGGAAGAGGTGGCCAAGCTGATAAAGCCAAGAAGCCATTTGATATGTCCAAGGTCACTTGTTACAAGTGTGGCAAGACTGGACATATGGCTGGAGATTGTAGATCCAAAGAAACTGCTCAAGCTGTGCCAGTCAAAGGTGGAAGAGGTGAAAAATACTCTAAGCTCAAGACTAAGTACAAAGCCTTGAAAGCACAAGTAGCTGAGCTGACTGAGAAGGTGAACAAAAGTGAGAAGAGTCTGGTGGCCAAAGACTTGGCTGAAAGTGCCACATCATCTGATGATGAGTTGTACAAAGATGCCAAGTGTTTCATGGCTAAAGAAGCTACTCAAAGATTTGCTGAAGATCTGGTAAAAATACAACAGCAATTTGAGTCAGCTCACCAGGCATCCACCAGTCAGACTGCTCCACCTGAGGTAACTTCTTTTTCCAATCTATCTGATAATGAGAAGCTGTCCAGACTGAACAAACTTGGTGATGAGGTGTTACTGCAAAAACATTTTAATCAAGAACTCAAAAAGGAAATACACATTTTGAAACTTGATAACAGCTCTAAGAGTCACACCATTGAAAAACTAGAATCTGAAGTTAAAGCTCAAAAGCAATTAAACTCCATTTTGATTAAAGAAGCTAAAACTGCAGAAGAAAAGTTTTTAAAGGTAAAACAGATTACTGAAACATGGTGTATAAGCTCTAAAAGAGTTGCTAAATGTGTGAATGAACAAATACCTCATCAGATCCAAGCTATCTTTGATGGTGATTATGATAGGGCCATAGCCATAGCTGAAGTATGTGCTATGGAGCCTTGTTATCAGCCTCCTTCACCACCCAAAGTCCAAACCAAAGAGACTATTTCTAAACCAATTAAGTTGGTTTAGAAATCTGGTATTGGGTTTAAAGATCCTGAAACTATGGGTCAGACCATTGCTGAAGCTGTGTCTGAAGCTGATCAGGTTGTTGAGTTAAAACCTGAAGAAAGTCATGACTTGTCCAAGCTGACCATTACCCAATCTGTGTCAGATTCAAAGAATAAAACAAACAAGAATAATTCAAAGAGAAATAAAAGAAAGGATAGAGATCACAGTGTTCCTAAAGAGAAAATTAAGCTTTTAAAGAGTAAGAAGTTTGGTTCTCTAGGAAATGAGTCACAAGCAAAATCTGAGTCTATTTCAAGTAACACCAAGTCTGACTCTGACAAGTTGATTTTAAAATATGTTGAGTCCAAAACTGATAAGGTGTCAATGAAAACCAATTTTCTTGAGAAGGTGTCTGATCCAAAAATTGTTGATCAAAGAAAATTGAGAGCTGAATGTAAGAAAGCTGGAATAGGCAAAGGTTTTGTTAAGAAGGAAACCTTGAATGTTGCTAGAAAGAACTTTGTATCTGGTAAAGGACAGACCAAGCAACAATGGGTTTCAAAATGTGATAAGAGTCTGTGTTTAGTCACCCAATCTGAGTCAGACCAGAAGGTCAGCTCTGGTGAACCCATCCTTGGATGGGTTCCCAAAATGAACTAATCTCTTATCATAATTGCAGGGCGGTCATGACGATAACATCTGGCACTTGGACAGTGGATGTTCCAAGCATATGACCGGATGTAAGTCCCTGCTATGTAGCTTTAGGATTCGCGTTGGTCCTAATGTTACTTTTGAAGATGATTCTCAAGGAAAGACTGAAGGTTTTGGTGTTCTTTCAAATGGTCCTCTTACTTTCAGAAGAGTCTCATATGTAAATGGTTTGAAGCACAATCTGATCAGTGTGAGTCAGTTGTGTGATGCTGGTTATGAAGTGAGATTCAGGTCTGATAAGGGAATTGTTCTTTGATTTGGAAGGCAATGTGGTTCTGATTGCAAAGAGGGATGAGTCTTTGTATTCTTTTGACATGAGAAATCCAACTGTCACAAGAGAAGTCTGTTTCATGTCAAAGTCTCAAGATGAGCTGAATTGGTTGTGGCATAAAAGGTTGTCTCATATGAATTTCAAAGACATCAATAAGCTGTGTAAGAAAGAGTTGGTGTCTGGTCTTCCAGTGATCAATTATGAGAAGGACAAGCTGTGTGGTGCTTGTGAGAAAGGCAAGCAACATAAAGCTACTTTTAAGTCTAAAACATGCTCAACCATTGATAATTGTTTGGATCTGCTTCATATGGACTTATTTGGATCAATCAGTACTCCATCATTCACTGGAATGAGGTACTCCTTGGTAATTGTTGATGAGTATTCAAGATACACCTGGGTTTTCTTTCTAAGACACAAGAGTGAAGCTGCTGACAGCATTATTCATTTTATCAAGCAAGCTGAAATTCTCTATAAAAGGCCTGTTAGGCAATTAAGGAGTGATAATGGTACTGAATTTAAGAATATCACTCTTAATTCATTCTGCAGTGAAAAGGGGATTTCACAAGTCTACTCAGCTGCCAGAACTCCTCAACAAAATGGTGTTGCAGAAAGAAGAAACAGAACTCTCATTGAAGCTGCCAGATCCATGATAGATCAAAACAATGTCAAGTCTCATTTCTGGGCTGAAGCAGTACACACAGCTTGCTTTACCCAGAACAGATCCCTTTTTGTGAAAAGACACCAGAAGACTGCATATGAACTTCTTAGGGGGAGAAAACCTGAGATTGGTTTCCTAAGAATGTTTGGAAGTCCTTGCTATATTCTAAATCAGAAAGACCATCTTGGAAAGTTTGATGAGAAATCAGATGAAGGTATCCTACTTGGATATGCAACAATGATGAAGGCCTACAGAGTGTATAACAAGAGAACTAAAACAATCGAGAACTCTGTAAATGTAAGCATTGATGAAGGTTGTTCTAAGCCAGACTGTTCTCCTCCAGAAGATGAAGACTTCAATTTTGAAGAACTGGCTGTACCTGAGAATGAGCCTCCAACTAATCCTCCAGTTGGAGCTAATAATGCTCAAACTCAGGGGGAGCAACTCATTGAAGAAGAAGAAGAAGAAGTTCCAATCTTTGAAGATGCACAAGCTGATCCTACTCCTACTGAAGTTATTGTTCAGAATCCATTAAATGACTCTCCAACTGGTTCAGACTCCTCCATTCCTGTCCAAGCTGATCAGCCTCTTCCTCAAGCTGATCATGCTGAACCATCTAATCTGAATCAGTCCATTGTCCCTATTACTAGATGGACAAAGAGTCATCCAATTAACCAAATCATTGGTGATCCACTCTCTGGTGTGAAAACAAGAAGAAAGGCAACAGGCAACTTCTACATGTTTGTCAATTTTGTAAGCAAGATGGAACCAACTGAGGTTAATGAAGCTCTGGAAGATCCCTCTTGGGTTAATGCAATGCAAGATGAGCTAACACAGTTTGAAAGAAACAAGGTTTAGGAACTTGTTCCAAGACCTCATCACAAGACTGTGATTGGAACAAAGTGGGTCTACAGAAACAAAATGGATGAAAGGGGAGTTGTGACCAGAAACAAAGCAAGATTGGTAGCTCTTGGTTACAGACAAGAGGATGGAATTGATTATGATGAGACTTTTGAACCAGTGGCAAGATTAGAGGCAATGAGAATGTTCCTGGCCTTCTCTGCTCACAAGGGTTTCAAGGTCTATCAAATGGATGTGAAGAGTGCTTTTCTTAATGGAAAATTGAAGAAGAAGTCTATGTTGAACAGCCTCCTGGTTTTGAAAATTCAAAGTTTCCTGACCATGTGTTCAAGCTTGACAAGTCTCTCTATGGGTTGAAGCAAGCTCCAAGGGCATGGTATGATACTTTGTCTAAATTCTTATTGGCTAATAACTTCAAAAGAGGTAATGTTGACAAGACTTTGTTTGTGAGAAAGTATAATGGTGATATTCTACTTGTACAAATTTATGTAGATGATATAATATTTGGGTCTAGCAGTGAAAGACTTTGCAAAAAGTTTTCTGAATTAATGTCTAAAAAGTATGAAATGAGCATGATGGGAGAACTAAACTATTTTCTGGGTTACAAGTTAAACAGACTAAAAATGGAATTTTCATAAACCAAGGAAAGTATGTTAAAGATCTCTTAAACAAATTTGGTTTTACTAATTGCTCACCTATGAAAACTCCTATGGGAACTGGTGATAAGCTGGATGAATATAAAAATGGCAAATCTGTTGACATCACAGCTTATAGGGGTATGATAGGATCATTACTTTACTTGACTGCTAGTAGACCAGATATTATGTTTGCTACATGTCTTTGTGCAAGATATCAAGCTAGTCCTAAGGAATCTCATCTTAAGGCTGTGAAAAGAATCTTTAGATACCTTAAAGGTAGTCCCAATCTGGGTCTTTGGTATCCCAAAGACTCAGGATTTGATCTAATTGGCTATTCAGATTCTGACTTTGCAGGCTGTAAGATTGATAGAAAAAGTACTTCAGGAGCTTGTCAATTGCTTGGCAATAGACTTGTAAGCTGGTCCAGCAAGAAGCAGCATTCAGTTTCTATCTCCACTGCAGAAGCTGAATATGTTGCTGCAGGAAGTTGTTGCTCCCAAATTCTTTGGATGCAATATCAGCTTCAAGACTATGGTGTCACTGCAACAAAAACTCCAATCTTTTGTGACAGTACCAGTGCCATAGCAATTTCAAACAATCCTGTACTTCATTCAAGGACCAAGCACATTGATATAAGATATCATTTCATCAGGGATCATGTAATGAAAGAAGATGTTGAACTCCATTTCATTCCAACAGACAATCAGCTTGCTGACTTGTTCACAAAGCTATTGGATGAATCAAGGTTCAACTACCTCATAAGTAAGCTAGGTATGCTTAATTTGTAAAATGTAGTGAGCTAAGTAATAGCAAATCTGACCCCTTAGAGTTATACTAAAATTTTGAGGGTAAGCTGTGTCAGACCCAGACTACCCTTTCGTACTTGGTGCATGTCAAGTGAAAGAGGGTAAGCTGAGTCTGACCCAGCTTCGTGTTATTTTTGTTATTAAATATCTCAGTGCGTTTTATTACTTTCATTATTTTATTAAGTGTACTTGTTTGATCCTATTGGAGTGTGACACGTGTAGTGGTCACTACCGGTTACTGAAAAAGTACCACCACTACTTGTTGATCCTCCAATCAAAAACTTTCTCTCTCCAACTTTTTCAAATAAGATATTTTGGGTTTTGTATATAACTTTCATTTAACCTAAATCCCAAATCACTTGTTCATATTTTCTTAAAATCAATTTTTCTCTCTAATCTGATTACTGTTTTATTAATTTTAATTTCTTCTAAAATTTGTTTTCAAAATGGCATCATCATCTGTTTCTATTCATTCTAATGATTCTCAATCTAGTTCTGAACCTGAAAGTCTATACCCAGCTCCGATAAGCGCAAAAAAGCTTTCACCTTATGTGGTGGGAGATAAGGTAGTAGTGGTTCCGGCTGATCTTGATACTGGTAAAATCAAGATTGGCAGTCTGGTTTATGCCAATATTCATCCTCCTTCATGGGCTAAAGGATACGATGAGATTGTGACTTTCTTATGGCATCATCCATTCGGCAAGGTGATGATTGAGAAGCCAGACTGGGTGTTTCAAGATCTTTTGTGTGAATTTTGGGCGAGCTGTGTTGTGAAACAGAATAAGAAAGGAGATGCTGCAATCTATGGCTCAATCCTCAACGGTAAGAAAAAGGTATATATTTCTTACGAGAGGCTTAGGTCTGCTTTTGAGCTGTCATATATGCCTGGTGATGAATATGATGTTGTTGTGTCTCATACTGAAGCCAAAAATGTTTTACAAGAAGTTGGATATACTGGTCCATTGGCTTCAGTGGTTAAAATGAAACATTTAACTGGTATTTGGAACTACTTATTGAGCACATTTTTGAAAACCTTACAAGTAAAGGCAGGCAGCTTTGATCAGCCTAATGTCTTAGAATTGCAGATTTTTCATGCAATGGTCACCATGACCAGAATAGATTTTGCTGCTTTAATCTTTAAGGACCTTGTTGATCGCGTTCATAAGAAGAGTCTTACCATACCTTATGGTAGGATTCTTGCTCTTATCATTGAAGCTATTCTTGAACAATGATTACAGTCTGGCAACTGGTCAGACTGTGGAATGCAAGTCTATCAATAACAACATCTTCAATAGTCCAAAGGTATCTGTGCAGGGTCTGACCCGAGCAATGCAGATCTACCTTGATTTTTGCAGGAAAAGAGAAGAGGAACAAGAAGCACTTAGGGAAGCTGTCCCTTCTTCGACACGATCTGGGTCTGACACTCAATCTGCTAATCAGGGGGACCCAGGTACACATGCTTCTGAACCCTCAAACTCTTCTGAATCTATTCAACATTCTACTCCAACAAAAGAGGGTGAAGGGTTGGCCAAAACATCAGCCTCCCTAGCCACACCTTCGTCCATTCGCTCAAAATCCGATTCTAAAAGACTCCTTGTTGAGGACTTAGTGCCTCTCAAGGCCAAAAAGAAAAGATCGAATAAGAAATCTGTGTCAGCTTCTGGGGTTGATAATGCTTCATCCAATCTTGAGATCCCCCAAGGTGCAGGGAAAGCTAAGGAACGTTCCAAAGCTGTCCCTGTCACCCAAGCTGACAAGCCGAAAATGCCACGCCCATCTGCACTCTCCCAAAAGAGTGTAGACGAGTTAAAGGGAACACTTACTGCTACCCAACCCTCCAAACAGGGTGAAGGTATTGAAAGAAAGACCTCCTCCCAAGGTCATACTGTGTCTAAACCGAATTCACCATCATCAGCTTCCCAAAAGGTTGATGATATCATTAAAGGGGTAACAGAGGATCTAGCCCAGTCCAAAGTGAGTCAGAGTCAATGCACATCATTTCTGAGGATGGTCAGCCTAAGGAGAGAAGTATCGAACGCATTGGTGACACTGCTTCTTCTCCCCAAGCTGATCAGACTCCTTCTATCTTACACTCTGAGTCTGCACAGGCTGCCAATGCCCCTTCTATGTCATAAGGAGGGGTACAGGCCTCAATTCTCCCTAAGGATACTTTGGTGCAACAACACACCTCTGTTGAAGGGCAATCAATTACACAAAACATTACACCTGTAGAGTCTGTGTCTGCATCTGTCCTTGGACAGAGGGATTCTGCAGGTTACTTGGCTGTCTTTAAGGCAGTCATGTTAGCCCCTTGTGCAGCAAAGGGAACCATTGATGGTCCTCTTGATGTCAATGAGAATCTAATCACTATCTCCAGAAGTGATTCTTCATTCGATGATGAGTTTGCCCATCCATCCTCAAGGGATGCTCTGATGGAAGATGCCAGTGGATGAGTTGATCAAAATCTAGATCAACACATTCCCACTGGCCCTCAGCCTGAACTAAACGTTAATCTTGCTCAGGCTGACCAACTCATCATCAATTCTGACAGATCCACTCATGAGACTCACTCTCATGAGCAAATGTTCCAAAACTCCTTAAACCTCCACCCCCTTCTAAATATGCCCAATGACCCTGATATTAAGGATTGCAGGCTGCTCTTTCCAGAAGTCAATGGCTTTTAAGCCAACTACAAGTTCTTCCCAAGCTGCCACTATCTCATTTTCAGATGTGGTGGATCAGCTCACTGAGTTCATTTCAACCTCTAAGGTTGAGAGCTCAAAGCTGACCGAATGCTTAGAAAAGATCCAAAAGGATCAGGATTTGACGGATAAGAAGGTGGATAAGCTGAGTCAAGATCAGACTGCATTGGAAGATTATGTTAAGAAAGCAGTTGATTTGATGCAGCAGAACCAGAGCAAGCTGACAGAGTCTCTTGATAATCTTACAAAAGCAGTAAATGAAGAGAATGAAAGGAACAAGAGTACTCTGGGTCAGATTGAGAATGCTGCAACCAAATTTAAAAGGGAAGTCACCATAGAACTTCGATCTTCAAACAAGTCACAAGTTGACTTCAAGAATGATCTGATTGAAGCTTCTAAGGGTGTTAAATCAAAGATTAAACTCCTCCATGAGGATTATGTTGAGCTAAGAAGAGCCTGCTGTCTTACCAATGTTAAAATTGACTTGATCAACCAGGATCTCAAAGACTTCTTTGTTTCTCCAGTGAGCTCTTTCCCTGCTGATGATGACAAAAAGGGGGAGAAGAATACTACTAAGAGAAAGGGGAGTGCAATGAGTGAAGCTGAATTGGAGCTAGAAAGAGAAAGGCAAAAAGCTCAGGTTGACAAGGACATTGAAGAATACCTTGAAAGATTGAAAGAAAGACAAGATAAGGCCAGAGCTGAGGAGGCACAAAATGATAGAAGATTGGTTGTGCATGGTTCTAGGGTGGAAAGTGAGAAGGAAGATGTGGAAGAGATAAAAAGACCAGAATCTGAGTCTGGTGGTGAAACTGTTGGAAAATTGAATGAAGAAACTGAAAAGGAGAGTGATACAACCAAGGGGGAGACTGTTAATGCTGTAATGGGAGATATAAGGAAGGAAGTTGGTGTTGAAAAAGAGAAAGTTGAAAAGAAAAGAAAGTCCTCCCAAGCTGTTCCTGTGCAAGCTGTGCCAACTCAAGCTGACCCAGCTCCCAAAGTACAAATTGATGAATCTTCATCTAGTGAAGACACAGCCACTCTGTCCCAGTTTATGATCAAGAAAAGAACAACAGAAGCTGGGTCAAGTGGTGTGAAGATCTTAACTGAAAAGGAAAAAGATTGGGAGATTGCAACTGAAACTGCTCCACAGCTTGGGGTAACAGTTGAGATGGCATATAAAATGATTAAGGAGGACAGACTAGAAAGAGAAAGAATTGCTGCAACTAAGTCTGATTCTGAAATTGCCAAGGCTGTTCAAGAACAATTGAATAAGGAAGATGAAGAAGATCTTGCAGCCATTGGTTCTAAAAAGAAAGTTGTGAGCAAAGGAAAAGGAAAGAAGAAAGTGGTGGTTCATTCAAAACCATCACAGAAGGTTAAAGATGTGAAAGAAAGTGTGAAAGCCCATAATTGGTTTGATACTTTGGAGAAAAGACAAGTTACTGAAAAGATTCATTATAGAAGGATCCAGGTTCTACTGAAAAGGCGAAAAGGAAAGAACATTCCCAGCATGAGGTTTACAAGGAGAGGCTATGAAACCAACTGGGAAACCCATGATCTTGACAAACTGCTTGATCTAGGATACACAGAGTGGGTGGAACTACATAACATCATTACTGGTATGTCTGGAGTTCACAAAGAGACAGTCTTGGAAGCCATTGAGAAGAAGTTAGCTGATGTTGTGAAGTACAAGATTGATGTCTCTGGCCTTCCAAGACCAATTGCATATGATATGGATTATGAAGATGAGTCAGCTGAGCCACTGAAGAAGAAAAGAAGAAGGTATGAAAGGATTGATGCTTCTGGAGGTAACCATTCAGTTTTTCTCCAAAACATGTCTCCTACAGAGTTGCTAGCACAATTATCTTCTGGTGCAATTGACAAGATTCTTGATAATCTTAATCTGTCTCTACCTACTAGTGTCAAAGATGCAAGATGTGGGAAGTTCATCACTGAACCTGAACATGGGATGTACTTTGTAGATGCTAGAGGGAATTTGGTGTTTCAAAGGACTGCTGAACTAAAACAGGTACCATCTATGCACCTATTTACCTTGTACAGATTCTGCAGAAACTTTAGTGAAGAAGGTAATGGGTATGAGCAGTTCCTTATAGATGAAGGGTTAGATAGGCAATTAGATCTGAGAATTGCTCCATCATTTGAGGTTAAGCAAGAAGCTATTAAAATGCTTGGAGAATAGTCAAGTTACTGAAAAGATTCATTATAGAAGGATCCTCCAGGTTCTACTGAAAAGGCGAAAAGGAAAGAACATTCCCAGCATGAGGTTTACAAGGAGAGGCTATGAAACCAACTGGGAAACCCATGATCTTGACAAACTGCTTGATCTAGGATACACAGAGTGGGTGGAACTACATAACATCATTACTGGTATGTCTGGAGTTCACAAAGAGACAGTCTTGGAAGCCATTGAGAAGAAGTTAGCTGATGTTGTGAAGTACAAGATTGATGTCTCTGGCCTTCCAAGACCAATTGCATATGATATGGATTATGAAGATGAGTCAGCTGAGCCACTGAAGAAGAAAAGAAGAAGGTATGAAAGGATTGATGCTTCTGGAGGTAACCATTCAGTTTTTCTCCAAAACTTGTCTCCTACAGAGTTGCTAGCACAATTATCTTCTGGTGCAATTGACAAGATTCTTGATAATCTTAATCTGTCTCTACCTACTAGTGTCAAAGATGCAAGATGTGGGAAGTTCATCACTGAACCTGAACATGGGATGTACTTTGTAGATGCTAGAGGGAATTTGGTGTTTCAAAGGACTGCTGAACTAAAACAGGTACCATCTATGCACCTATTTACCTTGTACAGATTCTCCAGAAACTTTAGTGAAGAAGGTAATGGGTATGAGCAGTTCCTTATAGATGAAGGGTTAGATAGGCAATTAGATCTGAGAATTGCTCCATCATTTGAGGTTAAGCAAGAAGCTATTAAAATGCTTGGAGAAAAGTTACTGAAAAGATTCATTATAGAAGGATCCAGGTTCTACTGAAAAGGCGAAAAGGAAAGAACATTCCCAGCATGAGGTTTACAAGGAGAGGCTATGAAACCAACTGGGAAACCCATGATCTTGACAAACTGCTTGATCTAGGATACACAGAGTGGGTGGAACTACATAACATCATTACTGGTATGTCTGGAGTTCACAAAGAGACAGTCTTGGAAGCCATTGAGAAGAAGTTAGCTGATGTTGTGAAGTACAAGATTGATGTCTCTGGCCTTCCAAGACCAATTGCATATGATATGGATTATGAAGATGAGTCAGCTGAGCCACTGAAGAAGAAAAGAAGAAGGTATGAAAGGATTGATGCTTCTGGAGGTGACCATTCAGTTTTTCTCCAAAACTTGTCTCCTACAGAGTTGCTAGCACAATTATCTTCTGGTGCAATTGACAAGATTCTTGATAATCTTAATCTGTCTCTACCTACTGGTGTCAAAGATGCAAGATGTGGGAAGTTCATCACTGAACCTGAACATGGGATGTACTTTGTAGATGCTAGAGGGAATTTGGTGTTTCAAAGGACTGCTGAACTAAAACAGGTACCATCTATGCACCTATTTACCTTGTACAGATTCTCCAGAAACTTTAGTGAAGAAGGTAATGGGTATGAGCAGTTCCTTATAGATGAAGGGTTAGATAGGCAATTAGATCTGAGAGTTGCTCCATCATTTGAGGTTAAGCAAGAAGCTATTAAAATGCTTGGAGAATAGTGATGTAACATGTAATATCTTTGATTTATTCTCTATATATGCAAAGGCAGTTGTACAAATCTAGTTTCTTGGTTAAAATTTCATATTAGATTGAAAAGAACCCAAAAGATTCAAAGGGTCACAAGCTGTTAGTCATATTTTCATTTGATTCTTTGTAAGCTGATAGTTAGAAGTGTAGTTGGGTTTTGTCATCATCAAATAGGGGGAGATTGTTGAGTCCCAATGTTATTGTAAATTTAATGATGACAAATCTGACCTATAAATACTTAGTAATCTTTGGTTCTTGTAATCTGATCTGGGTCAGACTAAGCTGACACAGCTTACGATCTGTCTCTGACCCAGATCATGATTCATACTTGTAATTGTAATATCTTATGGAAGCAAGTGTTATTCAAGCTGCATCAACAATGTATTAGCATTCAGTCCAATTCGAAGAGGAGGATTGAAGATAGAAGACCAAGATGTTAGTGGAAGACAGCTTGGGATTAGCAGTCAGCTTGGAAACACTTAGGCAGATTGGTGCCTTGACAAACGGCCCAATCTGTGTCTGACAATCAAGTGAAGATAACAACCTGGATTGAAGATAAGGACAAATGACGTAACTAGGAAGATTCCTAGGATCCAGGTTGGTGGTTGTTTTACATATGCGTGTCCATACTCCTATTGGTAGATGAATAATGTGCGTCAGTACGTGGGGGACCACAAGTACCATGAAAGGAACGATTGATTATTCCTTCATCAACCACTGATTGAAGAACACGTAGCTGCAACGGACACCTAATGAAGGAGCGCTTGTGCCTATAAAAGCCTCATTCATGGATTGCATATGTGTGGCATTTTCCTGAGAATCATTCTACACACAAGTTTCTCTGCTCTTACACACAGCTTAGTCTGTACGAGATCAGCTTGGGCTGATTCTCTTGAGCTGAAACTGATTGATTGTTGTTTATCATTTCATAGGGTTGTTTAGATATCTATAGGCTATCTTTATTCCGCAACAACCCTGTAATTCTTTGTATATATTATTTCTTAATAAAGGATTACATTTGAAAACCACAATCTGTGTTCAAGAATGTTTTTATTTCTTTAATGCTTTACTGTTTTAATGATTCCTGCACTTTACTTACTTGCTTAATATTCATTGTCTGAATCTTAAAACGTTTTGTGTTTAAAAGTTTGTAAAGATTGTGAAAAGTTGTATTCACCCCCCTCTACAACTGTTCTGTGTTCAATATACTTTGGTATATTGATACACCGTGGGACGTATCAACTTTAATGTGCAGACTGCTGATGATGTTGGTTTGCAGGCAATTTGCCAGGCGAGTGAATCCATTCTTCGTGAAAGTAGCCCGGTTGCCTGTCCTGTTGTTGAAGTGCCTGATTTTCCTACTAGCGGGGATAACTATGATCCTTCTCTTGGTGAACAGGGCACCGTTGCTGGCCGCCTCAAAAGCAGAAAGAAAACTTCCGCGAGGGGGCCTGGTGTGCCTTCTTCTAGGAAGAGAGCGAAACGGTCCGAGGATTTAGAGGAGACTCTTGGTATGTATTTATTTTCTATATCCGATCTTCAGATGTTTAGTCTTCTAATTTTCTGTTTTTGCAGGGTTTAACCCTTTCGTGCAGGCTCCTGGTGGTCATTCTTGTCACCGTAGCATTGAATCTCTTGCCCCCTCCGGGTGGATTTCGAGTTTGATGGGTATGGATGTGTCAAGGCTTTCTGAATTGTTTAATCAGTCTTCTTTTTGTGCTTCCATAATTGGAAATGTGTTGGATTCGAGATTTCGCGAGCTTTCGGAAGATGGTGGCCCTTCATGTGAGCAGGTCGACAAGCTCAAGGCGGAGAAGTTTCCTTGGAGTTTAAGGTGTCTGAGTTGGAAGTGAAGTTGGGTAGTTTGACTGCAGAGCTTAAGTCTGTTCGTGACGGGATTCGGGCTAAGGGGGATGAGATCAATGTGTTGAAGGAAGAGCTATCTGCTAAGAATGCGTTGTTGGGGCATGATCGTTCTGCCTTTGTGGATCTGAAGGAGAGGTATAGACGGCTTGTTGTCGATGTGATTCCTCATGTTTGCAAGTCTTTTTTGAACGGTGCTGAGGTTGGAAAGAGGATTTCAAACTTGTGTAATGCTAATATGGTGGATGCTGAGTCGGAGCTGATCCGTACCCTTGCTGCAGAAGATCGTATAACTCTTAGCGGTTCCGAGCTTGTTGAAGATACTGTTGGTTCCTTGAACAAAGCTATGAGTGAGCTGGAGGATATACATTCTTTGTATCTTCGCGCTCTTTCGTCATATCCTGATGTGTCCCCTACTTAACTGATGCAATTCCTACTTCGTAGATTGTTTTGCTTTTCTGGACTCGTTTATCCGTTTTTCTGTTTGTTGGATATAATCCTTTGACATTTGTAGTTGTTACTTTGCTGGATATTGCTGCTTTCTCTTGGTTTTGTAAATTCTTCATTTTGTAGTAATCTCTATGGCGTCTTGGTGAAGTCTCTTCGCAGATGTCTTATGGCAGTCGCCTTATGACGTGGTTGTCTTATGGCAGTCGCCTTATGACTTGGTTGTCTTATGGCAGTCGCCTTATGACTTGGTTGTCTTATGGCAGTCGCCTTATGACTTGGTTGTCTTATGGCAGTCGCCTTATGACTTGGTTGTCTTATGGCAGTCGCCTTATGACTTGGTTGTCTTATGGCAGTCGCCTTATGACTTGGTTGTCTTATGGCAGTCGCCTTATGACGTTCTTTTGATTGCTTTATGGAAGCGTTATCGGGCGTCCCCTTAGCTTCTCATAAAGTCTTTTATATTATTTTTGTTATTACGCGCGTTTTTTGTTTTCGATCGATCTTTGAAAGCTTTATTTTCTTGAAAATAATTGGCAGGAGGACATTACATAGTAAAGTTCCTAACTGCTAGCTTTCATCTGTTGCTCCATATTTATCCGGAGTCTTTGCTACTTCGTGCGAGTCTCCTGACCCATGCTTTCTGTTTCTGCAGAATTCTTCTTTCAGCCTTGTTTTCCCGGACAATCGTAGGGGGAACGGGCTTTTCTTTCTTTTTACGGAGCGAGCCGTCACCTGGGCATAGCTGTGTCAATTCTCCCATCTGCTGGTGCAATCTCGTTTCCTTCCACCATTATAATTCTCGGTGATGGGTCGGATGATGGAATTTTTGTTCGTGATTCATCCTTTTCTTTCATCCGTAGCTCCCCTCTTGCGGGCCAAGTCAGTACTTCCATCGATTCTGGTCTTTTCCTGACCTCACTTGCTAGTTTGGTGTCGTGGTGACTCCGTTCTTTGTTTAGCATCCCTCTTCCTCTCGTGGGGACTTGCTCCTGCGTAGGGTCGGCTGTGCTACCCTTTAGTCCCGCTTTCAGTGCTTCTTCTTCTACCTTCCTTTCGAGGTGCTGCAATTTTCCAGCGGTTATTGCTTCTTCTATGGCTTTTTGGAGATTTCGGCACAGGTCCGTGTCGTGTCCATAATCTTTGTGGAATTCACAATATTTTCCTCGATCCTTTTTTCGGGTCGTTAATCTTGGCGGGGCTGGGAAGGTTTGTGCTACCCGCTCCGTTGCGAGGATATCCTTCGGTGATTTTGTTACTTTCAGTAGTATTACTCTTCTGCCTTCTTTGGCATTGCTTCCCCCCTGGGGTTTTCCATGAAGCTTTCGTTTCCATTATCCTCCGGGTCTCTTCTTCGTTTTCCCAGGGCATATTCTGCTCCGGTTGTTTCTTTGACGTCGAGCCAGATATGGGTTTTAACTGTTAATTCGCTATATGTCTCCGGTAGGTTCGTTGTGAGGTGTTCGACGAGATCTACTGCCCGTAATCCATGAATGAGTCCTGATATCCTCTGGCTTTCCGGTAGCCCATTTATATCCTGGGTTTCACATGTGTATCTTGCAACAAAATCTCTAAGTGTCTCCCCACTTCGTCGCTTTATGTTATGTGCCGACACATGTGTTTTCCGATGCTTCTTCTGCGTACTGAATTGTGATCTGAACTTGTTCTTAAGGGTCTCGAAATTGTCTACCGAGTTAGCTGGTAGGCCATCAATCCATTCTCTTGCATCGTTCGTTAAGGAGTAGGAGAAGGCCTGACAAGTGGTTGGCATATCCCATCTTTGGATCATTGCAGCTCCGATAAACTTTTTCAGGAAGTCGTCTGGGTCACCCTTTCCGTCGTAGTACCCTAGGTGCTGGGGGTACTTCGTATTTACTGGTTGTTTGATCAAATAATCGCGCTATGGCTCAACCGGAGGTGTGAGTAAGGGGATTAGGATGTTGATGGTGATTTGAAGGCGATTCCCTTCCGGTAAAAGGGCTGCGGCCGCTTTACGCCTTATTTATATTATATATTGTCACCGGACCTTGGAGGCCGGCGCGGTATCGTGTGAAGGTGATGTGTTTTTTGAGGGTAAAAAAGATGATGATGCCGTATGATGTCTTCCTCTTTATATAGAGGGTAGAAACTTGGAGAGGAGGGTAAGAGAATTAGGGTAAATCTCTTCCTCTTTTAAGGATATCTTTTTATCTTTTGGGGAGATTTGTGATGATCTCTTTACAAACCGTGTCCGAGGTTGTCGAACTTCAAGTATGTTATTTTGCTCGGATAATCATGGAAAGAATCTATATCCGATCTTCTTGATATGTTTTCTCTCGGAGCTGGGTATTTGTTACCTCGGGAGCTCCGGAATGATTATATTGAATCGGAGGTCGAGCTCCGTTCTGGGTATATAGATAAGTAATTTTACCTGTACGAAGGTGTCTTCGTATCTGCTTCGGGTATGGAGCTAATGCTCCGTATAGGATATATCATCAAGCCCCCCAGTCTAACTGGAGAGGCTGTCTTCAGGATGTCCGGTTAGACTTTAGGAATGTGCTCCGTTGCTCCGTGTCGCAACTTACCCATCTAATCAAGTATTTAAGCGATACTGAAATCGCTCAGAGTCATAATTACGGCTTATCCCTTAGTGACAACTTGTTGGCACAAAACTCGGGGTAACTTTTCATTGGTTGGTACCCGTGATTATTACCCCATATAAATACCAACTCTTTGTCAAAAAAGGGCTTTTTGCCTCTTGCTTTTTTACTTTGAAAACTTCTTCCTTCGCTGCTTCGTCGTTGATCTTCGTCAGGTAAACTCCCTATCCCTTCTTCTTCCTTTATTCCTCATATTATAGTGATGACGAAGAGAGGAATAAACAGTATCCCCAATGCGTTGAATCGTTCTGCTTATCAGAACTTTGTATCCACGTATTTTGCGCGAAACCCTAACTTAATCCGGTATCCGGAAAGAGGGCAATCTATCTGCGATCCACCTGCTGGTTTCGTTGGTTTGTATGTGAAGGCTTTTACTCTTGGTAATCTTAGGATTCCGTTCTCCTCTTTCTTCCTGGCCGTCTTAGATTATTACCAATGCCACATCTCTACTGTTCATCCGACTGGAATTGCAAAAATAATTGCCTTCCAGGTCCTTTGTTGTGCTAATCTCATAGAGCCGTCGGTGGCATTGTTTAACTTCTTCTATAAACTTAAAGAGTCTGGCGATTGGGTTACCGTCTCCAAGAATGGTGATTATGAACTGTTTGTTGCTGGTGGTGTAGAGGTTAGGGATTGGAAGGACACTTTTGTCTTTGTTAGTCATTCATTGATTCCCCCTGAGCTAGCGGTTTGTTAAATAGGGGTAGGTTGAAGTATAAGCCTATAGGTGCTCCTAGTGTCTTTGGTGTGAAGCAGGTTGATGTTGATCGCCTGTCTTCTTATGGTATTAAGCTGTATATATATCCAGAGGCTGTATTGTTTAAGTCCCGTGTTGCTTCGTTTTGGGAACATGGTGTGGAGGATTTCTCCATTGAATGTGATGGTCAGGGTAGGTTGCTTTTGTCCCTTCCGTGTCTTCTTCTCTGTTTGGCGAATATTATTGATTCAAGTTATCTTTGTTGGCAGGAATGTCTTTTAAGCAGTTGATTGATAGGCAACCTGCATTATCCAGTATTGTCTTTAAACCGGTGGCTTTTGTCTGTGATCCAGGAGGGTCCCTCTTCAGAGGTGTTGGCTGAGACACCTGTTCCTTTAGCTCAGGAACGGGTTGAAGAGCAGGATGTGGTGGATGTTTCTGATGGCATTGGTGAGGATACAGAGGATGTTGCCCAGGAGAATACTGTTGCTAGCCGGTTAAAGAAGAGGAAGAATTCGTCCAAGAGTGTCCGTGGTTCCCGAACAAAGAAATGGAAGACCAAAAATGCTGGAGTGCCTGTGCAGTCTTCTTGTAAGTTCCTCTTAGCTTTGTTGTTGCTTATTCCTTTACTATTATGAATGTTTCCTTTGTTGTTTGCAGCCTTCAACCCTCTTGGGGAGGCTCTTGATGCTTCTTCGTGTCATCGTTCGCTGCAGAATATTGCTCCTTCCGGGTGGGTCAACGAGCTGATGAATATGGAGGTCCCGGACCTGTCTGCTTTGTTTAACCGTTCAATCTTCTGCAATGCTGTTGTTGGTAGTGTGCTGGATGCGAGGTTCCGGGAAATTTCTGAAGAATCAGGGCCGACGAAGGAGCAATATGAGAAGCTGATGTCTGAGAAGCATGCTTTAGAGGTGAAAGCAACTGGGCTGGAGGTAGACTGTGGGGCTCTCCAATCTAAACTTGATGCTGTTCGGGAGACTGTGCAGAAAGTCCTTGCGGAGAAGGAGAAGGAAGTGGAGGCTTTGACAGATCAGGTTCGGGAGAAGGATGCACTGGTTAAAGAGGCGCAGGATGCTCTCGCAGAGAAATCTGGGAAGTATGGGAGGTTGATTGTTGAAGTTATTCCCTACGTATGTAAGTCGTTCCTGAATGGTCCCGAAGTTGCTGTGCTGCTGTCGAAGGTTTGCAACGAGAACAGGGTTGATGCAGAAGCGGGATTGATGCGTGCTCTAGCTGATAAGGGTATTGTAAATCTAGAGGCCGCATTATCCCTGAAGACACAGCTGTTCGTCTTGATTCTGCACTGGATGAACTGGCCAATATCGACTCTGCATATCTCCGCAAGCTTGCATCCGATCCTGAAGCCTCTCCTGCTGATCTGTTACAGGTTGCTCCCTGACTCCTGGATTTCGAAACTTGTTGGTGTAGTTCCTCAAACAATCTTTTCTGTTAATGGCCTGAGTGCCTTTGAACAATGTCTTGGATATTTGACCGGCCTCTCTTTATGTTGGGGGAGGTCTTTGTATATACTCTTTTGGTACCTGCAATTTTATTAACCGTACCCTTGACTTCTTCATTATAATGAGTCCGTCTTTGAGTGGTTTTTTGGCCATTCCCTTTTTATTGGGGAGGCTCTTTTTGTTGCTTCATGAATGTCTTAATGGGCGTCCCCTTGAACATTTACATGAAGTCTTTTTTATTTAACTTTTACGCGCGTTTAGGTTATGTTTGATCGATCTTAAAATATGTTGAAAGCTTTATTTTATTGCAAAATAATTGGCAGGAGGACATTACATAGTAAGGTTCCTAGCTGCTAGCTTTCTTTTATGGGACTTATCCGGTAGCTAATCGGACTTATCCCTTTGTCTCTTTAGGGAATTCACTTTTTGACGGAGGTCTTTCTGGGCCTCCGTCTTTTTCCCTAAGCTTCTGAGTGCGTTGTTTTTCCTGACCCCTCGATTCCTTTTGCGTGTCCTTCTTTTGAACTTTACTGTTTTTGGGTCTAACAATTGTGTGTTTTGGTGTTGGAATCGATCGATCATCGAGTCAAGCAGGTAATCATTGATGTATTGGTTGTATTTTCAGATTTAGAGGTTGATATTTATGAATCAAATCTGATTTAAAAAGGATTATGCAAGTAATTAGGGCTTAAATGGTGTTTTGGTTAATTAACGTTCAAAATGGTGTCAATCGAGTCCTTAGCCGATTTGTTAATCAAAATGTGTTTACTGGGGTCAAAAACATGTTTGGAAAGAAGCCTTGATCGATCAAAATCTGGAAAAATTGATTGAAGTTAGCCGTTTTAGATTTCTGGACGAAATTGTGTTTAAAGTCGTTTTCTGGTGCAAAGTTCGTTTATGCAGTCTAAGTTCGTTTGCCCCAACGAAGATGAAGTTCGTTGTTTAATTTCGTTTGAAGTCAAATTCGTTGGCAAATTCGTAAACTGGAAAACAAAACGAAAATGAGGTTTAAATTCGTTTAATGGCCTATCTTCGTAAAGTGTGAATTAAGTTCGTAAGAACCAAACGAAGATAAGGTCTATTTTCGTAAAGTATATTGAACGAAGTTTAAGTTCGTACGAAGATTAACTTCGTTAGGTGTAATTCTGAAATTTTACGTAGTCAGTATTAAATTCGTACGAGGGTCTATTTAAGGTCCTAAATGACTTATATTCATTATGTTAATGTACGATAGGTGTCGGAGGTTACTGATAAGCAGTATTAGCTACTTGTTTGTGCGCGTGTACTACAATCAGGTAAGATACACTACTTTGTCACGCTGGGGGATCAACTAAAAGCTGGTTTCAAATCATATACACTTCCATTCGGTACCTTATTGTTGTATGTGGGTTTAAGGTTACTTGGGAGGTATTATGGGTTATGCAGTTGACCATGAAACCTGAGATGCAGTCTAAGTTCGTTTGCCCCAACGAAGATGAAGTTCGTTGTTTAATTTCGTTTGAAGTCAAATTCGTTGGCAAATTCGTAAACTGGAAAACAAAACGAAAATGAGGTTTAAATTCGTTTAATGGCCTATCTTCGTAAAGTGTGAATTAAGTTCGTAAGAACCAAACGAAGATAAGGTCTATTTTCGTAAAGTATATTGAACGAAGTTTAAGTTCGTACGAAGATTAACTTCGTTAGGTGTAATTCTGAAATTTTACGTAGTCAGTATTAAATTCGTACGAGGGTCTATTTAAGGTCCTAAATGACTTATATTCATTATGTTAATGTACGATAGGTGTCGGAGGTTACTGATAAGCAGTATTAGCTACTTGTTTGTGCGCGTGTACTACAATCAGGTAAGATACACTACTTTGTCACGCTGGGGGATCAACTAAAAGCTGGTTTCAAATCATATACACTTCCATTCGGTACCTTATTGTTGTATGTGGGTTTAAGGGTTACTTGGGAGGTATTATGGGTTATGCAGTTGACCATGAGACCTGAGATGCAGTCCCTATTGTAGTGTAATGCAGTATTGTTTAATGTAGTATGTAGCTATGCAGTTAATGTAGTTTAATGAAGTATGTTGATACGCATGATATATGTAGAAATGAAGTTGATGTGTGATATGCATGATTGACCTGTACACCTAGTTCACTAGTCTTGCTAGGCTGCTATGTCACTTGCACGTTTAAGGATCCAAACGTAATGAAGTTAAAGTGTGTGAATGTCTAGGAATGTGTGTTACCTAGACTATATGTGTGTGAATGTTTGGGAATGCAGGGACCCAATCTATATGTGTGAAATTGAGCTCATAAAACAGATGCAGGGAACAGTGTTAAGCTTAACCCGTACTAGCCTTAGCCGGGCGAGTGCGTAGATGCAGTTGTTGCTTGGGTGGCTCCTCGCAACATGGTCTTTATAACGCAGGGCGAGTAATACGAGGGGTTTGACCAACCTCCACATACGGATTACTCAAGGATTGGCTTGCCATTCCTTAACGACGTAAGATGTGTAGTCTTTGACTAACCATCCAGTCGGGTGTGATGCAGGGCACACTTATATGCAGTTAACGAAGATACGTGTGACTATGTGTGAATTAATAACGCAGATAACGAAGATATGTGTGATAATGTGGGAACTAATGCAGGATAGGCACATTTAGGATGATTATCCTAATTGATACGAAGTTGTAATGCAGTATATGTGTGAACGTGTGATGTGTGTTGTGCCTAATAAAACTTGTCTAATAATGAAGATTGTTTTAATTGGACAATTGCTTTTAATTTAAGTGTTATCTTACTTAGCTATTTTAATAGCTAACACTTGTTTCTTTTAATGTGGTTGTTCCCTCAGGTTTAGCTTGATGGAATCTAGATGCAGGACGTGTGAGCTTGGGTAGATGCAATGCAGGAGCCTTAGCTACCCTTAGACGATGCTTACTTTAGACATTTGTTACATTCAGTACTTAATGTCGAATTTATGTAATGACGTTTGGACGGTTGTTTTATGTTGGGCAACCGTTGGGTTTTCATTTGAACTATTTTATGATGTCGCAAGTAACACCAACTAAATGCAGAAACCAAAATGTTTTATTGGTTTTGACTATTTAAGGTCCTTTCTTCCGCAATATGACACCGTTAGGTGAAAAGTTTTTGAAAACCCATATTTTTAAACGACGGGTGTTACATGTATCAGAGTTTTTGAAAACCCTATTTTTGCATTGATAACTCTGCTCCTGTGGGTGATCTCTATGCACCTCGTAGCGTATCATGAGGATCTGCGCTGGTGGTGTTTTTTCTGTTTTATCTGCTTTGCTCTTTATCCTTGTTGCTTGGCGGATTCCTTTGACAAGGTGGTCCAACTTCCCCGATTCTACAGCTTCTTCTATAGCTCTTCTTAAATTTCTACAGTTGTTTGTATGCCATGATCCCTGTGATATTCACAGTATTTGTCCATGTTTTTCTTTTTGTCACGAGTTTGGTTGGTATCGTGAAAGTTGAAGCAACCCGTTCGGTAGCCAGAATCTGCTTCGGGGTTTTGGTGAGACTGGACAGGATATCAATCCCACTGTCTCTGTCTCTACCTCCCCATTGATTGTCATCTCGGGCGTACCGGGGAAACCTTCTGTTGCCTTCGTATTCCTTCCTTTTCCTTCCTGAGGAGTAGTCAACGTTCGTTGTTTGCGCTTATCGACTCCACCATTTTATTGAAGGAAAATGGTTAACACTCGCAACCGCAACATTCAACGCGACGGAGCTACTGCTAGCGTTACTCCACCCGTCCATCCGGGTGCAGGTGCTCCTAATGCTGCTAATGCTGCTGCTAATGCTAATGTGAATCGTGTGAACCCCCGCCGTGTTAATCAACCAGGCTCATTGGGTCCGATGCCTCCACCACCTGGCAATCCTCAGAGAGTTAACGATGTAGCTGTGGATCAGATTCCCAATCAGATGGAGATGTATAATCTTGTGCTAACTCTTCAGGCCCAGTTGGCCAAACACAAGAACAGTTGAATCAGGCGTTGGCAGCTAACGCAGAAGGAACTGGTAACAGTCACTCTGTGCCTTCTCACCACACTGAGCCACCGGTCGATGATGTTGTTATCCCTCATGCTAATGTTAATGTGGTTCCTCCTAATGATGTTCGCGCCCCTCGATTCAAGTTTGAAAGTTTCCAGAAGTGTGGAGCTCAGAAATTCTATGGAACACTTAATGCAGTAGGTTGCATGGAATGGCTTGATGATACGGAGATGGTCTTTGAAGCTTGTGATTGTCCCGAGGATAAGAAAGTGTTGTGTGCAAGTAGAATGTTGAAAGAAGGTGCTCGAGATTGGTGGAAGAGCATTACTATTTCGATGACTCCAGCTATGGTATCTGCTATCTCGTGGGCTAACTTTAAGCAGAAATTCATTGAGGAATATATTGGGGTACATGAGCAGCGTAAAATGGAAAAAGAGTTCCGTGCTTTGACAGCTGAAGTTGGCAAAATTAATGACTATGCTCGTTCTTTTATGGAGAAGATGAAGTTCGTAGGCCATCTGTTCCGTACTGATGCGGATCAGGTTGCTTGCTATGTTAATGGTTTGCCTCCGAGTTATCGAGGTATCTGCAGGCAGCACAAGACTCTGACTGAAGCTATCAAGGAGTCTAAAAAGCTTGATGATGATTTCGCTTCGGACAAGAAAGTAGTTGAGAAAGTCGACGACAAGAAAGTGGGATTTAAAAGAAGGTCAAATTGGTCTTCCAATAACAATAATAATAAGAAGTTCCGGGGAAATTCTAGCTCAAGCGGTGACAAGGATAAAAAGAAGAATGGGTCATGGTGTATATTTTGCAAGACCATTCATGAAGGGCATTGTACCGAAAAGACAAGAAGGTGCCACAAGTGTGGGAAGTCGGGGCATCTTGCAACTGAATGTAGGGACAAGACTCGTTGCTACAAGTGCCAAGAAACGGGTCATCTCATTGCCGATTGTCCGCAGATGAAGAATGCTGGAAAGAAGACCGCCACGACAGCAACAAAAGTGAGAGCTCTTCAAATGACGGTTGATGACGCAAGGAACAACGATGAAGTGGTAAGTGGTACTTTCCTTGTTAACTCAAAGCCTGCCTCTGTTTTATTTGATTCAGGTGCAAATAGGTCGTTTGTGTCCACATTATTTGCTCCTAAGCTAGAAAGAGTCACTACTCCCTTAGATTGTTCATTAGAGGTAGAATTTGCTAATGGTACGGTTAATAATATACGTGTGGGTTATGACGATTGTGAGATTGAGATTGAAGGTTGTTCTTTCCCAGTTCAACTATTGCCTACTACCTTAGGTGGTTTTGACGTAGTGATTGGTATGGATTGGTTGGCTAGAAATGAAGCTAGTATTTTATGTTCCCAAAAGATAATTCGATTGCCTATATCCGAGGGTAAATGTGATAACGGTGTATGGAGACAAGAGGAGAGGAGGAATAAAGATTATTAGTATGATGAAAGCTATTAAAAGTATAAGGAAAAACAAGAGCCATTTCTTGGCTTATGTTATTGATGCAAGAAAAGAGAAGTCTCCAATCGCTAGTGTTGAGGTAGTATCCAATTTCCCCGATGTGTTTCCCGATGATCTACCCGGTATTCCTCCCGAACGTGAAGTTACTTTTCAGATAGATCTTATTCCAGGTGCTACACCCGTTGCTAAAGCACCTTACCGATTAGCTCCTACAGAAATGAAGGAATTAATGACGCAACTACAGGAGTTACTTGACAAAGGGTTCATACAACCTAGTTCCTCGCCTTGGGGAGCTCCGGTTCTCTTTGTTAAAAAGAAGGATGGATCTATGCGCATGTGCATAGACTACCGTGAGTTGAATAAGCGAACGGTTAAGAATAAGTATCCTCTCCCGAGAATTGATGATCTTTTTGATCAACTACATGGTGCTTCGTATTTTTCAAAGATTGATTTGCGGTCCGGTTATCATCAGTTAAAGGTAAAGAAGGAAGATGTAGCAAAGA
>CM067172.1:37871185-37958760 GCA_034093135.1 Erigeron breviscapus
TTTTTTTTTTTTTTTTTTTTTTTTTTTTTTTTTTTTTTTTTTTTTTTTTTTTTTTTTTTTTTTTTTTTTTTTTTTTTTTTTTTTTTTTTTTTTTTTTTTTTTTTTTTTTTTTTTTTTTTTTTTTTTTTTTTTTTTTTTTTTTTTTTTTTTTTTTTTTTTTTTTTTTTTTTTTTTTTTTTTTTTTTTTTTTTTTTTTTTTTTTTTTTTTTTTTTTTTTTTTTTTTTTTTTTTTTTTTTTTTTTTTTTTTTTTTTTTTTTTTTTTTTTTTTTTTTTTTTTTTTTTTTTTTTTTTTTTTTTTTTTTTTTTTTTTTTTTTTTTTTTTTTTTTTTTTTTTTTTTTTTTTTTTTTTTTTTTTTTTTTTTTTTTTTTTTTTTTTTTTTTTTTTTTTTTTTTTTTTTTTTTTTTTTTTTTTTTTTTTTTTTTTTTTTTTTTTTTTTTTTTTTTTTTTTTTTTTTTTTTTTTTTTTTTTTTTTTTTTTTTTTTTTTTTTTTTTTTTTTTTTTTTTTTTTTTTTTTTTTTTTTTTTTTTTTTTTTTTTTTTTTTTTTTTTTTTTTTTTTTTTTTTTTTTTTTTTTTTTTTTTTTTTTTTTTTTTTTTTTTTTTTTTTTTTTTTTTTTTTTTTTTTTTTTTTTTTTTTTTTTTTTTTTTTTTTTTTTTTTTTTTTTTTTTTTTTTTTTTTTTTTTTTTTTTTTTTTTTTTTTTTTTTTTTTTTTTTTTTTTTTTTTTTTTTTTTTTTTTTTTTTTTTTTTTTTTTTTTTTTTTTTTTTTTTTTTTTTTTTTTTTTTTTTTTTTTTTTTTTTTTTTTTTTTTTTTTTTTTTTTTTTTTTTTTTTTTTTTTTTTTTTTTTTTTTTTTTTTTTTTTTTTTTTTTTTTTTTTTTTTTTTTTTTTTTTTTTTTTTTTTTTTTTTTTTTTTTTTTTTTTTTTTTTTTTTTTTTTTTTTTTTTTTTTTTTTTTTTTTTTTTTTTTTTTTTTTTTTTTTTTTTTTTTTTTTTTTTTTTTTTTTTTTTTTTTTTTTTTTTTTTTTTTTTTTTTTTTTTTTTTTTTTTTTTTTTTTTTTTTTTTTTTTTTTTTTTTTTTTTTTTTTTTTTTTTTTTTTTTTTTTTTTTTTTTTTTTTTTTTTTTTTTTTTTTTTTTTTTTTTTTTTTTTTTTTTTTTTTTTTTTTTTTTTTTTTTTTTTTTTTTTTTTTTTTTTTTTTTTTTTTTTTTTTTTTTTTTTTTTTTTTTTTTTTTTTTTTTTTTTTTTTTTTTTTTTTTTTTTTTTTTTTTTTTTTTTTTTTTTTTTTTTTTTTTTTTTTTTTTTTTTTTTTTTTTTTTTTTTTTTTTTTTTTTTTTTTTTTTTTTTTTTTTTTTTTTTTTTTTTTTTTTTTTTTTTTTTTTTTTTTTTTTTTTTTTTTTTTTTTTTTTTTTTTTTTTTTTTTTTTTTTTTTTTTTTTTTTTTTTTTTTTTTTTTTTTTTTTTTTTTTTTTTTTTTTTTTTTTTTTTTTTTTTTTTTTTTTTTTTTTTTTTTTTTTTTTTTTTTTTTTTTTTTTTTTTTTTTTTTTTTTTTTTTTTTTTTTTTTTTTTTTTTTTTTTTTTTTTTTTTTTTTTTTTTTTTTTTTTTTTTTTTTTTTTTTTTTTTTTTTTTTTTTTTTTTTTTTTTTTTTTTTTTTTTTTTTTTTTTTTTTTTTTTTTTTTTTTTTTTTTTTTTTTTTTTTTTTTTTTTTTTTTTTTTTTTTTTTTTTTTTTTTTTTTTTTTTTTTTTTTTTTTTTTTTTTTTTTTTTTTTTTTTTTTTTTTTTTTTTTTTTTTTTTTTTTTTTTTTTTTTTTTTTTTTTTTTTTTTTTTTTTTTTTTTTTTTTTTTTTTTTTTTTTTTTTTTTTTTTTTTTTTTTTTTTTTTTTTTTTTTTTTTTTTTTTTTTTTTTTTTTTTTTTTTTTTTTTTTTTTTTTTTTTTTTCTTTTTCGGAGTTTCTAATCACGAGAAATGTTAGGGCACCAAGCAAGGGATGCCCTCAACTATGGAGATCGAAAGCTTGTAAGTAACCAAAAATGTCAGGATGAAACCTAGTAGAATTTTCACATTTTATACCATCAGTAATTAATGACTATATATTCTATCTAGTCTATATATATATATATATATATATATATATATATATATATATATATATATATATATATATATATATATATATATATATATATATATATATATATATATATATATATATATATATATATATATATATATATATATATATATATATATATATATATATATATATATATATATATATATATATATATATATATATATATATATATATATATATATATATATATATATATATATATATATATATATATATATATATATATATATATATATATATATATATATATATATATATATATATATATATATATATATATATATATATATATATATATATATATATATATATATATATATATATATATATATATATATATATATATATATATATATATATATATATATATATATATATATATATATATATATATATATATATATATATATATATATATATATATATATATATATATATATATATATATATATATATATATATATATATATATATATATATATATATATATATATATATATATATATATATATATATATATATATATATATATATATATATATATATATATATATATATATATATATATATATATATATATATATATATATATATATATATATATATATATATATATATATATATATATATATATATATATATATATATATATATATATATATATATATATATATATATATATATATATATATATATATATATATATATATATATATATATATATATATATATATATATATATATATATATATATATATATATATATATATATATATATATATATATATATATATATATATATATATATATATATATATATATATATATATATATATATATATATATATATATATATATATATATATATATATATATATATATATATATATATATATATATATATATATATATATATATATATATATATATATATATATATATATATATATATATATATATATATATATATATATATATATATATATATATATATATATATATATATATATATATATATATATATATATATATATATATATATATATATATATATATATATATATATATATATATATATATATATATATATATATATATATATATATATATATATATATATATATATATATATATATATATATATATATATATATATATATATATATATATATATATATATATATATATATATATATATATATATATATATATATATATATATATATATATATATATATATATATATATATATATATATATATATATATATATATATATATATATATATATATATATATATATATATATATATATATATATATATATATATATATATATATATATATATATATATATATATATATATATATATATATATATATATATATATATATATATATATATATATATATATATATATATATATATATATATATATATATATATATATATATATATATATATATATATATATATATATATATATATATATATATATATATATATATATATATATATATATATATATATATATATATATATATATATATATATATATATATATATATATATATATATATATATATATATATATATATATATATATATATATATATATATATACAAATGTATAATATATAAAACTTTGTATGCATGAAAATATAATATATATATATATATATATATATAATAATGAGTTAAATGATAAATCAAAGACACAAAATATGTATATACATATAACATACGGATATATATATAAATATATGTATGAACACAAAGTACACCTTAAAAGCCTTCATACTAGCAAATTAAACACCAATACATGCACCTAGACATACAATACATGTACATACATGTTTTATCTACAAAACTAAATACCCTCTTACAAAATTTAAACAAATTTCGGCCCTCACTCTCCCCCTCTTGGCCGAAACACCCAATGGGTGTGTAGAAGCATGCTAAACCTTACACTCTCCAAGACATAATACACCCAAACTTAACCTTCACCTCCCACACAATCAATTCTTCTCTTTCCAACACACATACACCCAATACTCTCTCAAAAACTCTTCTTTCTCCCCCTCCCAACACCATTTTCGGCCAGCCACCAACACCCAAGGAAAACAAGAACAAACCATAACTAAACTATAATAATAATAAGGGTTTAAGGTAGATAAATCAAGGGTTGATTGAAGATAGGTTTAAGGGTTGTTTCAAGGCAAGAATAAGGGTTATTAGAGGCATAAAGGGTCACGAATTTTCTGCATCTTTTTCATCTTCAAAACCAAGTTCTTCAAGGGTATAAATCTTCATCTCTTTACTAGATCTATATTGTTCTTGTTTATATTCAAAGGTTTTATCAAAAGTTTATGTTTTCTTCTTGATTTCTTTGTTATATACACTTGATGAAGGCAAGTTGATAGGATCTTTCTCCTCATGCATATGCATGTCGAAATCTATGAGAAAGATCCAAGGATTCAACAAGTTTAAGACCCAAAAGTGTTGTTATAGATTAGTAGCTTTTAAAGTGATTTTCCTTTTGATAGATCTATATGTTTTTGTATATTTGAAGAATATATTTCTGAGATTTTTCATTAAAAAGATGTTTTTATATTGTTGAAAGTTAGATCTATAAAGATTGGTATTGAAAAGTGTTGATTTGAATGAATACATGTTAGATCTAAGAAAGTTGAATCTTGTTGTTGGATTATGAGATGGATGGACTTGTGTTAAGTGAAAAATATGTTAAAAGAGGTATAATAATCTGGAAATTTGATGTTAAGAAGTATAAAAATAAAGTATTAATCTTGTAAATGATGAACTCAAGTGTTAATAAAGCAAGAATGGTCATTGGTGTGTTGTTTGGACCCAAATGCTTCTGACAGAATTATTCTTCTGTCTTTGGACGGATAAACTGGGCATGTGAGGGCCGTTTCAAGCAAAACTTTCAAAATAAAAGTTGTAGATAAAAGAGTTAAGATTAACCTCCAACTGGAATCACTCAAAAATACTAAACCAAACCAAAGATATGATTTTTCTACCAAAAGTGGTCAAAACTGGATTTTTGTCTTAATGTTGAGTCAACTTTGACGATTTTTAATTCCTTAACCAATAGGTTTCAGAAGTTTAAACTTGGTGTGAACTGAGTTCAAAGTGTCCCTAACTTAAAATAAAATTGGGAGATTTTTCTTAAATGTCCATCATAGAAATCCTTTATAAAATATATTGAGTCGCACAGCAGCAAGCTTTCTGACCAACTTTGGTTTTGTAATTTTTAGAGGTAGTAAACAATGTCTGAAAATTTAGCAAAAATTCACATAAATATAGGACACATATATGTCTCTGTACAAAATCACCAACATCCAAATAATTCAACTTAACCAAAAATGACTACTCAACATTTTATGAAAATAAGTGTTAAAACAGAAAATTCCAAGTAAAAGTTCTTCACAACAAAATAAGCTAAAAGTCACTAGATTGCAACTTTAATCAACTCCAACAATCTCGTAACAAAAAGTATTATAAACCTACTGAGAATATGTCAAATAAAAGTTATAAAACTTAACTTGGTTATTAAATGGCAAAGGCAAGCCTACAAATCACTAATTCGGTTCATATAAGCACTAACCGAAAGCTTTAATTTGCAAATATCACACCACCACCACGATCACGACTTAAGACACCAAAATATAATGAACATTCTGTAAATAATGGAATAAGGATGAAAATCCATTTTGAAGCACTTTAATTGCTTGAGAAATGAGGCTAAAATCACCATTTCGGTAAACGATTTTTAATCATAAAACCCTCAAAATGAGCAAGACACAAGAGAGGTTGAATTGATATGATTTTGTATGGATAAAAGTTGCATAAAAGGCCTGAGATTTTTGACCAAAATGTTTAGTGATGATTTCTAAGAATTTTCATGAATTATTGAATTTAAATAGTAATTAAAAGACATAAAAATCCATAAATAAATTATGCAAATCAAGAATGAAGTTAAATCATCTTAACCATTGATAAAAATAACTAAAACCTACTGGAGAAAAATAGTTAAAAGGCAAGGGACATGTGTTACATAATTTAAAGATAAATAATTGAGTAAAAATAATTAATTAAAAATTATCATTAAAATAAATGGAAAATACACAAATAAAAGTATAAATCATGAAATTATAAATTAAGGAGCATATATATCAGAATATAATTCAAATGAAATTATCCATAATTTATAAAGGTAATTATGACACTTAAAAGTATTTTTAAGGAATTATTTAATTAATAAATCAATAAAATGAATAAATAATTAATTAAATAATATTAAATTAAATATATAATTACAAATCAGAAAATATACATAAAATATTAATATTATAAGACCACTAATGTCAAATGTTATTACTAAGCAAAGTATACAATGTAAATCATATAAACCAAATCCAAATTACCGAAATTCCAATAAACATACAAAAACGTATAATGAGAAAACGACTCTTACCACCAATCTTTACAACCAAAAAGATGTGAATACTAGCAATACACTTGGATCCCATAATTGATAACAACATAATAAAAGTGGCATTTCTTAGTGATGGCTTAAGATAGGAACTTACGTATATTAGTCCTATCGTAGGGATAGTCTTGGCTTGAAGTGTGATTGAGGAATATGACGGTTATATGGTCAAGGAAGCGATAGATGGGAAGTACCCATTTTGGATGAGTGAATATAATATGCGGCATATCAAGGTGAGTCATAGCCCCCTTTCAAACTCTTTTATATGTTTTACTTGCGGGGTGAAAAGCATGATTAATTAAAATGACTTTCTCTTATGAAATGATTCTTGAAATAATGGAGATGATATGGGAATTATATTGTATGTTCAACGTGTTGTATGTTATATGATGAGCTTGAGTACTGTCAAACGGTGGTCCCCTGTACACTACTATTAACTCATTTGAGGCCTGTAGTTAGAGGGTTGCGCAACTAGGACTTGTCCCCTCATCCACTATTATAGGTAACGGTGGGATGTTTGGTCTGCCTTAGTGGCCACCTTCATCGCCAGTCTGGCCTCGCGGTGCTCTAACTACTATATATTTATGGGCGTCTCCATGGCACGACCCTTGGTTATCTTTATGCACGTGATTGACAGCATGTGCTTCTATTATCATATCTTTGGGACATATTATCATTATTATTGGGACATAACCGGTCTTAGTAGTGGCTCAAGAACAATCTCATCGAATTATGTCATGGTAGTCTTACCATTGACCAAGAGGTATTGATATTATATGGATGGAAATTGTGGATTGAACATACGGTTTGGGTATTGGACCTTATATGGAATCTTGAAGGTTGTTGAATTTGGCAATATTGAAGTATTGATGACCAAATGGTTTTGGTATGATAAATGATTAATCGATTGATATATTTTTCTCTCACGATAAATGTGACAAATGAGAACGTTATAATTTACCATGGATTTCTCAACTATTTTGAAATGGATATGTGACAAGATTTACTTGTAAACCTATGCACTCACCAACTACGTTTTTGTAGTTGACACTTTTTCTTCATGTTTTTCAGGAATTAGCGTAAGCTTTGAGGAATTATATGCATCATGATTGTTTGCATTGCACTTTGGAGTCAAAGATCAAACCTTGTGACGGGCAATGGAATCCGCCCTGATCATTGTAGTATACCATCTCATGTATTTGTTATTTGTTTCGTGGACTCAATATCCAAGTATAGTAGACGTATTGTACTTGGGAATTGATTCACATGCTTGTGCATTGTAAAATTATTTTTATCCAATAAAGCTATGGTGAATGTTATCTATTATCCTTTGCTTTGAATACTCGACTTTCTGTACATCTCAATGTTCCGCCTTAGTTGGGGTGTTACATTCCTCCCTATTATCATGAACGATTATCTATCGTACCCGTCATAGACCCAATCGTTTGTACCCAAACAATCAAAATGAAATATATTAAATCAATAATTACCATTAAAGACACACATAAATCACCAATCAATTCAAGATAAATAATAAAGAAGAAATACGCTAAGATCTCGATATAATGTTAAATGAAATCAACATTGAATTAATAAAATCGTGCAATCTTTACATATTGTCTCACTCCATCAAGATGGATGATGAAGCGATTAGCCACTCATATTAAAATAAGAATAACAAATAAAATATGAAGAATTCATTGTTACCGAATGATAATAATCGAAAACTACAAACGAAATTGATCCAATCGTGTTTGAAATCCTTAAATATGATAGATAGATGAAAATATCTCTGAAAAAGTCTTCAAAAACGGCTGGGAGAAGAGAAGAAGGGTTTTGGGATGTTTTTGCATGCTATTTATATGTCTCCCAAAATCTGCCAGAACCGCCCCCAATTGCGGCGCAACTAATGTAGTTGCGGCGCAACTAAGTTTGACTCGTGAGTTGACTTTGACTTTCATTGACCAAGGCTGGCTTGAACTTGAATGCATTGCGGCGCAACTGTGGGAGTTGCGGCGCAACTTAATCTTCTGCTTTTCGGTTGCGGCGCAACAACTAGTTGCGGCGCAATTGAACGTTTACTCGCGTTGACCTTTGACCATTGTTGACTCGTGGCTGGCCAGGAATAAAAGGCTTGGCGGCGCAACTAGAACAATTGCGGATCAACTTAACTTCCTGTAATTCGGTTGCGGCGCAACTCCTAGTTACGGCGCAATTGTCCTTTTGCCAGCTTTGACTTTTGTTGACTTTCTGCAATCTTCATCCAAATGCTTCCGAAATCCTCCGTTAGCACTTACTTCACCTCAAAATGTCGTTTTCTCCAGATTTACGCTTAAACACCTGTCAGTAACCTGAAACACTAACAAATACCATAAACAAATCATATGTCATCAATGAATACAATGACAAACTTGTCGAGGTACGGTCAACATACTCGATTCATTAAGTCCATAAACACAGCAGGTGCATTGGTTAAACCAAACGGCATAACCAAAAACTCATAATGTCCATGACGAGTTCTGAAGGCTGTTTTAGGAATGTCCGTCTCTCTGACTCTGAGTTGATGATACCCAGATCTGAGATCAATCTTGGAAAAGTGTGATGCACCTTCCAGTTGGTCAAACAAGTCGTCAATACGAGGTAAAGGGTATCGATTCTTGACAGTCAACTTGTTCAATTCTCTATAGTCAATACACATGCGCATAGAGCCGTCTTTCTTCTTAACAAATAAGATTGGAGCTCCCCAAGGTGATGAACTTGGACGAATTAGTCCTTTAGCTAACAACTCTTGAAGTTGTTCGGACAATTCTTGCATTTCTGACGGTGCAAGGCGATAGGGTGCCTTGGCCACGGGTGCAGCTCCAGGGACCAAGTCTATTCCAAACTCGACTGGTCTATGAGGTGGAAGTCCCGTCAAATCTTCGGGAAACACCTCCGGAAAATCTTTAACAACTGGAATATCTTGAATGCCTTTACCCTCTGGTTTCCTTTCAACCACTAGTGCCAAGAAAGCAGGGTATTCTTTTTGTAGACAGTCTATTTATTTTGTACAAGACATAACCTTTAAATATAAATTTAAAGTTATATTTAAGACTCGGCATTCGTCTAGATAGCTAATAGTCTACGTCATCAAGATACGTCTAATTTGACTAAGTCAAAGGTCCAAAAGTCTAACAATTTCCACGTCAAAGACCGTCTAAATTAAACGAGATTATGATAATGACTTAGCTTAAACGAGATTAAGACTAACCCGTTGCTAATTAATTACGAGTTGTCACAGTTGAAGGTTGACTCAGAATCAGAAGACTGATTCTCCTCCAGTAAGCCCTCATCAAACTCAAAATCAGCAAAGGAATCAAGATTCCCTTGAGTTGGCTCATCTTCATCCCAGAGGTCAGTTAAAACTGCAGTCTGATCAGATATGCCCAGGTTCAGATCACTGGTACCTGAACCTGCTCTGGTTCAACAACTGCTGCAGATGCATCGTCACCAGATTTATGGGTTGGCTCAGCCATAGCTTCATCGCCAGAGACAGTAGACACGGGGGTTGCCTTAATGACTCTCGTACCATCATCAAGAGTCACTTCATCGGCCGTAGAGTCTGGAATCTCAGTCTCAGGTGGTGTCACACCAAAGACTTCATCAATTCGTACATCAGAAGAGTGTAAGATATGTGAAGTTTCAGGGGGTGCACGTGTAGACACGGACTCTAATGTGTGCTGGGCTGGCACACTTGTATTATCTTTACCATCTCCTCCTAAAGAAGTTTTGGAGATGGCTGCTTGTGGGTTTCCCTTTGGACTCGATTCCTCTGGTTCTTGTTGGGAAGATCCAGAGGGGTTTGCTTCGGTACTAATGTCCTTGGGCTGTGAGGACTGCTTATATTTACGACGTTTTAATAAGCCCTTTGGAGATCCTGGGATCTTTTGGGAGATCCTCAGGTTGGTCAGTGGAGGAGGGAATTGGTGGTTGGGTAGATGAAGTTGCTGGGGTTTTAAACAACTTCAACATTTGACCACCAGGTGCACCAATGGGTCTCGCATTCTTTTGCGACCCGCTCGGTGACCTTTCTGAGCCATCCGGTCGTGTTGTTTCAGTTTTATTTATTACCTGAAGCATTGCAGCGGAGAGTTCTGGTTCAGGGTCTGAAGTTGATGCCCTTGAAATGTCCCTGCAGAACTCTGTTGCTGAAGACTCAAGTCCCTCCATGTGATACGCATCTCCAAGCATGTTCATGAAGCAAATGCTCAGAAATCTGGGAAATGAGATATGTGGACTTCTCTTGCCTTTTAACTTTGTCACCAACTGAGAGAAGAGAATCTCAGCGAAGTCCACCTCAATCCCATGCCATAAATAGTACCCGATTTCTACTTGTGACAATGAAATCTGGTCCAATCCACCCTAGTTTCCTCCTAGGCACTCCACAATCTGAGTCCAAAAATACCTCCAACAGTTTCTAAATCCAGACAGGAAGATATGTCCAGATGTTCTTAGATTGTGCTCAGCATCGACCATGTCATCATGACCCATGGCGTGCAGTACCTCCCTAAAATTAACTCCCTTAAGCCTTTTTGCATAGGCTGAAGGAGAAGGAAGGTAGTTCAGATGAAAGGCCTCCCGAAACCCATCAAGTGAAAGGATATACTGCTTTGTGCCTTCTTTTAAAGAAAAAGCAATGGATTTTTCATCCTTGCTTAAAGTAGCAGTATACCAGAATTCAAGTAAGTATCTATGATACAATACTTGAGGATCTGCAGTCAAGGCATAATAGAGAGGGGATTGTTCAAGAAATTTATTAATCCTTCCCATTAAGGTTTTGCCTTTGGCATTCAGTGCGGCCACGAAATTGTTCATATTGAACCTAAGGGTCAATGGATCGAACCCTTTTGGCCATTGTGCACTGGCCTTGACTACTTTTGATGGTTTGTATTCGAAAGCTATTAGTGATTTGGCTTGAGAAGCAGGTTTAGCCATTGTTTCTACAAGGGAAAACTGAATATGGAAGATGAATTTAGGGTTTTGGAATTATGAAGGAATGAGAAAATGAGAGAGAATGATGATTGGGAGTAAATGTAAAGAGAAGTAAATGAAGGAATTGTTTTTGAAAAGGTATTTATATTTATGATGGAATACAAAGGGTTTTTCCAAAATAAATAAAATAAAATTGATTTTGAAATTCAAACCCAAAAAAAAAAATATTATTTTAATGAAATCAATTTTGATCGGGTTTGAAGTCCGAAAATAATTTTGGGTATACGTCCGCATTTAATGCAACGACGGTTATGACCCCACATTTTCACAAAACTTTTCAACACTTTAAAGAAAAAGTGATCATTACTTTTCATTTACGGCGCAACTTGTGTGACACGTCAGCAGAAAGCATCATTATTCAAACGTTATACAGTAACTGTCACGTGTTCACACAACGACCAAGTATCCAAAAGACATTATAAAGGACTAACTTATTTCAGAAATAACTTATTTAAATCTGAGCATGATCAGATTTAAGGAATCTGAACCATCTCAGTTTTCACACTTATTCTGAAATCATTTCAGAAATTCTGAAGCATTTCAGTCAAAATATTTTTCTGAAAGCAAAGTTCCTCCTTAGAGAAAAATTCTTTTAAACATAAAAATATTTGACACTTCCCCCTGAGGTGATGCTATGCAGGATCCACTTGTTTTCCATTGGGATCTGAGTCCAATGTTAATGGTGCAGAAATAGGAGTATCTTTTGATGAGACTGAGTCAAATTGATATTTCTTTAATAAATCTCTGACATATTTTTCTTGATTTATAAAAATACCATCACTGGTTTGTTTCACTTGAAGACCCAGAAAATATGTCAGTTCACCCATCATACTCATTTCATACTCATATGACATTATTTCAGAAAACTGTTCACACATTTTGTTATTTGTAGACCCAAACACAATATCATCGACATAAATTTGTTCAAGTAAGATATCACTTTTATCATGCAATATAAATAAAGTGTTATCGAATGTACCCCTTTTAAAACCATTTTTCATAAGATGTTTAGTAAGAGTATCATACCAGGCTCTAGGTGCTTGTCTCATACCATATAATGCTTTGTTTAGTCTGTACACCCAGTGAGGTTTTTCTTCATTGATGAACCCTGGTGGCTGATAAACATACACAACTTCTTCCAATTCACCATTCAAGAATGCACTTTTGACATCCATTTGATAGACTTTGAACTCATGATGAGCTGCAAAAGCTAAGAAAATTCTGATAGCTTCTAGTCTAGCAACTGGTGCAAAAGTTTCATCAAGTCTACTCCTTCTTCTTGTGAGTAACCCTTTGCAACAAGTCTTGCCTTGTTTTGAATCACATGACCATCTTCATCCATCTTGTTTCTGAAGACCCATCTTGTCCCAATTGGTTCTTTCTTCAGATCACTGGGACAAGGAACAAGTTCCCAAACATCGTTCCTTTTAAACTAATTAAGCTCATCTTGCATGGCTTCAATCCAGCTAGGATCTTTCATAGCCTCGTCAATCTTCTTCGGTTCTATCAGTGATAAGAAGCTGACATTTAAGCATTGATCGCTTGTGGCTCTTCTGGTCTGAACCCCACTAGTAGAATCTCCAATGATTTGTCGATTGGATGTGCTCTTGTCCACTTAGTGTAATGACCAGGATGAACAATGATATCAGTGCAAGAACTCCTCTGATTTACTTCAGGAGGTGCTTCAGAAAAGACTACTTCAGTCTCATCATCTTCCTCCTGCAGATCATGATTTGCATCATGAAACTGTTCAGATTGGGGTAATTAAGTGGAAACTGATATCAGAGGTGAAGCAGCATGTACATCTAATCCAATAGTCAGTTCAGAAGGTAGTTTAAAACTGACTGAAGGATAGAATGGAATGTTGCTTGACTTGTTTATTATTGGTTCTGAACTGAGATGTTCAGAAGCAGGTTCAGGTGACTGATCAGATTGGACAATAGGATCAGAATCACCAAAACTTATTGGACTTTCTGAGGGTGGTACAGGAGTTGGATTCTTAAAGATTGCAGAATTAGATTCATCAAAGGTAACATGAATTGACTCATCAACCTTTTCAAGTCTCTTGTTATAGACTCTAAAGGCTTTGTGATTTGTTGAATATCCTAGGAAGTATCCTTCATCAGCTTTTGCATCAAATTTTCCAAGCTGACTGGAATCATTCAGAATGTATACTGGACATCCAAATACATGGAAATATCCAATATTAGCTTTCTATTTCTGAGTATTTCATAGGCTGTCTTCTTGTGTCTTTTGACATAGACAGATCTGTTCTGAGTGTAGCAAGCAGTTGCAACAGCTTCAGCCCAGAAATTTTTTGGAAGACCAGATTCATTTAGCATACTTCTAGCAGCTTCAATCAGCGTACGATTCTTTCTTTCTACTACACCATTCTGCTCTGGTGTGTGGGCTGAAGAGAAGTTCTGAGATATGCAAGTTTCAGTGCAGAAGGACTCCAGAGTTGCATTTCTGAATTCAGTGCCATTGTCACTTCTGAGCTGACAAACTTTTCGATTATACTTGAGTTCAATTTGTTTGATGAGAGCAATGATTTCAGCAGCAGCTTCACTCTTGGATCTGAGGAAAATTACCCAGCAATATCTTGAATATTCATCAACAACAACAAGGGTATATTCTTTCCTGCTCTTGTCTGAACATTCACTGGTCCAAAGAGGTCCATGTGAAGCATGTGAAGAGGTTCAGTTATACTAAAACTTTGCTTTGTTTTGAATGAAGCTCTTTTCTGCTTACCCATTTCACAACCTGGACATGGCTTGTCTTTATTGAAAGACATTGAGGGTATTCCATCAACAAGTTGTTTTCTTGACAACTTATTAATATTCTTGAAGTTCAGATGGGATAATCTCTTGTGCCACAACCAGTTTGTGTCTTCATCTGCCTTTGTGTAGAAACATTTTCAGTGGGTGAACTATTCATATCAATGATATAAATGTTTCCTTTTCTTGGTGCAATCAATACTACCTTTTCATCTCTGTTGAATATGGTGCCTTGTGAAATATCAAATAATACCTTGAAGCTATCATCACACAGTTGACTGACACTGATCAGGTTATATTTCAAACCATTCACATATGCAACACGTGTGAATTTGACCTGTCCATTATTCACCACACCATATCCCTCAGTTTTTCCATTTTCATCATTACCAAAAGTTATTGAGGGCCCCTCTTGCACCCTATATTCCTCCAGCAAGGTTTGATAACCAGTCATGGTTCTGCCAGCAGCGCTGTCAAGATACCATATATTCTTCTTTCGGTCTCCCTGCACAAACACAAAGATTAGTTCTTTTTGGGAACCCATCTCTTGATGGGTTCACTAGACTCTCCCTTAGTAGTCTCAGATTTCTTTGGTTCAGAAGGAACTGAAGGATCGAAGGGGATCTCAGTCATGATCTCAGATGACACAAAAACAGTTGGTTTGATGGGGGTTTCAACCTTTTTCTTCTCAGATTTTTGCTTGATTTGTTTGGAAAAAGGTTTAGCTTTTTGTTTAGGTTGAAGAGGAGTTGTTTCAACATTTTTTAAACGTGCATTACAACTTTGCACTTGTCTAGCTAACAACTGAAATTGACTCTCTAACCTTAACAAAATTGATTCTTCATTAGACACCTGAGCCTTACCTGAATCTGAGGTAGAAGGCTCAGTGGGGGAGACATTTTTCTTCTTCTTTTGGTTTTTAGGAACCTTAGATGAAGACTGAGGGGATGGCTTTTTGGATTTAGCCTTCTTTTCTGAAACAGTTGTCTGAGCTATTTCAGATTTACCCTCAGATTGTTCCTGGGCCTTATCAGTCACAGTTTTCTGTTTGCCAACTTTAGGAAAAATAATTTCTGGTTTCATTGCCTTTGGAAGTGCATCTAAATCAGTGATTATAGATGCCAAATGAAGATCACCAGATTCATATACTGTTCTTTGATTTGCAAAAGTATTTTTAATTGCAACATCTGGATTTGGTGCTTTCATCCAAGATTTAATTATTTTTTGTTCCTTTTCAAGGATGGTTTTCAATTCTTCTTCTTTTGGTTTTTAGGAACCTTAGATGAAGACTGAGGGGATGGCTTTTTGGATTTAGCCTTCTTTTCTGAAACAGTTGTCTGAGCTATTTCAGATTTACCCTCAGATTGTTCCTGGGCCTTATCAGTCACAGTTTTCTGTTTGCCAACTTTAGGAAAAATAATTTCTGGTTTCATTGCCTTTGGAAGTGCATCTAAATCAGTGATTATAGATGCCAAATGAAGATCACCAGATTCATATGCTGTTCTTTGATTTGCAAAAGTATTTTTAATTGCAACATCTGGATTTGGTGCTTTCATCCAAGATTTAATTATTTTTTGTTCCTTATTACTTTCAAAACCAAAATCACTAACCTTTTTCATGACTATATCCACCATCGACCAGATTCAACATCAGATTTGACCAAATGACCTTGATCTTCACGTGCCATGAAACACATGTCCCTAACTTCTTCCTCATCATCAGACGATTCATCAGACTCTTCCCATTTTTCAGTTTTGGCAATCATACAACCATTATTGCTTGAGTTGTCTTGTGCCATGAGAGCTATATGGCTTTCAACTTCTTGTATTTAGCCTTATAGCTATCATCAGATTTCTGAAAATAGAATGGTTAGGGGCAGATTGTGATGATGAAGGCTGACTAGATCTGCATTCCTTCATGAAATGTCCTTTCTTGCCACACTTAAAGCATTCAAGATTAGACTTGTCAATAGAAGCACTGGAAGCAAATGGTTTGCCAGATCGATTTGATTTGGCTTTAAAATGATTAAACGTTTTAGCCAGCATGGAAACCAGATCATCATTGTCATCCTCATCACAATCATGAGTTACATTACCAGAAATACCAGTTTTTAACATTTCAGAGACCATCTTCTTCATCGAGTCAAAATGATCACTCTCAGAAGATAGTAGAGCAATCCCATGTGGCTCAGAGTACTGAGCCATGACTGAACTGGTAGAAGCATGATTTTTGGCATCTTGCTCAGCCACAGCTCTCTCAGCTTTGTTCTCTTCAGTGTATCTGAAGGCTCCATATAGGGAAGCAAGAGTATGACTGTGCTAGGTTTTTCCTTGTCTCAAAACCAAGATCAAGTTTTCCCATTTAGAAGGTAAGATGTCACAAAACTTTTCTACCAAAATTTCTTTGTCTTTAGTTACACCCAGGGCTTTCAATTGATTTACCAGATTAGTAAATCTGATGTATGTTTGAGTTAAAGTTTCACCAGGGATAGCAAAAAAAGACTCATATCTTTTATTTAAAGCAACTTTTCTTGTGACTATGGTCTCAGAGGTGCCTTCAAACTGTGTCATAAGTTCCTCCCACATTAACTTTGAATTTTCAAGTAAAACAAGGGTGGGCATAAGAGTTTTAGGAACAACATACAAGATCATATTTTGCAACTTGGTATCAAGGTCTACCAGCCTATGATCTTCCTCAGACCAATGATCCTTCTCCTTAGGTGACACCCTAGGAGTCCCATCGGCATTTTTGACAACAGAGGAGGCATTCATGGGGACAAAGGGTCCTTCTTTAAGAATATCGGTCAAATGTCTTTCAACACAGCAATATATTTGAGCATGCATGCTTTCCATGTTTGAAAATTTTCACTGTTCCCATCAAACTTGGGAACAGGATTATTTGGAAAGTGTACGTGTACATTATGCGATGGTATATTGTTGTTGATGATAGGGGGTGGAGTAGTAGCATTAGGGTCAGGGCCTTCATTGAATACTTGGTCAACCATCTTTGCAGATCAAAGGTTAAGGAATTAATATAATTCAACCTTGCTTCTCTGATACCAATTGTAAGTCCCAAATATAGATGATTAAAACCCGACTGGCAAGTAATTTTAACTGGAAGTAGACCAGTTCAGAATACGATCCAGATATGGATAAACAATAAGGTAAAGGTACTGAAAGTAAATGCAAGAAACAATAAGTGCTGAAACTATATAAATAATAAGTATATTTCAAGTATGTAGCATTGAGACACGATGTACTTTTTCAATGTATTTGATTTATTGATATAAACAAATACAAGGATTGTTGCGGAACAAAGATAAATACCAAAGTGTAAATATCTAAACAATCCTGAAATACAAGTGATCTAATAACTTGGAAATACTCTTAAGAATTACTTAGAGTATATCTCACAAGTTGCAATGCTAAAGTTTCAAGCACTTTGCAAGTTATGAGAAGCCTTATATTTATAGGCCAGGTTCATGCTGATGTGGACCAGGCCGTACAAATATGGTTGGGAGCATTTAAGGAATTAAAGATAATTCCTGTATGCATATATTTTAAGGTAAAGTATGAAAGTCAATTGATGTGACATTTCATACTTTATTCCCAACCTTTTACTTAACCTTGTACTTTATTAATAGATAAATCTATTAACTGGGTAAAGGCGTGTAAAGTAAAAAAGGCTTCCTCGTAATCAGTGTAAAGTGTTGTAAGTACTTTACACTGAGATGCTTCAGTCTTCGATCAGGTAGAATCAACTTCTGAGCTCCACATCTGAGCTGATTCTCTTTCTTCAGTCTTCAGTCTTTGACTTCAGCTGAATGGTATTCTAATACGTTGAATAGAACTGAATTGAAGCTTCAGTGAACTAATTCTGAACGACTTCAGAATTCTGTACAAGTATTCTTCACTGAGCTTCAGCTATTTCTGAACAAATTATACTTGGTCGATTTTCAACCCAACAAATCTAAACTAAGATATCAAATCCATATAAGATATCATCTGGATTTCGCATGTCCCACTTTGATTCATCGAATCTTATCATATCTTCAATATGTTATTTATAATTTAATTAATAACTTATTTATCAATTAAATATTTTTGGTGATCATATATATGTATACAATATACATATATCCGGGTATCTAAGTGTTCATTGTGTGTGACCCCGTAGGCTCATGTGTAAGCGGTAGTATAGTTTTGTGTTATGACGTACACACTAATTCAACAAACTCCCACTTGTGTATGGCATAACATCTAGAAAAATATACAGACAATGATTGGTGTCTAGAAACACATCATTGCCCCCAAAAACGCACGAGTGTTTGTTTCAGCTAAACGAACGATCATTATTAAAATAATGATTCAATGATTAAGTGTCTATTGTCCCTTTATTTCAGATACCCTGTTAACATGAGACATGGATCTAGTCATTCCCATTAGTCAACCAGATATGTTTCTCGATATAGAAAAGTTGAATGCGATCACCAAGTAAAAATTGATCAACAATCAATATAGCTTGGACACGGCCGTGTAAATATCCATTCATTTTCATCGAGGGGCCCTAGTGGTATCATCTCTCACATAGAGGAATAAATTCCATCTTGATTTTATGCGTACATCATGGACTTCACATCATACCCAATGATGGCCTTTATAACTACCTTATTCAGGATAGCGTTTAACCATATTAAAACATAACATGTCGTATACTCAGCAACCAACATAAAAATCTCAGGTCTAAGGACACAAAGACATAATCACTTCGAGATTCACTATTTACGTCGATCCATGTAGTGACATCTCGTGATTGGGTCATTCCAATATTCATCAACAATGAATACACGTGAATTTTGGCCTCAACAAGTTAACTATTCACCATCAGTGAATAAAACCAAAACTTCACATTAGTCTTAATTCATGTTACTCCCATAACATGACCGACTATGGAGATTTTGAATAATCAACAATTATTCATGGATTAAACATGCTAATATAAAACACAGTATTATAAATGAAAACGACCATACCAAGTATATCAATTCATTGAAATAAAACTGCTTATTGTTTTAAAATATCCAAATACTAAATCACAAATGAAAAAGATCAGTAGCATAGCGAAGTCCAATACTACTAGCATGATCATCATGCTTGTTGTGTGTCATTGGCTTCGTGAACGGGTCAGCCACATTATCATCTGTGTGAACCTTAAGAATATTAATCTCATTCCTCTCAATGACTTCACGAATGTAGTCAAACTTTCGAAGAATGTGCCGACTACCTTTACGTACACGTGATTCTTTCGCAAGTATAATAGTACTTGAATTATCACAGTACATTTCCATAGGAGATTCAATGCTGGGTACTACCCCAAGTTCAGCAACAAACTTCCTAATCCAGACAGCTTCCTGAGCAGCTTCTGAGGCAGCAATGTATTCTGCTTCTGTTGTAGATTGTGCAACTGTGCTCTGCTTTGAGCTTTTCCAATCAATTGCCCCGCCATTCATGACAAAGACATAACCAGATTGGGATCGAGAGTCATCTCGATCAGTTTGGAAACTAGCATCCGTATAACATTTAATACTTAACTCTTCTTCCAAACCACCGTAAACCAAGAACATATCTTTAGTTCTCCGCAGATACTTAAGAATGCTCTTAACAGCAATCCAATGCTCTTCACCTGGATTCTGTTGATAGCGGCTCGTCAAACTCAAGGCTAACGAGACATCAGGTCTAGTACATAACATGGCATACATGATGGATCCTATAGCTGAAGCATATGGGATACCTTTCATTCGTCTTATCTCATCAGGTGTGATAGGACTTTGAGACTTGCTCAAGGTTATGCCCTTTTGCACAGACAATCCTCCACGCTTGGAGTTTTGCATGTTAAATCTTCGTAAGATTTTGTCAATGTATGTACTTTGACTCAAACCAATAAGTCGTTTAGATCTATTTCTATAAATCCTGATTCCAAGAATGTAAGTAGCTTCTCCAAGATCTTTCATGGCAAAACATTTTCCAAGCCAAGATTTAACATCTTGCAAAGTTGGAATATCGTTTCCAATAAGCAGTACGTCATCAACATACAAGATCAAAAAGACTACTTTGCTTCCACTAGCTCTAATGTAAACACAGGGCTCATCTTGGTTTTGAGAAAAACCAAACTCTTTGATTTTCTCATCAAACTTAAGATTCCAAGTCCTGGATGCTTGCTTCAATCCATAAATGGATTTATGAAGCTTGCACACTTTATTAGGATGCTTTGGATTAACAAAACCTTCTGGCTGAACCATATATACATCCTCACTTAGGTGGCCATTCAGAAAAGCGGTTTTGACATCCATTTGCCATATTTCATAATCATGAAAAGCAGCTATGGCAATAAGTATCCTAATCGATTTAATGCTCGCGACTGGTGAAAAGGTTTCCTCATAATCAATTCCTTGAGTCTGAGTGTATCCTTTTGCTACCAACCGAGCCTTAAAAGTGTTTACATTACCGTCCATGTCAATCTTCTTCTTAAAGACCCATTTACACCCTACTGTCTTACAATTGGGTGGAAGATCAATCAAGTCCCATACTTGATTATCCTTCATGGACTGCATCTCTGCATTCATAGCATCTTGCCATTTATTAGATTCAGGATCCGATATGGCTTGATGATAAGTAGAGGGTTCATCATAATCCCCTATATCATTTTCATCTGAATTAATTAAATAATTATACCTCGCAGGCCGATGAGAAGTTCTATTAGATCTACGAAGTGCAGGCGCAACATGTTCTGGCTCACCAACTGTGTGCTCAGCTTCAACATCTGGATAGCTAGTGCTTGCAGAAGGTATGTCACTTTGTGGTTCTTGAACTTCTTCAAGATCTACTTTACTCCCACTAACTTCTTGTAAGAGAAGATCTCTTTCCAAGAACTCAGCAAACCGAGCAGGAAACACTTTGTTTTCAGCTTTGTAGTAAAAGTAGTAACCCATTGTTTCTTTTGGGTATCCCACAAAGTTACACTTGATACTTCTGGGTTCTAATTTGTTTAAAGTGTCGCGCTTCACGTAAGCTTCACAACCCCAGACTTTCAAGTAAGACAACTTGGGACTTTTCCCATGCCACAGTTCATGTGGTGTCTTTTCTACCTTCTTGGTCGGAACCATATTGAGTATGCGTGCAGCAGACTCTAACGCATATCCCCAAAAAGACGGTGGTAGAGTAGTCAGACTCATCATAGAGCGAACCATATCAAGTAAAGTTCGATTTCTCCGCTCAGACACCCCATTATGTTGTGGTGTGTATGGCGGAGTGAATTGTGAGACAATCCCACGATTCTTTAAGTGGTCCAAAAACTCTTGACTCATATATTCACCACCTCGATCAGAGCGAAGGGCTTTAATGGTCTTTCCAAGCTGATTCTCTACTTCGTTTTGAAATATTTTGAACGTTTCAAAAACTTCATGTTTATGTTTCAACAAGTAAACATAACCATATCTACTATAATCATCAGTGAATGTAACGAAGTATGATTCACCATTTCTAGACATAGTTCTAAAAGGGCCACATACATCAGTATGTATTAGTCCTAAAAGATCTTTAGCTCTTTCACCTAAACTGGAGAAAGGAGCCTTTGTCATCTTTCCACATAAAAAAGATTCGCATACATCAAATGACTCAGAGCCAGTTGATTCCAAAAGTCCATCAGATTGGAGTTTTGAAATGCGTTGTTTGTTTATATGACCTAGACGACAATGCCATAGATAGGTTTTATTCAAGTCTTGCTTGAATCGTTTGGCAGTACAGGTATATACATAATTATTATTTGAAATGGCACCACACATATCTGTTAGGTCCAGATTTACTGGACCCACTCCAGACTTGAAGAATGGAGCGGCACTGAAGATTTGTCCAGAAATAATAGAAGACCAGTGAGCTGTTTACTTGTACAGGAATCTGGATTCCACCATATTAGCTCACTGGACTTCACTCCAGTCAAGATCGTTTCTACTGAAGACATTCTCACTGAAGTCAAAGACTGAAGTTTGAAGAAAGAAGACTGACAAGCAGTGGAGCCCACTGACAGTCTTACCAGATCTCCTGACTGAAGCTTTATCAGTGTTCTAGACCTTACAAGTCTGAACACTTATTACGAGGAATTGACTTTTGCCTTTACACACTTTTACACGGACAACCCATTTGTCTATTGATAAAAGTACAATACGTGTGTAAAAGTGGTTGGTTAAAAGGATGACAAGTCACATCAATATGACTTTATCCTTGTACTTTAACCACTGCATTTAAGGAATTAAAGTAGTTGCCTTAAATGCATGCAACCATATTTGTACGGCATAATAAATTCATTGTTGAATTTATTTGCCTATAAATACAAAGTCACATACCTCGTACAAATTACTTTTTTGCAATTTGGTGAACTTGCTAAAATACTCTCGATCATAACAGTTATACTTCACAACTTTAAGTATATTGATCCAAGGAGATTATTTAGCAAGTATAGATCACATGTAATTCAAAGATTGTTTAGATAGTTACATACTTGTAATATCTAGGTTCCGCAACAATCTTGTATTTTGTTTATCATCAATAAATAAAATACACTTGAAAATTACATTTGTGTTCCATCATTTATTTACTTGTTTAAATATTGCTTTAAGTCTTTATTACTTTATCTATATTCTTGCATTTGTATTTAAAGTAATACTAGTCCAATCTAGTGCATACTTGACTTGTTATTTTACACTCGTGAGTTAAACCATCGTGTGAGGGACTTTACGACAATGCCATAGATAGGTTTTATTCAAGTCTTGCTTGAATCGTTTGGCAGTACAGGTATATACATAATTATTATTTGAAATGGCACCACACATATCAATTTCAAAAATACCATCACGTGGACAAGCATTAAAATAAAAAACATTATTCTTAGAAACTGAAATGCCAAAGTGCGTAAATGCAAGTTCATAACCAGCATTTTTCAAAAGTGAAACTGAAATTACATTGCTCGTAATACTAGGAGCATAATGACATTGTTCCAATAAAACAATAAGGCCACTTGGAAGAGTAAGCTCATAGGTGCCAATAGCTTCAACAGCTGCTCGATTCCCATTGCCCACTCGCAAGTCCAGTGTCCCTTTCTTCAGTTTATTACTTCTTCTCATTCCCTGGATATTGTTACAGATGTGAGTGCCACAACCAGTATCAAAAATCCAGGAATCACTAGAAAAAGTATATAGTTGTATATGAAATATACCTGATTTGCTAGTCTCACCAGCTTTGCCCTTTTTCAGCTCAGATAGGTAGACAAGACATTTCCTTATCCAATGGACAACCTTTCCACAATGGAAACATTCGGCGTCTTTTGCTGGGTTTTCTTTCTTGGGAGGCGGTGGAATCTTATTCCTGGCAATTCCTTTGCCTTTTCCCTTCCCATAAGTTTTTGACTTATTCTTTTTAACCCTTCCATCCCTAATCATAAGGATGCCTGGATTGGAGGCTTTGGATTCTGTTCAGCAGCTTTGAGCATCGAATGCAATTCTGACAGAGACTTATTCCAACCTTGCATGTTATAGTTCATGACAAAGTTATCATACGACTTTGGTAGTGAAGCCAAAATGGTGTTCACAGCCAAAAGAGTCGGCATAGGAGTTCCAAGCTTTTCCAACCTGTCAATGTAGCTTTTCATTTTCAAAGCATGAGAGCTCACTGACTGACCCTCCTCCATTTTGCATGTGTGAAGAAGCTTGTGAGTTTCATACAACTCTTGATTTGCCTGTTTCTGAAACATATTTTTCAGCTCAGTGATCATATCATATGCTGTGCGATCTTCCATTTCCTTCTGGAGTTCAGGAGTCATACTCGCAAGCATTATTAAAGCTATCTTCTCTTGCTCATCAAACAATTTTTGATAAGCATCTTGCTGAGCAACAGTATCTGTCTCGGCAGGAGGATCGGGCAAGGGTTCATCAATGGTTTTCACCTTCCCTTCATACTTGAGGACAATCCTCAAATTGCGATACCAGTCTAGGAAGTTAGTACCATTAAGTTTCTCCTTCTCCAACAAAGAACGGAGTGAATTTTGGTTTACGTTTTGATTGTTTGCCATCTACATTAGAAGTAAGGTTTATTTTAGTATTTTCGATATGAGAACTTTAGTAAATTAACTACCCAAGTTTAAATATTATAAACAATTAATTTACAAAAGCCTAAGATCCACATAGGGGTTCCATAACTACATCTGTTAATCAGCTAGCAGTCATGGAGTCTATTGGTAGGTAGCGAGTACCAATTGCATTACAAGTGCAACTCTTAGATCTTTATGGGACCTAGAGATATGTGTAGTTCAACAAACTACTATTATCTACTGGCATGTTTATCCCATCCTTGCCTCAGATTCAGGTCTCACCGTGAACTCGATTAAGTCGTCCAATTTGTAAACTGTGGAAATTTAGCCTAGTCTCACTCGAAACTAAAAATCCACCTCGTGGCTATAATTCGATTAGGTCTCACCGTAACCAAAAAATAACGAGGAGTGTTCACAAGCTCATTGGATGGCATGACTTAAGTTTGACGGGTATATTTTAAAAATTTGTGTTAACGAATATTTAATATACCAAAAATTCGTTACACTATTTGTTAAAACTCATTTTAACCGATTATCTATACTCCTTTATAAAAATTATCACACCCCCCATTTTTAGAAATAGTTACACAATAGTTACATACGGAATTACTAAATTACCCTTGATAAACATCCACTATGGAAAGAGTTTTTATAAAAATTATCACACCCCCATTTTTAGAAATAGTTACACAATAGTTACATACGGAATTAATAAATTACCCTTGATAAACATCCACTATGGAAAGAGTTTTTATAAAATACCAAATTTGCCCTTAATGAATTAATTTACACTCTAAACTTTTATTTTAATAATTAACACTTTAAGCCTTATCTTCTAAAAAATTTCCACTATCACAATTACATCAAACCTACACCACTTGACACCGCCACCACCACCAATAGTACCATCACCGACACCACTAGACCGCTTCCCCACCACCGCCGCCGCATTACGCGGGTACCATGCTCGTTCTAATATATATATATAATATAGATATCTATTTGTTAAAACTCATTTTAACCGATTATATATATATATATTGAGTTTCAAAAGAAAACTATTTGAAGTTTAACTTTTAAAATCATCAATTTTAAACTTTAAACTCATTTTATGTTTTTATTTAATGTTTCCATCAAAAACATTTTAGCATATTATAATCAACAATTATATAAATAAAAACATATCCATGCATCATACACTTATATTAGTCCAAAGGAAAACTCCCACTTAATCCAAGAACCAAGTGAGATTTTGTGTAATAGTCCATTGTTGTTAACTTGACTCCAAGTCTATCTTTTAAGCCAAAAACCTTTTTTGTAAAATTTAATAACTACATTATTAAAAGTTATATATGGCTTGTCCATGGTTACAATGCATGGGTATAATCATGGATAAATTTAAATAATCAAGCCATAATTAATAAATTCAAAATTTAAAGAGGTGATCTATTTTTTTTCTTATTTGTGCGCCATGAGATAAATCTGAATCAATCAAGTTGATTCTAAAAACCAAAAGGTTTTATTAAATACCAATACGCCACAAAGCTAGATCAAAAATAAAATCACATGACAACTAAAAGGTGTAAAAGTGGCTCTGATACCACTGTTGGAAAGATTAGCCCTCGTGTGTACTTTTAAAATTTATATATACGCAACGGAAGACTAAAATACAAACATGTATTATTTATAAAACATGCACACGATTAATATTTCCACCAGGATCCAATTACACCATGAAAGTTGTCATATTAGATAGACTAGATTTAATACCTTCCAAGTAGATGAAATTTTGTGTGACAAAAACAATATTCAATAATATGAATGTAAAGAAAAACTTGTTTCAAATACTAGACATATGCTCCTTTTATAGATGGAGATCGGCTGGGAAGTAGAGACTAGCAAATCTAAACTAAGATATCAAATCCATATAAGATATCATCCGGATTTCGCATGTCCCACTTTGATTCATCGAATCTTATCATATCTTCAATATGTTATTTATAATTTAATTAATAACTTATTTATCAATTAAATATTTTTGGTGATCATATATATGTATACAATATACATATAACCGGGTATTTAAGTGTTAAGCGGTAGTATAGTTTTGTGTGACGTACGCACTAATTCAACACTATCATCATTCATACGAAAAGTAGCAAGCAGCACAATAATAATTAAGTAGGTCAATATTAATTGTAAGGGTTTTAGTTTTGTTTGTGGTGGTGTCGTACGGCTGCAAAAGGAAAAGGAAAAGGAAGCAGCTCCAGGTCAAATTAATTAGGTGTTGTTGCTTTTGTTGGTTTGGACGACAGCAAGAGACAAAGGCCGTTTGCCTTTGAGAATTCGTGACTCAACAGCAGCAGCAGTCGAACATCACAGCAGCCATAAACATTCGTTTGATCCTCTTACTTTATTGTTATTACTCTTTTTATTAATATTGTTGAGTTACTATTGCAAGTTGACAATTATTATTATGGACTAGCATGGTACCCGCGCGTTGCGGCGGATACCATTGACAGGCGTCTCATGTCGTGATTACCCAAAACAACATAAGCGAGCAATCAACTAAACAAGATACTATGATGGATAATGTTGCTTTAATAACGGCCAATGTTGAAAAAAATTACCAGGATCAAACAAATGTGAAACATAGATTTGTCTGCATAACTTTGAATTTAGAAGTAAAATTAAATACGTACAGGATAACTCATGCAAAACTCCGCCATTGTTAAGGATAATTTGTAAATACCATCCAACATACTCTATATGCTTTTGAAGCAATAAATTGGATGATGGTTTCACGATTATGGGTCATGACATAAACAGTTGATGGCATAAACAAAGCTAGATAACCCAAAGTCCAAAAGGGGTTTAAAATAAGTTAACCTTGACATAATATATTAATATGTAGCATGAAACATGATCATGAGTTCATTCAAATGATCTGACCCCAGCATCATCAACCTTGAAAGGCTTAGTTCAATATTCATTCCTGTATAATAAAAGTAATCATTAATATTGGCAAAGCCAAAAGCTATAAGTTGAAAAACATGTGTTGGGCCGTTCAAAATAAAGAAAAACATATGTTGGGTAACAGTCTAGACAGGCCAGGCCAGATCACACTGAGCTAACCCCAAAACCTTTTCCATCGCCTTTTTTCCTGTTTGATCCATTACCAACCCACCCATTTTGCCCGTCTATACAAACAGAAAAGAAAGCTACAGCGAAAAACCTGCGCAACATCATCTAGGCCCTTAGCCTCATTTATGAGGTTCTTGTTCTTGGTCTCCAAAACACCGGCAACAAAAAAAAAACAGCAAGACTTTTTTGGTCCGTCTGTCCCTTCTTTACAATTTTCCGCTCAAATTTTTCATACTGTTGGAGTACTTTGAAGCATGAGAACCATTTGAAGCATAATCAGCAAACATGAATTGGTTCAGTTTGGTTCTTTCATTACTTACATGAATTGGTTCACTTCGGTCTTATATTACTTACATGAATTGGTTTGTCCCTTTGTTGGGGCAGGTCCTGCTGCAGGCTTTGAATCAATGCTATGTAACTTAGAGAAGAGTCCTATAAGAGGGGTAGTCCCGGAAAGTGTAGGCTCTGTTTTATCCATTACCGCCCATGATGCAGCATTATCCACAACGTATTTCAAGTAGGACTCATCCTTGGTTGCTCGGTACAACCATGTAGCAGCCCACAATAGTTCATCCTTTAAAGCAGTACAAACCCATTACTTTCTGAAATCGTTATAAAAACTCTTTTTAAAAAAAATAAATATTATGTACCAAGAATCATCTTCTTTTTTGATGTTGTATCATCTGCAAGATCTTGAAGGCTGCCAACGGGTAAAGGAAAATAAGGGATGGTTTTTGCTATATCCGGTTCAGCTGGTAAGACCCTTGTATTCTTGCTAATAACAATTTCGTAGAGGTTGCGGTGCAAAGTATATCCTTCGTATCTTGGGAAGTTATAATAATTATATCCAAGTTGGAAATGGTGGATTTCAAAAACCCCACCCACCAAATTCATCCGCTTATATTGTGGCAATAGACGATCGTCATATACAACGGCAGCAAACGTGTTTCCCTAAAAGTTAAGGTAAAGTCCGTTCAATATATTTACATTCCTTACATTTACAAAATTTAACTCAAAAACTTACATGTTTGTCTAGTAAAAACAGCTGCAGATTGTTATCGTGTACGTTGTTGTACATGAATCGGACACGGACAACTTTAATAGAGTACCACACTTGATGGTCCCGTAGCTCAGCAAAAACATGAATATGATCATGCCCATCGTACACCTCAAATAAGGAATAAATTTTTTAGGAATATCATATCTTCAACACACAAAGTTATTACATATATATAAATAGAAACAGATTGCAGTTGAAAGAAAAACAACAAAAAAGGAGGAGAGCGGCTTATGGCTATAAAAAGAAACGAAACAGAGGTCTGTGGCTTTTTCCAGAAGTTGGACCAAATTAGACAGCCATTTTCCATTAGATTTTCTATTAAATTTATGTTGGACCAGTTGGTATATAAAAATAGAAACGGATTGAAATTGAAAGAAAAACAACAAAAGGAGGAGAGCAGCTTATGGCTATCAAAAGAAACGAAACAGAGGTCTGTAGCTTTTTCCAGGAGTTGGACCAAATTAGACAGCCATTTTCCATTAGATTTTTCTATTATATTTATGTCTAATTGATAATTAGACAGCCTAGTTCCATATCATATTTGTGTATCAACTATCTATGCAGGAATAAACAGATTAAAAGAAAGCAACAACAAATTATTGAATTTCACAACTTTTGAAAAACAGCAACAGATTTGTGTATATACCTCATCACCGAAAGGGGCAGACATGGAAGGAGTAGGAGTGACAGCGAGCTTCGTTGATGGAGAACATGTGACGGCAGTTGGCATTGGCGATGATGGAGAGTTCATGTCCATGATGGAAGAAGCAGTGGATATGGCAGAAGTGGTATCTGGTATGGAAGAAGTAGATATGGACGTCCTTTTTAAAGGGGTAGAAGATAAAGAGTCCATCTCTTACATATATCTTCCATATTAATTGGCTTGAGAGTTCCAAAGAGAAGACAGGCGTGAGAGGGAATGGAAGGAGGCTGGAGACACAAAATTAATGTTGCCTGGAGAAACCAAAAATATGACGGCAGGAAAAAGAATATTAGGGTAGAAGAAAAAGAGAATTTATAAGGGAATTATATTGTAGTGTTTGCACAGGAAGGGCATGTTGGTAATTTCGCATCTCTTTTTTTCAACAGGGTGCCATTTTCTTTATAAAGGAGTAGAGATAGCTTTATATTAATAATTGTTAGTATTATTTGTTTTGCCATGAGTAGCTAAATAGTTTTGCATCTGCTTGGATAATGTGATCATGCCGGTATAGTGATATTATTTAGTTATAATTGTTGAACAGTTTTATGCTTGACCGTCGACCATAATTGTTTAGGTTTAAATACTTGAATGAATATGAAATTATAGTTAAAGTAGGTTGGGGACTTAACAGGAAGCCAAACTGCTTGGGTGACTTAACAGGAATCCCATTAAACTATAAAGGTTAGGTCATAAAAACAGACTTAGTTTATAATCTTAATTAGGGGACTTAACATGAAGCTTAATTAAAGGGTTAGGTGACTTAACATGAATCTTGACCATTTAGACCGGGGGACTTAACAGAATCTTGACCATTTAGACCGGGGGACTTAACAGGAAGCTTGGTCGTGATTAGTCGTTCAACAGTTATTAGTAATATGGTAGATGATCTATGTGGCATGTGAACTGTTAGGTCCAGATTTAGTCCAGATTTAGTCCAGATTTACTGGACTCGCTCCAGACGCGACTACTGGAGCCTCACTGAAGATCTGAACAGAATCGTGTTCTACTGGACCTACTCCAGACTTGGAATCTGGAGTCCCTCTGAAGATTTGTCCAGAAATAATTGAAGACCAGTGAGCAAATACTTGTATAGGAAATCTGGAGTATTCTCCAGATGAGCTCACTGGACTTCACCCCAGTCCAGATCAACTCTACTGAAGATATTCTGACTAAAGTCAAAGACTGAAGTCTGAATAAAGAAGACTTAACAAATGGCGGAGTCCACTGGAAATCTTACCAGATCTGTACACTGGAGGATTGTCAGTGTTCTAGATCCTACAAGTCTGAACACTGATATCAAGGATTGACTTTTCCTTATACACACTTTCCAAAGAACAATCCACTTGTTCTTTACCAAAGTATACGTGTGTAAAGGTGGTTGGATAAAAGGATACATTTGCATTTGATGTGACTTTATCCTTATTCCTTATCCAATACATTTAATGTTCTTGTCGGATCATTAAATGTATGCAACCATATTTGTACGACACAAAATTCACTGGTGAATTTTGTTGCCTATAAATACAAAGTCATTTCCTTGACATAAATACTTTTAAGCATTCATTTTGCATTGAAGTGAATTTGTCCAAATACTCTTGATCTTAAACTGGGATACTTCACAACTTTAAGTATCTCGATCCTAAAGAGTTATTTGACAAATATAGATCATTTGTAACTCAGAGGTTGTTAGGATACATACTTAATTGTATTATCTTGATTCCGCAACAATCTTGTGTTTTATTTAACATCATAAATAAAATACCCATGAAAAATACATAATGTTCCACTTTATTTGTTTATTGCTTTAAGTCTTGTATTACTTTATTTATATACTTGCATTTATATTAAAGTAATACTAGTCCAATCTAGTGCTTATTAGACTTGTTGTATTTTGCACTTTCCTGGTTAACCATCGAACTTAAGGGACTCACATTTGGTATCAGAGCAGAAGGCTAAACATTGCCTAGATCTGTTTCTTGATGGCTAACCAAGAAAATACACAAGGTTTTAGTCTTGGTCCCGATCCTAATGCAAATATTAATGATCAAAATGAACCACCAATTGTTAATAACACTAATCCACCTCCTCCTCCTACTCCTGCTTCTCCACACGTGCATGTGCACTACTCAAATAATCCTGTTCCTAAATTCAGTGGGAACAGTGATGAATTTGGTACGTGGAAGGCTAGGATGGTTTTGCATGTCACTGGTATTGAGAGGAATATGATGAAAATTCTAAACGAAGGTCCTTATGTACCAACATCACCTCTCAATCCCCTTCTTGATCCTTCTGGATCTAGAAGAGGAAGGGAAAAGAGGGAGGAACATTGGTCAGAAGAGGAAAGGAGATTGGTGAATCTAGACACCCTTCTCAAAAACATGATCCTCGGGGCCATTCCAGAAACCCTAATTCCCACACTAGTTCTTTTTCCTAGTGCTAAAACCATGTGGGATGAACTTTTAAACCAACATGAAGGAGGAGATGACACCATTGTCACCAGAAAGGTCTCCTTAAACAAGAGGTATGAGTCATTTTTTGCTCAACCTAACGAGTCTCTCACTGGTACTTATACCAGATTTATGAGTATCATAAACCAATTGAGAGATCTTGGGGTTGAGAAGGACAAGGATATACTTCTGGAGAAATTTTGTGACATTCTACCCACCAAATGGTCTCATATGATCTTGGTCTTACGACAAGGAAAAACTCTGCACACACACACTCTCTCAACTCTTTATGGAGCTTTCAGGTACACTGAAGAAAATCAAGCTCAGAGAGTGGTGGCAGAACAAGATGCCTATAACCATGCCTCCAGTAGTTCTAATGTGATCAGTCATACTGAACCACAAGGTACAACACTGATATCTTCTGAGAATGTATTTTCTATGAAGAAGATGGTGTCTAAACTCATGGATTCTGGAGAATCCAGTCAAGTCTCTCCAGACTGTTGTGATGAAACTGAAGATGATGACCTTATTGCAATGATTGCTAAAACGTTTAACCGTTTCAAAGCAAGAGCAAATAGGCCATCTGGACAATTTGCATCCAGTTCTTCCACTGACAAGACCAATTTGACATGCTTTAAGTGTGGCAAAAAGGGTCATTTCATGAAAGAGTGCAGGTCCAACTAGTTTGCATCCAAGCCTGGTCCATTCTCTTCTAATAATAAGCCTGATGATAGCTATAAATGAAATATAAAAAGCTTAAGGCCCAGATTGCTCTCATGGCACAACAAATTGAAACCAATAATAAGTGCATGATTGCAACAACTGAAGAGAAGTGGGTTCCTTCTGATGAATCATCTGCTGATGAAGAAGAGGAAAGAGATTGCTGTTACATGGCTCTGGCAGAGGAAGAGCTCCTGGTGAAGGAAGATGTCACATCTGGACGATGGGTGGACATTGTTATCAAGAAGGTTAGTGATTATGATAATGCAACTGACCAAGAACTAAAATTGGACATTGCTGAAGCTCTTAATTCTGATTTGATTTTTGTAGAAACTGTTAGATCTGATTGTGTAAATGGTCTAGAAACAGATTCTTCTGAAATAAATGCTTTAAAATCAAAATTAAAAGAACTTCAAGACATTGAACTGGCATTTCAAGCCCAGGTACTGGTAACTGAACAATTGATTCAAGAAAAACAAGATCTTGAGATCATTTTAGAGAAAGAAAAACTTGTAATAAAATCATGGCTAGAAACCAAAAAGCCATATGATGCTGTAGTAAAACAATTTCCTGCTCAAAAACGTGCATATTTAGATGGAAATACTCATATAACATCATTAATACCAGTAATCGATCGATTACCAGAGGAGTTCAGGCCTACCACTGTTTATGATGAGCCTGTAACTCCTAAGACCAATTTTTACCCAGTTCAATCTCCAGAGGTTAAGACTGGAGCGCTCCAGATAAAGAGGTTTATCGGAATAAACCTTTGCCTCAGATCAATCCCCTACCAAAGCCTAGGACTGGAAAGGATAAGGTATCATCTGAAGAAAATATTTTGTCCAGATTAGAGAGCCAGATTCAAATTCTGACTTGTCAATCACAAAGTTTTAATGCAAGATTAAACTTTATTGAGGGTACTTCATCTAGCCCTAGACAAAATATAAAACCTTTTACTAAGAAAGACAAATTTATTTCTCTAGTTGAGAAAATGAAAAAGGTTTCAAAACTATCAACCCCAGTGGTCTTTTCAACTAAGACCACTGTTGAAGAAAGTGAACTGAACCAGATTGCCCTAGGGACCTATAAGGGAGGGTCCAGTGAACCCATCAGTCGATGGGTTCCCAAATCTAACTGATCAATATCTGGTGTATGTGTAGGGCGATCGAAAGAAATATATCTGGTATCTTGACAGTGCAGCTGGCAGGACTATGACCGGATGTAAGACCCTACTGGAGGAGTTCACCATTTCTGATGGACCCTCCATTACTTTTGGAAATGATAGTTGTGGAAAGACTGAGGGATATGGTGTTCTGAACAATGGACAAGTCAAGTTCACACATGTTGCATTTGTGAATGGTTTGAAATATAACTTGATCAGTGTAAGCCAACTGTGTGATGATGGCTATCAAGTCTTATTCAATGTTGCTTAGGGTATCGTATTCAACAAGGACTGGAAGGTAGTGTTGATTGCTCCCATAAAAGGGAATGTGTACGTGATGGATATGGAAAGCTCTCCTTCAGAGCAGTGTTTCTATACTCAAGCTGATGAAGATACAAACTGGTTATGGCATAAAAGGTTATCCCATTTAAATTTCAAGAACATTAATAAGTTGTCCAGAAAACAACTTGCAGATGGGATACCTTCAGTTTCCTTCAAAAAGGAAAGGCCATGTCCAGGATATGAGATGGGTAAGCAAAAACGTACCAGTTTCAAGACCAGACAGAATTTCAGCATTTCTAAACCTCTTCATATGCTTCATATGGACCTCTTTGGTCCAGTGAACGTTGAGACTCGTGCTGGTAAAAGATACACCCTGGTGATCGTAGATGAATTCTCCAGATATTGTTGGGTGATCTTTCTAAGGTCTAAAAGTGAAGCTGCTGCTAAAATCATCAGTCTTATCAAGCAAATTGAGCTCAAGTACAGTCGAAAAGTGTGTCAGTTAAGAAGTGACAATGGAACAGAATTCCAGAATGCAACTATGGAGTCATTCTGTACTGACACTGGCATCTCCCAGAATTTCTCATCAGCCCGCTCTCCAGAACAAAATGGAGTGGTGGAAAGGAAGAATCGAACGCTGATATAAGCTGCCAGGAGTATGCTTGCTGAATCTGGTCTGTCTACCAGTTTCTGGGCGAAAGCAATTGCAACTGCTTGCCACACCCAGAATCGATCAGTGTACATCAAAAGACACAAAAAGACAGCCTATGAAGTCTTAAGAAATAGAAAACCAAACATTGTTTATTTTCACGTTTTTGGATGTCCAGTTTACATCCTGAACGACTCCAGTCAGCTAGGCAAATTTGATGCCAAAGCTGATGAAGGGTATTTCTTAGGCTATTCAGCCATTCGCAAGGCCTTTAGAGTCTACAACAAGAGACTGGAGAAGGTCCATGAGTCAATTCATGTCACATTTGATGAATCAAATGCTGCAATCAACAAGAAGCCAGCCCTTGACACTCCCCAAGTAACTCCAATTGTCTTTTGTGAATCTGATCCAATAAACGACAAAAATGAAGATTCAAAAGACACAAAAAGACAGCCTATGAAGTCTTAAGAAATAGAAAACCAAACATTAGTTATTTTCACGTTTTTGGATGTCCAGTTTACATCCTGAACGACTCCAGTCAGCTAGGCAAATTTGATGCCAAAGCTGATGAAGGGTATTTCTTAGGCTATTCAGCCATTCGCAAGGCCTTTAGAGTCTACAACAAGAGACTGGAGAAGGTCCATGAGTCAATTCATGTCACATTTGATGAATCAAATGCTGCAATCAACAAGAAGCCAGCCCTTGACACTCCCCAAGTAACTCCAATTGTCTTTTGTGAATCTGATCCAATAAACGACAAAAATGAAGATTCAAAAGACACAAAAAGACAGCCTATGAAGTCTTAAGAAATAGAAAACCAAACATTAGTTATTTTCACGTTTTTGGATGTCCAGTTTACATCCTGAACGACTCCAGTCAGCTAGGCAAATTTGATGCCAAAGCTGATGAAGGGTATTTCTTAGGCTATTCAGCCATTCGCAAGGCCTTTAGAGTCTACAACAAGAGACTGGAGAAGGTCCATGAGTCAATTCATGTCACATTTGATGAATCAAATGCTGCAATCAACAAGAAGCCAGCCCTTGACACTCCCCAAGTAACTCCAATTGTCTTTTGTGAATCTGATCCAATAAACGACAAAAATGAAGATTCAAAAGACACAAAAAGACAGCCTATGAAGTCTTAAGAAATAGAAAACCAAACATTGTTTATTTTCACGTTTTTGGATGTCCAGTTTACATCCTGAACGACTCCAGTCAGCTAGGCAAATTTGATGCCAAAGCTGATGAAGGGTATTTCTTAGGCTATTCAGCCATTCGCAAGGCCTTTAGAGTCTACAACAAGAGACTGGAGAAGGTCCATGAGTCAATTCATGTCACATTTGATGAATCAAATGCTGCAATCAACAAGAAGCCAGCCCTTGACACTCCCCAAGTAACTCCAATTGTCTTTTGTGAATCTGATCCAATAAACGACAAAAATGAAGATTCAAAAGACACAGTTTCCAGTCATCCTGATCTGGAACCTGTTCAGAAACTCTCCAGTAGTACTCCGTTCTATCCCTCTATTATTTTCAAACTACCCTCTGAAATTAATATTGGTTCAGATGTGCGTACTGCTCCCCCAGTATCAGTGTCAGTTGAGAATAGACCAGAAATGTCTTATGAAGAATTTCAAACTGAACCAGTACTCCAGGAAATGCCTTCAAATGAAGAATTTCATGATGCAAATCGTGATTTAAATGACTCAGATGAAGATACTGAAGTAGTCTGGCAAGATCCTCCTCCAGAAGCAACCCCAGAGGAGACTCAACTGAACTCTTGTACTGATATTGTTGTCAGTAACAATCCTGGTCAGTACTCCAGATAGACAAAAGCTCATCCTATTGATCAGATCATAGGTGACTCCAGTCGTGGAGTTCAGACCAGAAGAGCCTCCAATAATCAATGCTTATACGTTAGTTTTCTATCTTTGATGGAACCAAAGAAGATTGACGAGGCTATGGAAGATCCAAGTTGATGGGTGAATTAACATATTTTCTTGGACTCCAGATTAAACAAAACAAAGATGGCATTTTTATTAATCAGGAGAAATATGTTAGAGATCTTTTAAAGAAATATGATATGAACTCTTCACCATCTAAACCAACACCAATTTCTGCACCACTGACACTGGACTCCGATCCAGATGGTAAACCAGTGAACACCACTGTCTATAGAGGCATGGTTGGTTCACTGATGTATTTAACTGCCAGTAGACCAGATATTATGTTTTCAACATGTTTATGTGCCAGATATCAGTCTAATCCAAAGGAATCTCTTATGCTTGCTGTAAAGCGCATGCTGAAGTACCTTAAAGGTGTCCCCAGTCTAGGTCTTTGGTACCCCAAAGGCTCAGGCATGGATCTAATGGGTTATTCAGATTCAGATCATGCAGGTTGTAAGATTGATAGGAAATCCACAACTGGTGGATGTCATTTCCTAGGTGGAAAACTGGTCAGCTGGACCAGTAAGAAGCAAACTTCAGTTTCATTGTCCACTGCTGAAGCTGAATACGTGTCTGCAGCCAGTTGTTGTGCTCAGATACTCTGGATGAAGAACCAATTGCTTGATTATGGTATTAAATATTCAAAGACTCCAATCTTTTGTGATAATACCAGTGCCATCGCTATCTCAAACAATCCAGTCATGCACTCCAGAACGAAGCACATTGATCTAAGGTATCATTTCATTCGTGATCATATTATGAAAAACAACATTGAACTCCATTTTATTCCCACTGACAAACAACTCGCTGACATTTTTACCAAACCTCTGGATGTCAAAACTTTTGAATATCTTGTTGGTGAGTTGGGAATGTTAAATCCTTAAATCTGGTGACTGCTGAGATATTGAACGCCTTTGTGTACTATCTTTGCATTATTAGATTTCTGGAACAACATTCCAGGGAAGACTTGAAAAATATTTTCTATTAAAAATGTTTTAAGTTCAGGGGAATTTATTTTCTCACTGGACAAATTCTTCAGAAAATATTACTGGTGCCTTGTAAATATGTCCCTCTCACTGGTAACTGGACAGGTTAAAGTGCGTGTTTGAGTTGACTTATGTCTTCTTGTAAATGTGTCCCTCTCATTTGTCTGTATTGGTTGACGTGCACGTTTGAGGTTACCAGTCTTTCAAAAATGGTTTTCACTGGTACTTTACTGGAGTGTCCCTCCAGTGTACCATCAGTACATATTCACTGGACTAATCCACCAGTGATACTGGAGTGTCCAGTCAACCTCCAGATGCACTGAAATATGTCATAATATTTTACTTGGTCTTTGTGTGTGCCACGTAAGCAAATCTTTTTGAAGATATTTTTATCCTATGTGGCATGTAAACTTTTTCAACGTAATGATGGTCTTTTTACTTTGGGAAAACAAAAAGTACAAGTTGTTACTGTTTGTGGGCTGTAAACCATCATGCATTTATGTGTGATGTGATGTAATTAATGCGGATCTCAGAACCCGATCAAAAATGTTATTTGATAATTTCAAATAAACCGTTTGAGTTCCACATTCCTTCTCCTATATATACCCACTTTCAATTTCAATTGCATTTACTTCGAACATATTTACTCCCAAATCTTTCAAATTCCTTCATTAACTTCCTTCATTCAATTTTCCAATCATATTTATCTCTCTTATTTACTCCATTTTCATTCATTCTTTCATCAAATCTTCATCAAAACCTATATATTCAATTTCATTTTCATCTATTCCTTATAAATGGCACCTAGACAATCAAGAACTAAAAATCTGCTTGCCAATGAATACATTCCTTCGGAAAATGTTGCTAGGGCACCACATATCAATCTTGAGGCAAATGCCATAAGAATCAATATGAATAACTGGATGGCAAGACTATCTCTGTCCAGTGTTCATGATGCCCAATCGATCATTGGGAGATTAAACTCATTCTTTCTCTCTTGCCCATTATATGGTGCATTAACATTGAATCCAGGAAGGATGTACCACGAGTATTTGTGTGAATTCTGGTACACAGCTACATATGACGATGAAACTTCATCGATCAACTATACTCTCAAGGGAGGTACCAGATCCCTTGGTTTCACCGCTAGTCTTCTCAGGTCTGTTCTCTAGTTAAACTATCATGAACAGAATGAGTTGCCTATTGAGCTTCCCACTGGAATAAATACAAGGGAAGTATGCAGATTAATGGGGCATACAGATATATTGGATGAGCATGGGCAGCTATCCAGAAAAGGGACTATCTACATGAGCAAGCTGTCGGACTCATGGAGATATTTCTTTACACATATTGTTGAGTGTCTAGGAGGCAGCTCTGGAGGATTAGACCAGATTAATCAAACACACCTCCAGATTGCCTACTGTTTATGGTTTGGGCTTAGAGTGGATTTTGCCCAAATCCTTTTTGATGACCTGGTCGAGCGCCTAAGAGTGAAAGGAAGAAAGCCATTCGTTCCTTATATTCGTTTCCTTTCACTGATGTTTAAGAATGCTCTTGGCGACCAGTACGATTTTGATACTACTCACTTTTCTGTGAGTGAGTATATGAGGGACCTGGTCAACCTCAGGTCTCCAGTGGATGAGGTAGATATTCCTCAGTCTATGCTTTCCTTCCAAGTTGAAATGGCTCCAGTTGAAGGACCATCTGGTGATGATGTACAGATAATAGAGGCTATACAGCCCATAAGACAAGTTGCTCCAGAAGGTCAAGGTCAAGAAGTTGTTGAACCTTCCAGACGACCTAGAACTAATAGGCGTCTGATGAGAGCTGGACTCCAGGTTATTCCAGAAAGACATCCAGGTGATGTTATGAATCTGGATGGGTCACCAATCTTTGAATCTGAAGAGGTTGTTGGGCAGGAAACTGATGAACAAGCTGAAAATATTGCCCAGATTGTAGAGCAGGTTGTTGAGGAAGTTGTTGAAGATGTTCAGACTGATGAACATGCTTCTGGTGAGCAAGAGGCTCCACTGGATTTAAATGTAGAGGCTGGTGAACAAGTGAATGTAGAAACTGGTGAACAGTCTGGTGAACAGACAGTTGGGATTGCTCAAGAATGGAATGATGTTGAATCCCCAATGTCTGAAGGCTTTGATGTTAACTTGAATTTTCTGGGTGAAGATGTACAAGAAGAAGAAAATCTACCAGAAATGCCAACACCTACACCAGAAATGCCACCATCAGAACCAAACATGCCACCACCACCACCACCTTTAATTCCAGAAAACACCCAATACTTCACTCCAGCAACCATTCAACCTTTAGAATCTCAACCTCCTCCTCGTGCGCCGGAGTCACCAGTTGCAACGTCTGAAGCTGCAACTGAAGAGGACTGGGCATAAGTTCCTCTAATGACCAGATTACCCTCAACTCTTGAACCTCTCACTGGTCTCTCCACTTCTTCTTCAACCGAGGTCCAAGGCCTTTTAAGTAAGGTAGCGGACCTGGAGAGATCACTCCAGACTTCATCTCAGGTTATTTCAGACTTCAAATCTTTACTTTCAAATAACCTTGCTTCAGAGATGAATGTCTTTGCTGGAAATGAGAAACTGGTTTATGAGAAACTTGATGAACTGGTACTGGCCACAAACACCAACACTGAAAAGATCAAGGTGGCAGTCCAGGGATTAGAGAATAGGTTGGTTACTTTTGTTCAGACTGCAGTCACTGGCGAACTGGCAGGTCTGAAAGAAGATGTTCAGAATTTGGTTTTCAGGGTAAGCTCTCTGGAGAGTAGACCCACACTGGACCAGAGTGCAGTTGTTTGCACTATAAGTGATGAATGTACAAGGAAGTTCAGAAACAATATGTTGAAAGAATTATGTGAAGAAGTTTCTGGGACTGTTCTTCGTAGCATTTATGATGGGGTCTTACCCCAAATAGACAACTTACTGGATGAGAAGTTGCCAAAACACTTGCCTAAAGCTGTTGAAAATGTTCAGAAGGAAGTGCAGGCACTAAAAAAAGTTGTGTCTGAAACAACTCCAGTAGAAGGTACATCTTTTGGTCCACCAGACAGACTTATGCTTGAACAATTGTAGAATGATCTCAAGTCAAGAACTGGAGATCGTTCCAAGGGGGAAAGGTCGTCTTCTGGTGACCAAACACAAAGAGCATATGGCACTGAAGCCGGGCTTACTAAAAGACAAAGAGCATATGGCACTGAAGCCGGGCTTACTGAAAGACAAATAGCATATGGCACTGAAGCCGGGCTAACTGAAGAAGCTGCTGGTACTGAAGCCAGTGAGCCCCAGTTTGAAACCTTCCCAGATATTCCTACTACACTGAAGACTGTTAAAGGAAAAGAAAAAGTGGTATCTGGTGAAGAGGAAGAGCAAACTGAAGATGTTGATAATGAAACTTCAAGGAAGTTAGAGCAAGAATGCATAATGATAGAGATTTTTAAAAGAAATCAAAAGGATGAACTGCTGGCCCATCAAAGGGAGATGACAACAATGGGTACTCTAGACTCCTACAATGCTGGAAGGTTAGGCATTAACATTGAAGTTTATAAAAGGATGAAGGATGACCCCAGAGTTCATCAATGCCTAAATGCATTAGATGATGTTCATGTACGCTCTTTCTACGCTGAAGAAGAACAAGTGTATGATTCAATTATTTATGGCGTGAGTGTACCAGAACTCATCAGACAGAGAAAAGATGAACTGGTAAGTCTCCAGAAGAAAATAAGAAAGAATGCTGGTGCTCTGGAGATAGAGTACAGAAAGAGACTTACTGGTTTACCAAAGTTGACTGCCAGACAGATCAAAGTAATCAAAGATGCTGATGTAAGTACTTTCATTCCCCTGGACACTTCTCAAAGAATAAATCGTCAAGAACTCCAATCTGCTGTAGAGCAAAGGAGAGTGTCCAAGGATACTGAAGCTTTGATCCAGCAAGCCAAGCTGAAAGAAAAATACAATAAGATGTTGAATTTCAGGGCTGATGCAAGAAGGATCACTGGTGCTGAAATCAAATTGGCTGAAGATCATGAAGGCATGTCAAAGTTTGAAGTAAAGTTGACCAGGGAGGGTAACTTTACTGATGAGAGGAGAAGTACTTCAGTCCAAGCTTTTGGATGGAGTGAACTGAGGGAAATCGCTTTAACGTTCAGGGGGAAGACAGATGTGTCGACTGATGTTAAGGCATTTCTGAAAAGGATTGAGAAGGTATGGAGAAGAAAGCAACAAATGGAAGTTGCAATGGGCATAAGAACGTCAGAATCAATACCATCTTCTCCATCACCAAAGAGAAAGGCTACTGAAGATGCTCCAGAAAGGACATCGAAAAGAAGGGCATGACTCTTATTGTTTACTTATTGTAAATTATTGTCTTATGAAAATTGTATACTATTTATTAGTTGATGAATGTAATAATAGTTGCAATTTTTTATTTTTATAAGTAAATGATCAGATTTAGTCTAAGTTAGAACCTAATTGATGAAACTGAAAACACTCATGATCTATAAAGTGTTTTCCAGTAACTTAGATTTTTTAGACAAATCAAAACTTGTGTTTTTCAAGCTTACAAAGTGTATAGATTCAAGCTTGAAAACACTTGCATTATTTCTAAACAAATAGGGGGAATTTGTTAGGTCCAGATTTAGTCCAGATTTACTGGACTCGCTCCAGACGCGACTACTGGAGCCTCACTGAAGATCTGACCAGAATCGTGTTCTACTGGACCTACTCCAGACTTGGAATCTGGAGTCCCTCTGAAGATTTGTCCAGAAATAATTGAAGACCAGTGAGCAAATACTTGTATAGGAAATCTGGAGTATTCTCCAGATGAGCTCACTGGACTTCACCCTAGTCCAGATCAACTCTACTGAAGACATTCTGACTGAAGTCAAAGACTGAAGTCTGAATAAAGAAGACTTAACAAATGGCGGAGTCCACTGGAAAGTCTTACCAGATCTGTATACTGGAGGATTGTTAGTGTTCTAGATCCTACAAGTCTGAACACTGATATCAAGGATTGACTTTTCCTTATACACACTTTCCAAAGAACAATCTGTTAGGACCAGTTCACCTGGAACTGGCCAGTCACCAGTTTACACTTGCCAGTCACCAGTTGCATCTGGAGACTAGTGAACTGGTGACCAACATGATTTGTCGAGAAATATATTGAAGTCCAGTTGCACCGTACAGTTAACGCAACTGAAGACTTCCTCCAGTTGAGAACTGACCAAGTTGAAGAAGCATTCCAGTTGAAGTCGAAGACAACAAATGGAAGATAGAGAATGACAATGGTAGCGAAGCCCAGTTGGCATTCTAGTCAGTTACAAACTGGAGACCATCAGTGGAAAGCCCTTACAAAGCTTTACACTGATTACGGGGAATTGACTTATATGCTTTATGTACCTTTACCCGGATAATAAGCCTTATCTAATTATTTAAGTATTAAAAGGTACATAAAGGTGGTTATGTAAAGTCACTTTAACATGCGACTTTACACTGCTTTTTAAGGAATTAAATGCTATTCCTTAAATGCTCCCAACCACATTTGTACGGCTAAAGTTAACATCCCAATGTTAACTTTGCCTATAAATACAAGTCATTGCACCACCAATAATTTAAGTATTCGATCTCACAAAGTTATTTCACAAAGACGAATAACTTCACACTTTGCAAACCTGCAATATTCTTGGTGAACTTGTGCAATCTTCTCTCAATCGCTAAAAGGAACATTTCACAACTTTAAGTGTTTCGATTGTCTTGAGAAATTCCGAGTATAGATCAATTGTATTTCATAGGTTGTTAGGATATTTACATTCGTGTATTATCTTGGTTCCGCATCAACCTTGTAATTTGTTTAAATCAATAAATAAATTACACATTGAAAAATACATATTGTCTCATCAAGTTATCTTACAAGTTATTTGTATTATTGCATTGTTCTTTACTTATTGTCATTTATATAAGTAATCTATCTAGAACTTGGTATATACACACTGCAACTGGTCGTCTCCAGTTCAGTGCATATATTGCAAAGTAACTCCACCATCGACATAGAGGTGTCTTCAGTAGTACCATCTAACGAGTTGGGACAAACAAGTGGTATCAGAGCAGAAGGCTAATAAACTTGCCTAGATCTGCTAAGATGAACACTACTGAAGGTGGAGATGGTTCTGGTTCAGGTGAAAACCCCTCGAATACTAATGCACAACCTTTTCAAAATGTTAACACCAACCCTCCTCCTCCTACTGCCCCAAACCATGTCCATGTACACTACTCTAACACTCCTGTTCCAAAATTTGATGGAAACAGTGAGACATTCGGTACATGGAAGGCTAGAATGCTTTTGCATTTTGGTGGGATTGAAAGGTATATGTTGAAAATCCTTAAGGATGGACCATATATACCCATGTCCCTTGGGGTCAGTCCTCTTCTTGATCCTACTGGAAGAAGAGGTTCAAGGGAAAAGCCAGAAGACCATTGGTCAGATGAGGATCGCAGACTGGTGGACTTGGACACCAGACTGAAAAACATGATCCTTGGGGCTGTCCCTGAAGACCTAATTCCAACACTTGTGTTGTTTCCCAGTGCCAAGTCTATGTGGGATGAATTAGTGATTCAATTTGAAGGAGGTGATGACACTATTGTCACCAGAAAAGTTGCTTTGAACAAGAAGTATGAATCTTTCTTTGCCTTGCCCAATGAAAGTCTAACTGGTACATACACCAGATTTTCTAGCCTCATCAATCAGTTGAGAGGATTGGGTGTAGAGAAGGATAAGGATATTCTTCTTGAGAAGTTTTGTGATATTCTTCTTGAGAAGTTTTGTGATATTCTTCCTTCCAAATGGGAAAACATGGTTCTTGTCTTGAGACAAGGTAAAACCTTGCACACTCATACTCTTGCATCGCTCTATGGAGCCTTCAGATTCACTGAAGATAATAATGCTGCAAGACTTGTGGCTGAGCAAGATGCCATGAACCATGCCCAGAGTCCCAAGGTTGCTAGTGCAACTGAGCGACCTTATGCTGCTTTAATGTCTGCTGAGAGTGTCCAGGTACACTCAATGAAGGAGATGTTGAACAGTTTCTTAAACTCTGGACTGACCACTGAAAACAGTGATGGTTGTAATGAAACTGACGATGATGATCTGGTCGCCATGATTGCTAAAACCTTTAATAGGTTTAAGCATAAATCCAAAAGATTAATGGCCCCAACAATGCTTCCAGCTCCAGCTCTCTGGATAAGACCAATCTTACATGCTATAAGTGTGGCAAGAAAGGTCATTTTATGAAGGAATGCAGATCTAGTCAGTTGAACAACCAAACTGGCCCCTCTGTCCCTAATTTCAATCGGCCTGATGATAGCTACAAAGCTAAATACAAGAAGCTTAAGGCCCAGATTGCCCTCCTGTCCATGGAAAAGAAAAAGGATCAGTGCTTAATGGCACAAACTGAGGGGAAATGGGAGTACTCTGATGACTCATCTGATGATGAAGAAGAGGAAAGGGACATGTGCTTCATGGCCTTGGAAGATCAACAGCAGCAACACGTGGTGAAAGAAGATGTCATCTCTGGAAGATGGGTGGACATCATACTGAAGAAGGTATGTGACTATGATAACCAGGTTGACCCTGAACTAAACTGGACCTGGCTGAATCATTAAGTGGTGATTTGGCATTTGTGGAAACTGTAAGAGCTGATAGTGAAAGATATCTTGACACTATCCTAATTGAACTGAACAATGTTAAACCAAAGCTAAATGATTTGCAAAGTGTCCAGTTGGCTCTCAAGGAGTCAGTTTTAAAGATTGAGGCTTTAGAACTTGATAATCAAAAACTATTTTCTGATCTTGAAAAAGAACAAAAGATTATCAAGTCATGGGTAAAAGCATCTGGCAAAAACTATGATGCATTTTCAAGAACTATAGATGCCCAGAAGAATGCATGAAAATCTGGAGATCTGGAGATGGCAGCTCTCATACCAGATCTTCATGCATTGCCTCCAGCTCTCAAGGTTGAAACACCTTATGATCAACCTGAAGCTGTTGAAACTGAAACCTTTGAGACCACCCCCTTTGAGGTTAAAACTGGAGCCGAACAGGCTAAAGCTCCAGTCAAAAAGGCCACTGGTAACAAGCCTTTACCTCAAAAGTCTAAGGTGCCCAAGACCCGACAGACTAAAGCACCAGTTGAACCAAGGTCCAAGGTTCAACTGCCTGAAGAAAATAATATTTTGGTTAATCTGGAAAGACAACTCCAACTTTTGTCTCGGCAGGTTCAGAGTTGTACTGCCCGGATTAACAATCTGGAAGGAGGTTTTCAAACAAAATATTAAACCACTCCCTTCAATACCTAAACAAAAGAATGTTCCTTCTGGAACAAAATCTGGTAAATTAAAGGGAGTAAGTATCAAATACCAATTGTTTTTACTCCTGCACCTGGAGCTGGTGATAATGCTCCAGATGCAGCCTCCAGTTCAACACCACAACTGTCAACTGTGGCTTCTGTAGAGAAGTCCAGTGGACCCATCAAGAAAAGATGGGTTCACAAAAGGAACTAATGATTTTTTTGTGTGTGTAGGGCGATCGAAAGAAGAATATCTGGTATCTGGACAGCGCTGCTGGCCGGACTATGACCGGATGTAAGCCCCTACTGGAAGAGTTCACTGTCCAAGATGGACCGACAGTGACATTTGGTAACGATCAATCTGGAAAGACTGAAGGATATGGTGTGCTCAATAATGGACAAGTCGAATTCAAAAGAGTTGCATTTGTGAATGGTTTGAAATACAACCTGATCAGTGTCAGCCAACTTTGCGATGATGGCTTCAGAGTATTGTTCGATATTGCACAAGGCACCATATTTAACAAGGATTGGAAAGTGGTGATGATTGCACCAAGAAAAGGAAATGTGTACATCATGGATATGGAACCAGCTCCAAAAGAGCAATGTTTCTATACCAAAGCTGATGAGGACACCAAATGGCTATGGCATAAAAGATTATCCCATCTTAATTTTAAGAACATTAACAAGTTGTCTCGCAAACAACTGGTTGATGGGATACCTCAAATTTCCTTCAATAAGGAAAAGCCATGTCCAGGGTGTGAGATGGGTAAGCAGAAGAGAGCCAGTTTTAAAACTAGGCAAAATTTTAGCATCACTGAACCTCTTCACATGCTCCATATGGATCTTTTTGGTCCAGTGAATGTTCAAACTAGAGCTGGAAAGAAGTACACTCTAGTTGTGGTTGATGAATTCACCAGATATTGCTGGGTGGTATTCATCAGATCCAAAAGTGTTGCTCCTGCTGAAATCATCTCTCTTATCAAACGAATTGAGCTCAAGTATACTCGAAAAGTTTGTCAGTTGCGAAGTGATAATGGTACTGAATTCCAAAATAAAGTACTTGAAACATTTTGCAATGACACTGGCATCTCTCAAAACTTCTCATCAGTTCACTCTCCAGGCAAAATGGAGTTGTTGAAAGAAAGAATCGTACACTGATAGAAGCCGCCAGAAGTATGCTATCTGAATCTGGTCTTCCTCCAGTTTTCAAACAAAATATTAAACCACTCCCTTCAATACCTAAACAAAAGAATGTTCCTTCTGGAACAAAATCTGGTAAATTAAAGGGAGTAAGTATCAAATACCAATTGTTTTTACTCCTGCACCTGGAGCTGGTGATAATGCTCCAGATGCAGCCTCCAGTTCAACACCACAACTGTCAACTGTGGCTTCTGTAGAGAAGTCCAGTGGACCCATCAAGAAAAGATGGGTTCACAAAAGGAACTAATGATTTTTTTGTGTGTGTAGGGCGATCGAAAGAAGAATATCTGGTATCTGGACAGCGCTGCTGGCCGGACTATGACCGGATGTAAGCCCCTACTGGAAGAGTTCACTGTCCAAGATGGACCGACAGTGACATTTGGTAACGATCAATCTGGAAAGACTGAAGGATATGGTGTGCTCAATAATGGACAAGTCGAATTCAAAAGAGTTGCATTTGTGAATGGTTTGAAATACAACCTGATCAGTGTCAGCCAACTTTGCGATGATGGCTTCAGAGTATTGTTCGATATTGCACAAGGCACCATATTTAACAAGGATTGGAAAGTGGTGATGATTGCACCAAGAAAAGGAAATGTGTACATCATGGATATGGAACCAGCTCCAAAAGAGCAATGTTTCTATACCAAAGCTGATGAGGACACCAAATGGCTATGGCATAAAAGATTATCCCATCTTAATTTTAAGAACATTAACAAGTTGTCTCGCAAACAACTGGTTGATGGGATACCTCAAATTTCCTTCAATAAGGAAAAGCCATGTCCAGGGTGTGAGATGGGTAAGCAGAAGAGAGCCAGTTTTAAAACTAGGCAAAATTTTAGCATCACTGAACCTCTTCACATGCTCCATATGGATCTTTTTGGTCCAGTGAATGTTCAAACTAGAGCTGGAAAGAAGTACACTCTAGTTGTGGTTGATGAATTCACCAGATATTGCTGGGTGGTATTCATCAGATCCAAAAGTGTTGCTCCTGCTGAAATCATCTCTCTTATCAAACGAATTGAGCTCAAGTATACTCGAAAAGTTTGTCAGTTGCGAAGTGATAATGGTACTGAATTCCAAAATAAAGTACTTGAAACATTTTGCAATGACACTGGCATCTCTCAAAACTTCTCATCAGTTCACTCTCCAGGCAAAATGGAGTTGTTGAAAGAAAGAATCGTACACTGATAGAAGCCGCCAGAAGTATGCTATCTGAATCTGGTCTTCCCTCCAGTTTTTGGGCTGAGGCAGTTGCAACTGCTTGTCACACCCAAAACCGGTCAGTCTACATCAAGAGACATAAGAAGACTGCCTACGAAGTACTCAGGAATCGTAAACCAAATATTGGATACTTCCATGTATTTGGTTGTCCAGTTTATATACTAAACGATTCCAGTCAGCTTGGGAAGTTTGATGCAAAAGCTGATGAAGGGGTATTTTTAGGATATTCAGATATTCGAAAGGCCTTTAGAGTTTATAATTATAGACTCCAAAAGGTGCATGAGAAAATTCATGTCACATTCGATGAATCAACTGAAGCAATCAATAAGAGACCAAGCCTTGATATTCTCCAGTCATTCCAATCAATTTTGGTGAAACTGACCAAGTTCATCGGTCAGTTGTTTCACCAGAAGATGCTTCCAGTTACAAAAAACTGGAACCAGTTAAGAAGAAGAACACCTCCAGTGACACATCATTTTATCCTTCTATCAACTTCAACTTACCACAAGAATTGGTAATTGGATCTGATGTACGTGCCATTCCAATATCAGCACCAGTTCAAACACCTACCTCTCCAGTTCTTCATGAAATGCCTTCAAATGAGGAATTTCATGATGCTAATCGAGACCTCATTGACTCTGATGAGGATGTAGAAGTTGTTTGGACTGATCCTTCTCCAGATGCTGCTGCAACTGAAGAAGATCTCCAGGTGACTTGCACTGATATTGTAGTACACCAGCCTAGTCAATACACTAGATGGACTAAAGCCCACCCAATTGAACAGATTGTGGGTGATCCAACTAGTGGGGTTCAGACTAGAAGAGCCACCAGTGAGCAATGCTTAAACGTTACCTTCTTATCTTTAATTGAACCAAAGAAGATTGACGAGGCTATGGCAGACCCAAGCTGGGTGGAAGCTATGCAAGAAGAGCTCCTCCAGTTTGAAAGGAACAATGTTTGGGAGCTTGTTCCTTGTCCACCAGGGTTAAAGAAAGAACCTATTGGTACCAGATGGGTCTACCGAAACAAAATGGATGAAGATGGCCATGTTGTAAGAAACAAGGCCAGACTAGTTGCCCAGGGTTATTGTCAAGCAGAGGGCGTTGACTTTGGTGAAACTTTTGCTCCAGTTGCAAGACTTGAAGCCATAAGAATATTTTTGGCTTATGCAGCCCATCTGCAGTTCAAGGTCTTCCAGATGGATGTCAAAAGTGCGTTCCTTAATGGAACATTGGAAGAAGAAGTTTATGTTAAGCAGACTCCAGGTTTCATCGATGAGAAGCATCCTCATTGGGTTTATAGACTGAACAAAGCATTGTATGGTCTAAGACAAGCCCCAAGAGCCTGGTATGATACTTTAACAAAACATCTTCTTAAAAATGGCTTTCAAAGAGGTGCAATAGATAATACCTTGTTTATCTTGAAAGAAAGAGGTAATATCTTATTGGTAAAAATTTATGTTGATGACATTATTTTTGGTTCAACTGATGATGCAATGTGTAAAAAGTTTTCTAAAATCATGTCATCTGAGTATGAGATGAGTTTAATGGGTGAATTAACACTTTTCTTAGGTCTTCAGATTAAGCAAACTGAAAATGGAATTTTCATAAACCAAGGAAAATATGTCAGAGATTTGTTAAGAAAATACAAATATGATTCAATCCCATCAAAAAACACACCTATTGCAGCACCATTGAATTTGGACTCTGACCCAACTGGCAAACCAGTTAACATAACTGACTATAGAGGTATGGTTGGTTCACTGATGTACTTAACTGCCAGTCGACCAGATATAATGTTTGCAACATGTTTATGTGCCAGGTTTCAGGCTAACCCTAAAGAATCACACTTGCACGCTGTAAAGCGTATCTTTAGATACCTGAAAGGGTGTCCTAATCTTGGTCTTTGGTACCCCAAAGGCTCAGGATTAGATCTAATGGGTTATTCAGATTCTGATCATGCAGGTTGTAAGATAGATAGAAAATCAACAACTGGTGGTTGTCATTTCCTTGGAGGAAAACTGGTAAGTTAGACCAGCAAGAAGCAGACTTCAGTCTCTATGTCCACTGCTGAGGCAGAGTACATTTATGCGGCCAGTTGTTGTGCCCAGATTCTCTGGATCAAGAACCAGTTACTAGATTATGGTCAAAAGTTTACTAAGACCCCAATCTTTTGTGACAACACCAGTGTAATTGCTATATCTCACAACCCAGTGATGCACTCCAAAACAAAACATATTGACATCAGGTATCATTTCATTCGAGATCATGTTATGAAAGGAGATATTGAAATTCATTTCATCCCCACTGACAAACAGTTAGCTGATGTTTTTACTAAACCTCTCGATGAGAAAACTTTTAAACATCTCATCAGCGAACTGGGAATGTTAAACCCTTAACTGGAGCTTTCTTTGTTATTGAACGCGTCAGTGACACTGATGAAGTTCTCCAGTTGAGGAGGTCCAGATAATCTTTGCTCGCCAGGCTATCGAACGCCTTTGTGATACTATCTTGGCACTAATTGATTTCTGGATCATCATTTTAGGGGGAAAGACTCAAAATAATTTTCTGACTAAAATTCGTTTTTGTTTGAAAATGCAACTGGAGAACTCTCCAGTTTGAAAGGAACAATGTTTGGGACTTGTTCCTTGTCCACCAGGGTTAAAGAAGAACCTATTGGTACCAGATGGGTCTACCGAAACAAAATGGATGAAGATGGCCATGTTGTAAGAAACAAGGCCAGACTAGTTGCCCAGGGTTATTGTCAAGCAGAGGGCGTTGACTTTGGTGAAACTTTTGCTCCAGTTGCAAGACTTGAAGCCATAAGAATATTTTTGGCTTATGCAGCCCATCTGCAGTTCAAGGTCTTCCAGATGGATGTCAAAAGTGCGTTCCTTAATGGAACATTGGAAGAAGAAGTTTATGTTAAGCAGACTCCAGGTTTCATCGATGAGAAGCATCCTCATTGGGTTTATAGACTGAACAAAGCATTGTATGGTCTAAGACAAGCCCCAAGAGCCTGGTATGATACTTTAACAAAACATCTTCTTAAAAATGGCTTTCAAAGAGGTGCAATAGATAATACCTTGTTTATCTTGAAAAAAAGAGGTAATATCTTATTGGTACAAATTTATGTTGATGACATTATTTTTGGTTCAACTGATGATGCAATGTGTAAAAAGTTTTCTAAAATCATGTCATCTGAGTATGAGATGAGTTTAATGGGTGAATTAACACTTTTCTTAGGTCTTCAGATTAAGCAAACTGAAAATGGAATTTTCATAAACCAAGGAAAATATCTTCAAAAAGGGATTTTGTTTATTAAAATATAATTTTGGTGTTTCATTGGGATCTTGAATCCTTATAAATACCCTTATTTACTCCGAACTCATTTACTTCCTTCTCTTACATTCTTTCATTTACTTCCAATCATCAAAATCGCTTCATTCTTCTCTTTGCTTCATAAATCAAAAACCCTAAATCCCAAATTTCATTTTCATTCTTCTATGGCTCCTAGATCATCTCGTTCAAGAGATGTAAATCTCTTGACTGTTCCATACAATCCCTCACCAGATGTCACACAGGCACCTGGTGCCCCTAGTAGTGCTTCGGTCATAAAACTAAATCCAAATAATCCTATGGCCAGCCTACGAGGATCTCAAGGGTCCGATACCCTTATTGGTAGAATTCAAAAGTTTTTGAAGAATTCTCCAATAGGACCCTCATTCTCTCTAAACCCACGTAAGTTGTTTCACAACTACTTATGTGAGTTTTGGTACACTGCCGTTCTTTCTTCCGATTGTTCCTCCATCAGTTTCACATTAAAGGATGGAACAATCCAGTGTACCTTGTCAGCTGATATATTGAGGGATGCCTTACGCCTCAATTACTGGAGAGAGGGTGAATCTCCAGTCGTCTTGCCCCCAAATATAAACTTTCGCCAAGTACTTCTTGAAATGGGACACAGGGAGTGTTTGGAGAATGGGGTGTTGAAGACAAAAGGTGCGATGACCATGAAGGGCCTTACACCTTCATGGAGGTATTTTTTCATCCACCTGGTGGAGAGCATGGGTGGGAGTTCTGGTGGACTTGACCAGATCAACTCCTCACAAGCAGAGATGGCTTACTGCTTGTGGAACGGATTGAGAGTGGACTTTGCAGATATTCTGTATAGAAGCCTAGTTCAAAATCTGAAGGGCACAAGGGGTGTTTGTATTCCCTTTTCAAGGTTCCTCTCACTTTGTTTTAAGCAAATTCTGGGCAGAGAAGCATATAATAGTACAGATTCACCGTACACTGCTCCAGATATGCTAAGGAATCTAGACTCACTGGTATCTGAAGCTGGTGAGGTTGAAATTCCTGAACGAATGCAGCTGGCATTCGCTTCAACTGATGCACCTCTTGTAGGTGAGTCAGAAAGGCAACTGGGCGGGCCTCAAAATAATGAGGGACCCTCCAGTGTGTCTAATGTTGTGGTTGAGGATAGAGCAACCATAACTGAAGCAACACCAATCTCATCTATCCCTGGTGAAGATACTTCGGTATCTGATCCTCCAACAGATGCACCCATCCAGGAAACTGGGGAAGGTCATCTGGAGACTGTCCAGGTAACTGAACAGCCCTCTGTCACATTCATGGATCTGGACATGAGTGTTAATGACGAGGAAATCCTTATAGAATCTTCGGATTCTGAAGGTACTGAAACAGACTTGGAGATTCTTGATGCTTCTGTACAAGCTCAAGACCCTTCATCTCCAGTCTTACCTCCAGACGCATCAATTTCATTTTCACCACCACAAGTAAATGTGCCTATAGATATATCTTTACCAACAAATTTCGCTCCTTTACCAACTGGGCAATTCTCACTTGCTCGAGAAATGCCACCCCCACCGTCGCCGTTGTTCACACCTGAGCATTCTCAGCATGAACAACAATTTGATTTTCCAGTCCTTTCTTCAACCACCACTCCAATAATTTCTTCAACTGCTGGCCTGACAACTGGGGAGACTTCCATCAGTTTGCCTCCTCCAGTTGCTCCAGTAGTAACTGCTAGTGGTCCAGTGACACCTTCTCCTTTGTCACTGGACAGTCAAGTTGTCTCACTACAAGCCGATCTCCAAAACCTTCTTACCAGGGTGGAGGAGATTCAGAAGACACTTGACAAGAACACCAAGTCATTCTCCAGATACCACAAAGATCATTTGACAAATATTAAGGTGGTCGATCTGGGGATAAACAAGTTTTCATCTAATGAAGACTTGGTGTTCAAAAAGCTTAATGAGTTGGTCACTGGCTGCAACAATCTAGCTGGTACTCTAAAGGAAGCCTTTGACCTAACTCACTCCAAGGTCTCCAGTTCAATCTCCAACTTGCTAGGAAATACTGTCAGAACTTCAGAAGTTGACTTAAAAGAGATTGAAAGGCAGGTTAAGGAACTTATTGAAAGACCTGGCCTAGATGTAACTGGCCTTGGAGAGCAGTTGATGACTTCGGTTGGTCAGAAAATAGAGGATACGCTGGGTGCTAGAGAAGAGCATTTGATTGAAAGGGTGATGTCTGAGATCACCAAGCTGGCCACTCCTCAGGTTGATCTGGCCCCACTTACCAGTGAGATCAACCAGTTGAGAGGCAGCATAGAAAGTTTGAACACCCAGGTATCTCTACATGCTCAATCTATAGAGAAACTGACAACTGAAGTGGAAAATCTGAAGAAGATGGATGATGAGGTTAAGGATAAGGTTGTCTCCGGTTTGGATGAGAACTCCAAGATCTTGAATGAATTGAAAACTGGTCAAGACCAAGTTGTTTCAAATGTCTTGACCCAGTCCAAGGAGACGAACCATTTATGGAGGTCCTTCAGGATGATGTGTGGCATTTTCAAAGAGTGTAAGGACTTGCAGTCATGGCAGCCTCTTGACCGGTTGCCATCTCACCCCTCTGAATGGGAAGCAATTAGGGCAGGTCTAGATGCTGCCAAGGGGGAAAGAAGTTCAGTCCTTACACGACCAGTTGCACCTGGAAGGACTCCATCTGGATCTGGAAGAGAATTGGTTGTGGCTACCAGTACTGAAGCTGGTGAGCAGAGTGATAGGGGGAATGTTGGTTTGGACAAAGGTAAAGGTTTAGCTGGTGATGCATCTGCCCAGCCGGCCACTGGTGAAATGTTAGAAACTGGTAATGCTGACATACTACCTCCAGTTTCAGATAGTGATAGTAGAAAACTGGCTAGACTTGGTAATGACATCAAAGAAAGAAAGAAAATGAAACAAAGAAACCAAGTTGAGGCCAGGGCACATCTTGCTCAGATTAAGTTGCTGGATATGAGTGATGCCAATCTACTGGGTATCACTAAGGATGAGTATGTTAGGGTTAAGAATGATCCTAGGATAGTTGACCAGTTGAATGAAATGCTAGATGTAGAACTGGATAGACACTATCATGAGGATGAAGCTGAATTCGATGCCAGGAGCTTAAACATTTCAGTGGAGAAGGCAAAAGAGATTAGGGCCAGTGGGATTCTTAAGAGAATTGCAAATGTTAAAAAGGTTGTGAAGGATGTAATGAATCCACCAAGAAGAAGGATTCCACAACCAAGAAGACCACTGACAAGAGAAAAAAAAAAAAAAAAAAAAAAAAAAAAAAAAAAAAAAAAAAAAAAAAAAAAAAAAAAAAAAAAAAAAAAAAAAAAAAAAAAAAAAAAAAAAAAAAAAAAAAAAAAAAAAAAAAAAAAAAAAAAAAAAAAAAAAAAAAAAAAAAAAAAAAAAAAAAAAAAAAAAAAAAAAAAAAAAAAAAAAAAAAAAAAAAAAAAAAAAAAAAAAAAAAAAAAAAAAAAAAAAAAAAAAAAAAAAAAAAAAAAAAAAAAAAAAAAAAAAAAAAAAAAAAAAAAAAAAAAAAAAAAAAAAAAAAAAAAAAAAAAAAAAAAAAAAAAAAAAAAAAAAAAAAAAAAAAAAAAAAAAAAAAAAAAAAAAAAAAAAAAAAAAAAAAAAAAAAAAAAAAAAAAAAAAAAAAAAAAAAAAAAAAAAAAAAAAAAAAAAAAAAAAAAAAAAAAAAAAAAAAAAAAAAAAAAAAAAAAAAAAAAAAAAAAAAAAAAAAAAAAAAAAAAAAAAAAAAAAAAAAAAAAAAAAAAAAAAAAAAAAAAAAAAAAAAAAAAAAAAAAAAAAAAAAAAAAAAAAAAAAAAAAAAAAAAAAAAAAAAAAAAAAAAAAAAAAAAAAAAAAAAAAAAAAAAAAAAAAAAAAAAAAAAAAAAAAAAAAAAAAAAAAAAAAAAAAAAAAAAAAAAAAAAAAAAAAAAAAAAAAAAAAAAAAAAAAAAAAAAAAAAAAAAAAAAAAAAAAAAAAAAAAAAAAAAAAAAAAAAAAAAAAAAAAAAAAAAAAAAAAAAAAAAAAAAAAAAAAAAAAAAAAAAAAAAAAAAAAAAAAAAAAAAAAAAAAAAAAAAAAAAAAAAAAAAAAAAAAAAAAAAAAAAAAAAAAAAAAAAAAAAAAAAAAAAAAAAAAAAAAAAAAAAAAAAAAAAAAAAAAAAAAAAAAAAAAAAAAAAAAAAAAAAAAAAAAAAAAAAAAAAAAAAAAAAAAAAAAAAAAAAAAAAAAAAAAAAAAAAAAAAAAAAAAAAAAAAAAAAAAAAAAAAAAAAAAAAAAAAAAAAAAAAAAAAAAAAAAAAAAAAAAAAAAAAAAAAAAAAAAAAAAAAAAAAAAAAAAAAAAAAAAAAAAAAAAAAAAAAAAAAAAAAAAAAAAAAAAAAAAAAAAAAAAAAAAAAAAAAAAAAAAAAAAAAAAAAAAAAAAAAAAAAAAAAAAAAAAAAAAAAAAAAAAAAAAAAAAAAAAAAAAAAAAAAAAAAAAAAAAAAAAAAAAAAAAAAAAAAAAAAAAAAAAAAAAAAAAAAAAAAAAAAAAAAAAAAAAAAAAAAAAAAAAAAAAAAAAAAAAAAAAAAAAAAAAAAAAAAAAAAAAAAAAAAAAAAAAAAAAAAAAAAAAAAAAAAAAAAAAAAAAAAAAAAAAAAAAAAAAAAAAAAAAAAAAAAAAAAAAAAAAAAAAAAAAAAAAAAAAAAAAAAAAAAAAAAAAAAAAAAAAAAAAAAAAAAAAAAAAAAAAAAAAAAAAAAAAAAAAAAAAAAAAAAAAAAAAAAAAAAAAAAAAAAAAAAAAAAAAAAAAAAAAAAAAAAAAAAAAAAAAAAAAAAAAAAAAAAAAAAAAAAAAAAAAAAAAAAAAAAATATAAATAAAAAAAAAAAAAAAAAAAAAAAAAAAAAACAAAAGAAAAGACCAAAAAAAAAAAAAAAAAAAAAAAAAACCTAAGGCATTTATTGATCTATAAAAATGCCTTAGATAACTTAAATAGATTTAAATCGAACAAGTCCTTCCAGTTCACACTTGTACAGATACAAGAACTAGAAAAGACTTAGACTATATTTCTAGACAAATAGGGGGAATTTGTTAGGACCAGTTCACCTGGAACTGGCCAGTCACCAGTTGCATCTGGAGACTAGTGAACTGGTGACCAAGATGATTTGTCGAGAAATATATTGAAGTCCAGTTGCACCGTACAGTTAACGCAACTGAAGACTTCCTCCAGTTGAGAACTGACCAAGTTGAATGAAATGCTAGATGTAGAACTGGATAGACACTATCATGAGGATGAAGCTGAATTCGATGCCAGGAGCTTAAACATTTCAGTGGAGAAGGCAAAAGAGATTAGGGCCAGTGGGATTCTTAAGAGAATTGCAAATGTTAAAAAGGTTGTGAAGGATGTAATGAATCCACCAAGAAGAAGGATTCCACAACCAAGAAGACCACTGATAAGAGATGCAAGAGATGCTGACCTTAGCACATTCGTTGAATCAACTGGCGAGGTATCCAATGAAGACATTAAGTCCGCTGTACTGGCTGCTGGTGCTGGGAGTATAAAAATCACAAATAAATCTGAAGCTAGAAACTACTACTCCCAGATCATGTCAACCAGAAGACATAGTGGTACTATTAATGGTGTCAATGTTACAATCAAGCCAGGCACCAAGGTTTTTCAAATCGAAGTTAAGTATACTGGTGGCCACTGGTTAGAACTGATGATCCTGGTGCTATGCAGTATGGGTTCAGCGAATAGGTGGAGATGGTGAATGTTTTGGATGCTAAGGCACAAAAGAATAGGTTCGAGAAAGCATGGGTTAACTTTCTAAGGGGGAAGATTCAACATAAAGAAAATCTTGAGCAAAAGTTGAATATTGACCCTGAAGATACTCTGCCTATCTCTTCAGTTGCCAAGAGAAGAAGAACTGGCGAAGGGCCATCTCATTAAGTTCTTTCTTCAGTTTATCTACTTGTAATTTGTATTTACATTCTGTAACTTGAATAAATTTCATTTCCTTGTATAAGTGAAGTTACCAGTTTGTAACCACAAGGTAGATAATAGATTAAAATTTAACAAACCTAAAAAAAAACCTAAGGCATTTATTGATCTATAAAAATACCTTAGATAACTTAAATAGATTTAAATCGAACAAGTCCTTCCAGTTCACACTTGTACAGATACAAGAACTAGAAAAGACTTAGACTATATTTCTAGACAAATAGGGGGAATTTGTTAGGACCAGTTCACCTGGAACTGGCCAGTCACCAGTTGCATCTGGAGACTAGTGAACTGGTGACCAAGATGATTTGTCGAGAAATATATTGAAGTCCAGTTGCACCGTACAGTTAACGCAACTGAAGACTTCCTCCAGTTGAGAACTGACCAAGTTGAATGAAATGCTAGATGTAGAACTGGATAGACACTATCATGAGGATGAAGCTGAATTCGATGCCAGGAGCTTAAACATTTCAGTGGAGAAGGCAAAAGAGATTAGGGCCAGTGGGATTCTTAAGAGAATTGCAAATGTTAAAAAGGTTGTGAAGGATGTAATGAATCCACCAAGAAGAAGGATTCCACAACCAAGAAGACCACTGATAAGAGATGCAAGAGATGCTGACCTTAGCACATTCGTTGAATCAACTGGCGAGGTATCCAATGAAGACATTAAGTCCGCTGTACTGGCTGCTGGTGCTGGGAGTATAAAAATCACAAATAAATCTGAAGCTAGAAACTACTACTCCCAGATCATGTCAACCAGAAGACATAGTGGTACTATTAATGGTGTCAATGTTACAATCAAGCCAGGCACCAAGGTTTTTCAAATCGAAGTTAAGTATACTGGTGGCCACTGGTTAGAACTGATGATCCTGGTGCTATGCAGTATGGGTTCAGCGAATGGTGGAGATGGTGAATGTTTTGGATGCTAAGGCACAAAAGAATAGGTTCGAGAAAGCATGGGTTAACTTTCTAAGGGGGAAGATTCAACATAAAGAAAATCTTGAGCAAAAGTTGAATATTGACCCTGAAGATACTCTGCCTATCTCTTCAGTTGCCAAGAGAAGAAGAACTGGCGAAGGGCCATCTCATTAAGTTCTTTCTTCAGTTTATCTACTTGTAATTTGTATTTACATTCTGTAACTTGAATAAATTTCATTTCCTTGTATAAGTGAAGTTACCAGTTTGTAACCACAAGGTAGATAATAGATTAAAATCTAACAAACCTAAAAAAAAACCTAAGGCATTTATTGATCTATAAAAATACCTTAGATAACTTAAATAGATTTAAATCGAACAAGTCCTTCCAGTTCACACTTGTACAGATACAAGAACTAGAAAAGACTTAGACTATATTTCTAGACAAATAGGGGGAATTTGTTAGGACCAGTTCACCTGGAACTGGCCAGTCACCAGTTGCATCTGGAGACTAGTGAACTGGTGACCAAGATGATTTGTCGAGAAATATATTGAAGTCCAGTTGCACCGTACAGTTAACGCAACTGAAGACTTCCTCCAGTTGAGAACTGACCAAGTTGAAGAAGCATTCCAGTTGAAGTCGAAGACAACAAATGGAAGATAGAGAATGACAATGGCAGCGAAGCCCAGTTGGCATTCTAGTCAGTTACAAACTGGAGACCATCAGTGGAAAGCCCTTACAAAGCTTTACACTGATTACGAGGAACTGACTTATATGCTTTATGTACCTTTACCCGGATAATAAGCCTTATCTTATTATTTAAGTATTAAAAGGTATATAAAGGTGGTTATGTAAAGTCACTTTAACATGCGACTTTACACTGCTTTTTAAGGAATTAAATGCTATTCCTTAAATGCTCCTAACCACATTTGTACGGCTAAAGTTAACATCCCAATGTTAACTTTGCCTATAAATACAAGTCATTGCACCACCAAGAATTTAAGTATTCGATCTCACAAAGTTATTTCACAAAGACGAATAACTTCACACTTTGCAAACCTGCAATATTCTTGGTGAACTTGTGCAATCTTCTCTCAATCGCTAAAAGGAACATTTCACAACTTTAAGTGTTTCGATTGTCTTGAGAAATTCCGAGTATAGATCAATTATATTTCATAGGTTGTTATGATATTTACATTCGTGTATTATCTTGGTTCCGCATCAACCTTGTAATTTGTTATATCAATAAATAAATTACACATTGAAAAATACATATTGTCTCATCAAGTTATCTTACAAGTTATTTGTATTATTGCATTGTTCTTTACTTATTGTCATTTATATAAGTAATCTATCTAGAACTTGGTATATACACACTGCAACTGGTCGTCTCCAGTTCAGTGCATATATTGCAAAGTAACTCCACCATCGACATAGAGGTGTCTTCAGTAGTACCATCTAACGAGTTTGGACAAACACAATCCACTTGTACTTTACCAAAGTATACGTGTGTAAAGGTGGTTGGATAAAAGGATACACTTGCATTTGATGTAACTTTATCCTTATTCCTATCCAATACATTTAATGTTCTTGTCGGATCATTAAATGTATACAACCATATTTGTACGGCACAAAATTCACTGGTGAATTTTGTTGCCTATAAATACAAGTCATTGCACCACCAAGAATTTAAGTATTCGATCTCACAAAGTTATTTCACAAAGACGAATAACTTCACACTTTGCAAACCTGCAATATTCTTGGTGAACTTGTGCAATCTTCTCTCAATCGCTAAAAGGAACATTTCACAACTTTAAGTGTTTCGATTGTCTTGAGAAATTCCGAGTATAGATCAATTATATTTCATAGGTTGTTATGATATTTACATTCGTGTATTATCTTGGTTCCGCATCAACCTTGTAATTTGTTATATCAATAAATAAAATACCCATGAAAAATACATAATGTTCCACTTTATTTGTTTATTGTTTTAAGTCTTGTATTACTTTATTTATATACTTGCATTTATATTAAAGTAATACTAGTCCAATCTAGTGCTTATTAGACTTGTTGTATTTTGCACTTTCCTGGTTAACCATCGAACTTAAGGGACTCACATGAACTGTTTCCAAGTAGATGTATCATCTTTAATATTATTGTCTTTCTTTTACTTTTAAATATTTTCGTGCTTCCTCGCTAGACCAAGCGGTTGGATTGCTTTTCTTATTTTAATTGCTTTTAGTTTATTAAATCGTGACAAACCCCCAACAATCTTAGAATTACACCTAGCTGCATTCTTAGACATAGTCCCTGAGAACGATCCTGGTCTTACCTATTTGCTATACTATAAACGATCGGGTCCACTGCCCGTGAGTGAGTATAGTAGAGAAGTTAACCTTGTAATAAATAAATTTAAAACTTGTTAGGAATTTAAGTTAACAAATCTCGCTCATCACTGGTTGATTTTGAAAGCCTTAACCAATGGAAACATGAAATTAGCTTGTGAATCACGATTAACGTGTTGCCTATATGTAACTAAATCCTGGAAGTTATTTTCTTTGTCTGGCTGCTAAATACTTGTCAACATTTAATTTCTCAGGTTGTCAAACTCTTGTTTCCTTTCTTAGTGAAATTGTTATTGAATATGTTAGCACATGTTTGATAAATTAATGCAGCTTATTGAGCTACAATGGGAACCGAAGGCCCCAAGGACTCACTGGACTGGAAATCCATTGGTGAATCAGCAAAGAATGATCCCGATGCTGGACCTGTTGTTAAAAAGCGACTTCCAAAAAAGATGAGGCACATTCCAGATTACTATTTCCTTCCTCGTAGATCCATGCTTGCTAACATTGCAATCTATGGGTCATGTATTGTTGGTGGAATTGGAGCAGGGATGCTGACTGAAATCTGGATTAATAAGAAAGTTCAAGGTATTCACGTTTATTATTTTTGAATAACTTTTCTGATAATTAGGCTTTCTGAAAATTGGCCCACATTCGCCTATGAACATTTCACTTATAGGCCAGTAACATATATTCGGTTATAATTTATGGAGTTGGTCGGGCAATTTCACTTGTGTTATAGACTTGTAAGAACATATACTAAGTTTCTTTGTTGACTTTGTGTGTTACTTGTTCAGATACTTTATTAAGATTTTCGCCTAAAAAATGCATATATGTATCATTGTATGTACAGTGTATGCACTCCCTCTGCCTCAAAATACAGTATAAGCTTTTAGGCTATTCGTATTGTCCCATATGAAATGGGCCTTCCTGGTTTTTATTCATTTTAAACTATGTTTACATCATCCTGAAACTTTCAATAGAAAAATCAACCACACTTTTTACTAGTCTCATGTGTGATCAATATGCTTTGCTACTGAACCAAGTCATCAAGCGTTGTTGCATTTGCAATTATCAGGTCATATCTCAGCATTGCTTATAGAACATTTTGTAGATATTTAATGAAAAAATGAGTTCAAGTTCTTATAAATGACATATAAAGAATGACAAGTGGTAAATTATGTACTGACCAACAGATAAAATATCTTAGATTTTACGGTTTGTGCACAAGATCATATGTTTGGCAAGGAGCATGTAGTCATGTAGAACATACAGTCTGTGCCTTAAGTTATATCATACTATTGTTTTCACTCATTTTCAATATGCATCAAAAGTCAAGGCCTCAAGGGTCATGTAGAAATATTAACGTAAAAAAGTCAAGTATAAACTATAAAGGAGGGGTCGATAATCCTGTTTAACCCATGAGCATGGGAAAGCTGAATCTGTGCCCCCATCTTTTGAATGTATTCATCAAGCTCTCCAATTTTGCACACAGGCTAGGATTGAATAAACATTTTGTAGCAGTTGTGAAGATATCGTTCAATATGCTTTCAATTGTTTTAGCTGGTTAGAAACCGGGTTTGTTTTAGTGAAAGGCAAATAAGTCACGCGTATTATTGTCCCTAATGGGACTTAACTCACAACTTACTGGCTAGGGGGATACTCCTCGATACTGCTAGACAACTAGCCTGTTGGTGGAAAGTAGAAACACAGATATAATTTGGAATTTGGATATGGGTTACATAAATTATCTGTCTATGCTCATAGCAGAAAAGGAACAATTTGGATACAATTAGCGTTCTATTCTTTTAATTGAAATTGGCAAAAAGTATAGCCTGTTGTCCAATTCACTATTTTACTTCATATATGCTTTCTTTATAAGTAATTTAAATCTGTAGGGTGTATATATGAATTTTTGTGTGTAATAGTTCGTTAATACTAACGTGTGGCTTTACTCATTGCAGAGGACGGAAATGGTGTTCTTTGGGAATTTGACAAATAAAACCAAGAAGGGAGTGATGTCTCAAATGTTTCCAATTCTTTTGCCAACTACTCTACTACTCTTTGAGTTCTGGTAGAGAGAAGTTAATATAGGTGTAGGCGAAGGTATGATGGATAAAAGAAAACAGATTCTTATGTTGCCAAACATATTTTTGGAAATTCCCTTACAAATGGTTATCTTAGATATTATTAGTTTATTTAATTTGATTTTTCAGTTTTCTACTCTTCTATCCAAGTATATTCATGTTTCAAGTACACGGGTCTTTTGAATGGTTTTTGGCTACATGCGGTGTCGCATAAGCAGGTGCATATCTGGAAAAAAATACATTGTAGTTTTCTTGTGCTATGAATGTTGGAATTAATATGATTTGTATTGTATATATGATGAAAACATGATAATAATAATATGTACCTGACGATCCAGAGGACCCTGTGAGAGCAAGAATGTTTGCCATTGATTGTCAGGTTCCCAAAACGAGATGATTTATTGATAATGGGATTAGAGAGGGAGAGAGCACACACACACAAGAAATAAGGTGGAAGAATAGGGTATGAAATGTTGTACATGGCTCTCTATTTATAGAGAGAGCATTTACAACTTTAGCCCTTGGTGTTTAGTATGTGCAATATAAGTCCCTGTAGTTTCAATCATCTAATGGGAAACCCTATAATATGGTTAACAATGAACGAAGATGGCTTTGAAGCATACTAAATTCGTTTGTCACAAAAAACTTCTAAATTCGTTAGTTGAAAGAAGAGTCTAAGTTCGTAAGTCCTGTTTGAGAACCTAAGTTCGTAGAGATGAACGAAGTCTAAGTTCGTAGCCATTCTGAACGACTGTGTGTGCCAAAATCAAATATTTGATTCTCAAAACATTGATGAACACTTAATTTGCCCAAAATTAATTTACAAAAACATTTGTAACACTTAAAAGAAGCATAAACCATATCGATTTTACAAACAAATTAAGGATCCAATAGATTAAAATTCAAAACGAAATTAAACCCTAAAATCTAAATTATTTATAAAACCGATTGAGTTCATGTAAAAATAGGGCAAAAACAAGAATCAAGAATTGGGGATTTGTGAATGACGATGCTAGATAGTATACCTGAATCACTTATTTCAACAAAAATCGAAACAACAAGCAGAGAATCAAGTGAAATCAAGTAATTTGATTGATGAAGAGATAGGGGTTTAAACAGCTTAAGTTCGTTATTCTTTAATAATTCTGGCAAGGAAAACCATAAAACGAATTAAGTGTATATATAGATAGATGGGTAAAAGATGGGTCAAACCGGGTCGGTTAGAAAGTCGGTCGAAAATAAGGTAGAACTAAGTTAACCTTCGTAAAAACAACTCGAACGAAGATAGAGATTATCTTCGTTTAAACCAAATAGAACGAAATTAGATGTAACGAAAATAAGTTCAATTTTCTGAAGACAAATTCCAAACGAAGTTAAACACTATCTTCGTAAGAACAATATTGTACTTAGAAAAATTTTTCAAGATTCGTCATCACGAAACTTTCCACGATGCGACCCCTTTGACCTAATCCTGTACATAGCAACAACTCGTTAAAAGCAACTTGTTCATGCCTTGTACCAAAAAGTACCACTATCTGAAAATCATCATCATAATGTAAGTATTTTACAAACATTATAATCTTGAATTAAAACAGAACCCCAAGGTCTAAAATCAACCATTAACAAACCTGAAAATAATCAATGAATATATTAACAGCGATACCAACCACGACCATGATACGGAGAGTATGTCTCTAATCATTGAGATGCTTGACGACAAACCATCTTGAAACACTTAAGTCCCATATTAGATACCGTCTACAAAACTAACAAACAATGAGTAGTCCAAAAATCCAATGAAGAACTTTGTAAAGTTTCCGAAATCATGTCATAAGTCAAGGTACGGAAATTAAAAGAAACATGTATCAACACTGATTATTTTCACTAAATACATGAAATGTAAAGTAAATAAATACTCCAAAGACAGATTCATGTATTCATCCTTCACGTGCTCATATTTGCATCACAATATTGTCATTTCACACCAAAAATCCCGTTTCCACGATATCATCTGTATGAATAACACGGTATTGCAACAAAGATCAGCACTTCAAATTTATCTCCTTAACCTGAACACTGCACACTTACCAAAAACTCATTAACGCAACAAGAGCAAATACACAGTAATGCAGAAAATTCAAGTGAAAACACACAACATTAGGATTAACAATTACGAAAAACTCAAGATTCTAATAAAAGATCAAGTGAGGTCATTCCATTGTCAAACCCTAAAGATCACCAAGTTATTAATTAAATTCATAACTTGTAAACACTGAAACTTGTGAGAATTCAAATAACATTGACTTATCACAAAAGATTTAAAAGATCATTTTCTAAACTTAAACAAATTAATGTCCATATCAGAAAATCTTCTTTTGAACTAAACACATAACCTCATCAAGAATTCAAATGAATGAATTCAGCAAAACATATACTCAACAGAATTTAAGTAGAATCTCTCGTGCAATAAGAACTTATGAAAATACTTATTTTGACTCAATAAAATAGAAAAATAAATTAGAATAAAAATTACAGAATCATAAACTATTCTATACACAATAGTTATCTTAATTTATTCATTATTTACAAGTGACTAGGGTACTGCTGATCAGATTAGATTAGCATTTACATAAGCCTACCAGCGAGAAATAATTCTCTTATTATTAGTTATGAACAGTGATCCAAAAATGATTACCAATATGTTTGTCCTCTTAAACACTCGGTACTTCCAGTCTCCTTTTTGGTTTGTGGCACTTTCGTATTACTTGAGCCAAGGACAGTCACCATGTAACCTAGTAAGTTACTTATGCCACAATTTTAGTTTGCGAACTTATGTGCCCCATATTCAGATACACTCTCATAATCGAAACAAGCACTAAGATTAAGACATTTGGTGATTAAAGTGAGAAAGTCTTTAAGAATCAAGTCAGCGGTGACAGGTCGGTGATTCCTCACGCGGAAAGCGACATAACTTGACTCACGTACGGAAATATACTTAACATTGCATAATGCCAAGTACTTGTATATTTGTGACATTAATTTTACTTTAAAGCACTTATGAAAACCCGTGACTTTCTATGAGACCCGTATAGCGAACTTTCTGACAACCTATCCCAAGTTGGAAACTTTAGGTAGGCTAGGTATACAAAGACACCCCAAGGACTTACTTGTTCGAATCTCAAAGGCCACATTAGCTTCATACTTTCAATCCGAAAAAGCAATACATAAAAAAAAAAAAAAAAAAAAAGGACTTACTTGTTCGAATCTCAAAACATTAGCTTCATACTTTCAACAGATTTATTTGATATTTGAATTTGAATATTTTGTCACAAATATACATCCAAAAAAGCAATACATACACATATATGTACCCGAGACCTTCTTTATAAAGACCAAATATACATAATTATAATGCAAGATCTTTCATAAGATTTAAAGGACTTGCCTATTTTAAGAACAAGTATTCTCAGCCATATATCTGAATACGTTTCCCATAAGAACATTGTATACATTTAAGTTCAGATTATAAGGAAACCTTGGTACCTTGTGCCTATCGATACATCATATAATGGTATCACTGAACTGAGCATTTTAAAGTACAATTAAGTAGGCTTAAAAGCTAAAGTATCGTCACGTCTAATCATGTAGTGCAGTAACCTTACTTAATTTATTATATTTTTGGATTTTCTATTTTTCAGATGTTTTTGTATTTTTCTGACACTAGATATATACAGACTTATACTAAGACAACTCTTTTTGTATTTTTGACTCTATCTCTGTACGACTTAAACTACTAAGACACAAAAAGAAAAATTTAAGTTCTTTGAGAGAAACTACTCGGCATTCTTCATACCATTGAGTTGATATAACAACTCATGACGAGGTCTATCAAAAGCTTTAGTATAAAGATCAGCAAGGTTATCATCAGTAACAACCTTTTCCAAATGAATAAGCTTTTTCTCAAAACAGTCACGCAAAAAGTGATGCTTTATATCTATGTGCTTGGTGACTTTAAAGTTTTTCGAATTCTTAGTAATATCTATGGCAGACTTATTATCAATACAAATAGGAGAGTCTGAGATATCCATACCATAGTCGCGCAATTGTTGCTGTATCCAAAGTACCTGAGAACAGCATTGACCAGCAGCTATGTACTCTGCTTCACAAGTAGACTGTGCAACAGATGTCTGCTTCTTGCACTGCCACGATATAATTCTCCCCCCTAAAAGCTGACATCCACCTGACGTTGATTTCCTATCCGAACTGCAGCCACCATAATCCGAATCAGTATAAGCTTTGAATTCAAAGGAACCATGCATGGGATACCAAAGCCCTAGACGAGGCTTGGCCTTCACATAACGAAGAATCCTTTTCGCAGCTTTCATATGTGACTCTTTCGGATTAGCCTGATATCTAGCACACATACAAACAGCAAAGGTAATGTCTGGACGTGAAGCCGTCAGATACATCAAGGAACCAATGATAGCCCGATATTGAGTTGCATCGACTTCTGGATCATTAGTCTTATCAGGACACAGCCCATGATTAGTCTGAATGGGAGTAATTGCATCTTTAGCATCGGTCATTCGAAACCTGGTAAGAAGATCTTGAACATACTTGCTCTGATGAATAAAGAACCCATCCTTCAGTTGATCCACCTGTAATCCAAGGAAGAAAGTTAATTCCCCCATAGCACTCATTTCGAACTTAGCCTTCATGCTCTGCTCAAACTCCTTGCACATGTTCTTATCAGATGAACCAAAAATGATATCATCAACGTAAACCTGTACAAGCAAGTAGTCCTTCCCTTTCCATTTGATGAACAACGTGCTGTCAATAAAACCTCGAGTAAAACCATTTTCATGCAAATGAGTAGACAGTTTTTCATACCATGATCGAGGAGCCTGATGTAAACCATATAAAGCCTTATCAAGACGATATACTCTATTGGGGAAATCTGGATCCTCAAACCCCTGAGGTTGATCTACATACACTTTTTCTCTAATTTCTCCATACAAAAAGGCACTCTTTACGTCAAGTTGATACACCTTTATACCTTGATAACTAGCAAATGCCAGAAATAATCGAATAGCTTCTAGTCTAGCTACAGGTGCAAAAGTCTCATCGTAATCAAAACCTTCTTGTTGCTCAAATCCTCTAACTACCAACTGAGCCTTATTGCGAGTGACAACACCTTTGTCATCCTTTTTACAACGAAAAACCCATCGCGTAGATAAAGGAGATTCACCATGAGGTAAGTCAACTAACTTCCATACATCAAGCTTCCGAAACTGAGCCAATTCTTCTTGCATCGCCTCAACCCATGACGGATCTTTAAGAGCCATTCCAACATTTTTAGGCTCAACCTGAGAGATGAAGCAAAAGTACAAGTACCAAGTAATTGCCCCAGAATCCTTAACTTCAGCAAACAAACTTGACAAATTTTTCCTATTCTGATTCCTCGTGCGAACAGAGGCAGAAGCATCACCAATGATTTGCTCTACTGGATGATCCTTGTTGACTCTTGTTTGAGGAACCGTGTCGACTGTAAGATCATTCCCCAAGTTAGTCTGGACATGTTGTTCTGGAGTTTTAGGCTCTTCCTGATTTTCACCTTCCGTGTCGTCAGTATCATAGAAAGGATCATCAGGTAGCGGTATATGTAAAGGATCAGTAAGATTTTTAGGAGCAGTCTCTAAAGTAGAGTCTGCTTCTTTGGTCCCACTTGACTCTCCAGATTTAGAAGCAGGCTTAATGAATGGTGAAGAACCAGGAGAAGAGACAGGAACCGGACCGCCTTCAAGTGGATCATGAAGAGTAACTACATCTTCCACAATCGGAACACCTGGAAAAGAAACAGGACCACGAAAAGAGGTGAAGACACCATCATAATCGAAGTCATTAGCAGGACCAATGTGTACAGCAGGTTTATGACTGACAATTACCACATTTGTACCAAAATTTACTTTGCCAGTTTTCTGATTGTACACACGCCGAATTGGTGTACTAGGTACATAACCTAAAAAGAAACCCTCCTCTGATTTAGGATCAAATTTACCCTGAGGAAGTACCGTAAGAAAAGTACAAGGAACACCAAATGGCTCAACATTTTGCAAATTGGGCTTTTTGTTGTGCAAAAGTTCATAACAGGTTTTCTTAAACCGTTTAACTGTTAAAACCGATTTAAAATGTGACAAGCTGTATTCACTGCCTCCCCCCAGAAAGTAACAGGAAGCCCTGAATCAGCAAGCATCGTCCTAGCTGTTTCTATCAAAGTCCTGTTTTCCTCTCAGCTACTCCATTCTGCTGTGGCTCATACGGTGCACTAAATTGATGTTGAATACCCTTGGTCAAGCAAAAAACCGTAAGAGTATTGTTCTTGAACTCAGTGCCATTGTCACTCCTGATTCTCTTAACTTTAACTTCATGGACATTCTCAACTTGTCTAACAAAATCCATAAACCGGTATGCGGTCTCGTCCTTTGTCTTCAAGAAAAATACCCATGAGTACCTTGAGTAATCATCAGTGATCACCAAACAGTAGAACATCCCTCCAATGCTTCTTACGTTCACAGGACCAAAGAGATCCATATGAAGTAGTTCGAATGGTTTGGATATAGTGTTGTGCACCTTTGATTTATGAGGATTCTTGTGTTGCTTTCCTTTCAAACATGGTACACATTTATCTTCCATCCCAAACTTCTTAACTGGAACACCATCAACTAATCCAAGACTAACAAGTTCATTCATCTTCCGAAAGTTAATATGTCCCATTCTTCGATGCCAGAGGAGAGATTCAGACTCATTTGCTTTGCTCAACAAACAGAGGGGCTCCGTTGGATTATCAACACCTAAAACTAAGCCATAGATGTCTCTCTTCCTAGGAGCTCTGAGCATAATCCATTCTTCTGGAATAACGAAACCCGGCTTCAAGATGAATGCCTCTTTTTCTGTGAAATGAACATTGTTGCCCTTGTCACAGATCTGTGAGACACTCATTAGATTATGAGTAAGTTGTTCCACATAGTTTACTCTTTCTAGAGTAAGTTGTCCATTGACGACATCTCCCTGACCGGTGATGTTGCCGCCCTTGGATCCAGCAAAACAAACATACGACCCATTTATACCAGTAAAATTGGACAAGAGTTTCCTGTCCCCTGTCATGTGCCTGGAGCATCCACTGTCAAGGTACCATAAATGGATTGGTTTCCTAGGAACTCCCTGCACATAAAATGAGAAAATTAGTTTTCATTGGGGACCCAAACCTTCTGAGGTTTGGGTCGTCCCTTCTCATCCCTTAGAATCAGTTCAGTCCAATACCCATTGCTAGAAGCCGTGGGTGGAACATGATTCTCATCTCGTTTTCTCACAGGAGAAGACTTCTGACCTCTCGTCGGAGAAGATCTAGGAGAATGAGGGCCAAAAGAAGATCGAACACTCGAATGAATTTGGTCATAGAATGAATTTTGACTTTTAGGAACAGAACGATCAGGTCGTTGAGGTGTTTGAAAACGATTTGAAATCCTATGAACATTTCCTGAGGAACCTTTCAGTGGAGATTCACGTCGTTGAGGTATAGTAAACGGTTTTGAAGAAGATTGAACTTTAGCCTCATAAACCTGTTTATTATTACCCAACCCCCTTTTTTCTTCTGAAGTGGAAGCCTTTGAAGGAGAACCTGATCTTCGAGGTCTATTTGGACATACACTATAAACATGACCCTTTTCATGACAAGCAAAGCAAGAGAGGACCTTGAACTTTTTGTTTGTATCTACCTTTTATCGGTACCTACAGATTCATTATTAGCACTAGTGTCCGCTGACTTACTTGTTTTTCTTTGAATTTCCTTTTCAGGGTCTTGTTTAGTTGGTGAAATCCTAGACTTCCTAGCACCATCTTTCTCATGTCTATCTTTACTTGAAGATTTCTTAAGTGCAGACATTAAGATGTGCTTTAAAACCTTAGTTGCTTCTTCATTAACGGCTAAGTTGTCTTCAGATTTTCTAATCCTAGACTGCTTAGGTAATGGAGTGAGACATTGCTGACTTAATTTCTTCATATCCTCAATAGCAACATCCCAGACTTTATCAATCCTCTTAGGGTCAATAGATTCTAATGGGAATTCTAACTCAGTATAGACCCTATTACTCTTATGAAGTGTAAAGTGTACAATACTATCTTTCTGACCATAAGGAGTAGACTGATTTAAAGCAACACCTTTCAATTTCTCTTCCTTGTTAGGTTGAGAAGAACCTCCTTTAGACTCTTTTGTTCCCTCAGGCAACTTTGCCTCGGAAATTGAGTCTTTTGGTTTACCATCTACAACACTAGGTTGAAGTAGGATTTCAGGAATATTAGGTTCAACAGGAGTATAGTTATTATTGAAAGGAGGAGGCACATCTTTATAAGAAATCTTAGCAGTTTCAAAACTCTTAGAAGAAGAATTCTCAAACTTTTTCATATGCGTCAAAAGCTCAGAATGTCTAGCAGAATCAGATTTAGCCTTAAATTCCAAGATTTCTATCCTAGCATCAGCAAGTTCCTTTTCTACGGTAGCACACTTTCTAGCTAACAAGGAATAAGCTTCACTACTTACTCTTTCTATAGCCACAGAATGATTGACTTTATCTTTCATTGCTCTAATGTCAGATTCTAAGGATCTAATCTTTTCCTTGAAAAATTTTTCCTTATCATTTACAGTTAGACCCTTTTTAATTAATTTATCTCTTTCATCATGAGCAATATTGACAACAGATTCTAATTTCTTAATTTGTTCATTCTTTTGTTCAAGTTCATCAAACATGCGATTAACAATTTTGCAAACATGAACAATAGTATGTAAAGAATAAGATACCTGTTGGTCTGCCTCTTTGCAATCTGCCATGTAAGCTACAAAGTCATCCACAGTCATGCCAGCCAGAATCTCAAAATCTTGCATCTGCTCCTCAATAGTCTTTTCACTCTTTTCTGTGGCAGAATCATCTTTAACCTCAGCTGCTTTCACCTCTTCAGTAGCTTTCACTTCTTCAAGGTTCTTGACTTCTTCTAACTCATTGTCAGATTCGGAATCAGTATCATATACACCAGCAGCAACAGATTCCACATTCGAACAATTAGTATTTTCATACAATTGCTCTTCACTGTGGTAGACTGTGGTGTCCATGAAATCATCTGGAGAATCAACTATTTGAGCCATATCATCAAGAATTTCGGCCAAATAAGCGTTATTGTTCTCATCATGAGGAAGATTCCAAACATAAGAACCATCTGGTTGAACAGCTACTATAGCCTTGTCATTTCCAGTGACATTTGCAGTAGTATCATCAGTTAACAAAAGAGCTCTAGTAGGATTTTGATTGAACGGACGATTACCACCTCTATCTTGACGTGCAGGAGTAACATTTGCCTCTCTCTTAGGCCGTTGACATTCTCTGGCAAAATGTCCAAAACCTTCGCAGTTATAGCATTTCACCTTTGACTTGTGCAAATCCTTGAGTACCTCCTGTAAGCTGTCTTCCTGTTCTATTCATAAACTTTTGTACTCTCCTGGTGATCATTGCCAATTGCCATTTCAGATCCATTTCTTCAACATCATCTGGATCTATCTGATCGTAATCTTCATCAATAAGTGCTGGATCTGTGATTCTTCCTGCAACAAAAGCTTCATGTGCAGCACACATTGCAGCAAATACATTCATTCTACCCTCAGCTGATTTCATATTCATAGGCATGGATTTGTAACCCGCAGAAGAAGATGAAATGTTTCCGAATTTCATATTTCCAGTCTTTGCACCGTCATTAGCCCTTTTACCCTTGTTACCAGCATCAGTAGCTATGAATCCAAAAGAATCATCTCCATCCATTTGTGCACCACAATTGTCTGTCTCACCAGTATTACCAACTCCAGAAAAGAAAGCATTAACATCAGCTGTTGGATTTTTCATAGTGGCATGATAGAGAGATGGATCTTGTGTGAAGTTGTCTTGAAGATCTTTTGCCTTATCCTTCATTTCTCTGTTTCTTAGAGTGGATATAACTCCATCTATTCAAAGAGATGCGTAATCAGCTCTTTCTTGCAATCCATGACGAAACTCTTTGTATGCTTTCGGCAAACCATCCAGGAATTTATCCACTATCTCAGTAGGAGTGTATCTAAGGTCAAAATAAGCTAATTCAGCAAGAAGATGTTGATATCTCAGAATAAGATCCTCAACTTGTTCATTCTTTGTGGCATTGAAGCAATCAAATTGTTTCTTAAGCATTTTAATTCTATTTTTCTTCAATAATGGATCACCTTCACAATGAGCTTCAATAGCATCGAACAATTGCTTTGAAGTCTTGTATTCTTGTTTAGGAAACAAGTGCACCAACTCTTGAGGAATGCACATACGAAGTGTGGAAAGAGTCTTTACTTCAATGGCGTAGTTAGCCTTTTCTTCGCCCGTTAATTCTCCCACCTTGTATGTAGAAGTAACTCCATTCACAGTAAGAGTGGGCCATTCATAACCTTCGGTGATCATGAGCCACATATTTAAGTCTTCTCGTTGAATGAAATCTTCAAATCGACCTCTCCACGCCCAAAAGTCAGCTAATGAGACTAACTTTGGTGGAGAATTAGTACGCCCTACCAGATGATCATGATAAACTAGAGAATTGAGATATTGGGCAACAGCATTGTTGGTTGAGGATGAAGAAGCCATAAGTGAAAAATACTGTTCAAACGAAGATAAGAATCCAACGAAATTAGGTTAAATTCGTTTGATGAAGATTCAAAACGAAAATGGAGATAAATTCGCTTTCTATCTTCGTTGGATGAACTTAGAACGAAATTAAGTTAAATTCGTTGTCTGACTAAGTTTTGCTAAGTTCGTAAGGCAAACGAACTTAATGCGTATAGGTTAAATTCGTTTATGAAGTTCAGAACGAAGATAAATTAAGTTCGTAGGTTAAATTCGTTTGATGAAGATTCAAAACGAAAATGGAGATAAATTCGCTTTCTATCTTCGTTAGATGAACTTAGAACGAAATTAAGTTAAATTCGTTTGATGAAGATTCAAAACGAAAATGGAGATAAATTCGCTTTCTATCTTCGTTAGATGAACTTAGAACGAAATTAAGTTAAATTCGTTTGATGAAGATTCAAAACGAAAATGGAGATAAATTCGCTTTCTATCTTCGTTAGATGAACTTAGAACGAAATTAAGTTAAATTCGTTTGATGAAGATTCAAAACGAAAATGGAGATAAATTCGCTTTCTATCTTCGTTAGATGAACTTAGAACGAAATTAAGTTAAATTCGTTTGATGAAGATTCAAAACGAAAATGGAGATAAATTCGCTTTCTATCTTCGTTAGATGAACTTAGAACGAAATTAAGTTAAATTCGTTTGATGAAGATTCAAAACGAAAATGGAGATAAATTCGCTTTCTATCTTCGTTAGATGAACTTAGAACGAAATTAAGTTAAATTCGTTTGATGAAGATTCAAAACGAAAATGGAGATAAATTCGCTTTCTATCTTCGTTAGATGAACTTAGAACGAAATTAAGTTAAATTCGTTTGATGAAGATTCAAAACGAAAATGGAGATAAATTCGCTTTCTATCTTCGTTAGTACTAAATACCATCAACATCTATGCTTAGTTATTTTCCAAGTACTTTATGTACAAGAAACCTAACATATATTATGTTTGTACTTGTATGATATACATAACAAACATCATATATAAACATATAAATAACACCAAAACATGTAATTAATCATTACTAAAACACGAAGTCCATAATCTATCAATTACATATAAATGAATAAGACATAATCAAATCTAAGTTGCTGTTGTCACATCAACATGCATCAACAGGTGTATGGTTTTACTAGCTTTGGAAGTAAGTTTTCTTAACAATTTACACAACAATTGTCTACTAGTAACATTATTCAACTAATAAATCAAATATAGCTTGTGACAATTTCACGAGTATTCCTACTTTCCATAAAGTATGTCGGCTTTGTCTTATTAATGGAATTATTAGATAATCACCGACACTGTGCCACCGACACTTTTTACCGTACATTATACTTAAGGTTTTGTATATACGTTTTCTCTGTTACTACATTTACTCAATTATTTTCTATAATATAATTTTTATAACACGTATGGGCCAATATCACGGTCTTGTAATCATGGGACTTAATTCTAGAAATCCAATTATGACATTATAACTGGCCCAATTTACAGATAAACGAACACAATTAGGCCCAAAGTTTTTGTTTATTAAAGTAGTTAATCAAATTACAAGTACAGCCAAACGGGTAAAAATCACGAATGTTACATTATTCCCCCGTTAAAAGAATTTCGTCCCGAAATTTGAATCTAACTAGACTCGTTAAACAAATGGGGATACTTGGCTTTCATAGAATCTTCACGTTCCCAAGTAAATTCGGGTCCACGTCTAGATTGCCATCTCACTTTGACAATCGTATATCGGGTATTCTTTAGCTTTCTAGTTTGTCGATCTAGGATTTCTATTGGTTCTTCCACAAACTTCAACGCTTTATCAACACGGATTTCTTCGAGGGGCACGTGAAGTGTTGGATTTGCTAAACACTTCCGAAGATTACAAACATGAAAAACATTATGAACTCCACTCAATTCTTGAGGAAGTTCTAATCGATATGCAACCGGACCAATACGCTCCAAGATCTTGAACGGGCCAATGTACCGTGGCCCCAACTTGCCACGTTTCACAAAACGAACCACACCTTTCCATGGGGATACTTTCAATAAAACAGAATCACCAACTTCAAATTCGAGGGGTCGTCTTCTAACATTAGCATATTTCAATTGTCGTTCTCGGGCCACTCTTAACTTTTCTTTGATTTGCGAGATCACTTTCGTCGTTTCAATAACAATTTCGGGCCCAACGAGTTGGCTTTCACCAACTTCTGCCCAAACTAGCGGTGACCTACAATCTCTCCCATATAATGCTTTAAATGGGGCCATTCCAATGCTAGCATGATAGCTATTATTGTAGGAGAATTCAACCAAAGGAAGATGCACATCCCAATTACCACCAAAATCAATAGCACAAGCTCTTAACATATCTTCCAATGTTTGAATCGTTCTTTCACTTTGACCATCAGTTTGTGGGTGGAACGCCGTACTTATACCAAGACGAGTACCCATAGATTTCTGGAACGCCTTCCAAAATTTTGAAGTAAATCGGGCATCTCGATCGGATATCACGGAAATCGGTACTCCATGCTTGGATATAACCTCTTTGATGTACAAACGAGCCATGGTGTCAAATTTATCATCTTCCCGGATGGCTAAGAAGTGAGCCGACTTAGTCAACCGGTCAATTATTACCCAAATAGTGTCCCGACCACTACTCGTCCTAGGTAACTTCGTGATGAAGTCCATAGCAATTTCTTCCCATTTCCACACCGGTGTTACTGGTTGGACTAGTAAACCCGGTGGTTTCTTGTGGTCGGATTTCACTTGTAAACAAGTGAGGCATTGACTAACATACCTAGCAATGTCCGTCTTCATTCCCGGCCACCAATACAAGTCTCTTAATCCAAAATACATCTTGTCGGAACCCAGGTGAACCGAATAAGCCGACTTATGAGCTTCATCCATCAATTTCAATCGCCATCCTCCAAGAATGGGAATCTACAATCGATCAACAAAATACAAACCATTATCGTTCTTCCTATCAAACTGTTCTTCTAGACCGTGTAAAGCTTCATCGGTGAAGTTCTTCGGTCTAGTTGCCAATTCTTGAGCTTTGATAATGGAGTCACGGACACTCCTTAATACAGTGAAGCTCATGGCTTTAACTCGTCTTGGCTTCATACGTTCCTTTCGACTCAAAGCATCGGCTACCACATTTGCTTTACTCGGATGATACCGGATAACGCAATCATAATCACTCAACAGCTCAAGCCACCTTCTTTGCCTCATGTTCAGGTCACTTTAAGTGAAAATGTGTTGAAGGCTTTTGTGATCGGTATAGATCACGCTCTTGGTGCCATACAAGTAATGCCTCAAACATTTCAAAGCAAATACCACTGCTCCCAATTCTAAGTCATGGGTCGGATAGTTCTTCTCATGCACCTTCAATTGTCTTGATGCATATGCTATCACCTTATCCCGTTGCATTAAGACACAACCCAATCCTTTCCCGGATGCATCACAATATACAACGAAATCATCGACTCCATCGGGCAAGCTCAAGATGGGTGCATCACACAATTTGTTCTTTAACAATTGGAATGCTTGTTCTTGCTTTTCACCCCAATCAAACCTTCTTTCTCGTTGAGTCAACAAAGTCAAAGGTTGGGCGATTTTTGAAAAGCCTTCAATAAACCGTCTATAATAACCCGCCAAACCAAGAAATTGGCGAATTTCGGTCGGTGTTTCAGGTCGTCTCCAATTCTTCACTGCTTCAACTTTACTTGGGTCTACATGAATTCCTTCATTGCTTACTACGTGACCAAGAAACTGGACCTCTTCAAGCCAAAATTCACATTTGGAGAACTTGGCATAAAGCTTTTCTTTCCGGAGTAATTCTAAGACTTGTTTCAAATGTTCCAAATGATCTTCTTTGGTTTTGGAATAGATGAGAATGTCATCGATGAAAACAATGACAAATTGGTCCAAGTAGGGCTGACACACTCGGTTCATCAAGTCCATGAACATAGCTGGTGCGTTAGTCAACCCAAAAGGCATCACCGTAAATTCAAAGTGTCCATATCTCGTTCGAAAGGCGGTTTTTGGAATGTCGTCTTCATGAACCCTCAATTGATGATAACCCGACCTCAAATCAATTTTGGAAAAGACACGAGCACCTTGGAGTTGGTCGAATAAATCGTCAATCCTAGGAAGAGGATAACGATTCTTTACCGTTAGTTTGTTCAATTCTCTATAATCGATACACATTCGGAATGTGCCATCTTTCTTTTTAACGAACAAAACCGGTGCGCCCCAAGGAGATTGACTAGGGCGAATGAAACCCTTCTCTTGAAGTTCTTTGAGTTGGGCGGCCAACTCTTGTAATTCGGTCATGGCTAAGCGATAGGGTGCTTTGGCCACGGGAGAAGCATTTGGGATAAGATTAATACGAAAATCGAGTTCACGAGATGGAGGCAAACCCGGTAGGTCATCCGGAAATACATCCGCAAAGTCTTTAACTATGGGCACGGTTTTTAATTCAATCTTTGTGATCTTAACACTATATACATTCCCATCCCATAGTTCGGTCGTTTCGCCTTGAACCACTAATTCTTCCCTATTTTCTAACGGAATCCTCACAGTTCGACTACCACAATCAATTACCGCGTTCATGGCCGATAACCAATCCATACCCACAATCACATCAAAACTACCGATATCAAAAGGCATTAAGTCAATGTAAAATGGGTGATCACATAAATCTAACACACAATCACGAACAACTTGATTAATCCTAGACAATCCACCATTTACCATTTCAAGTTCAAAATAATAGGACAACGGACTAGGATTGGCATCGATCAACGGAATAAAATCATTGGAAATGAGACTATAATCGGCTCCAGAATCAAATAATACGGTAGCATATTGGTGATTGAGGAGAAAGGTACCTGCTACGACATTAGGATCACTACGAGCCTCGGTCGCATTCACGGCAAAAGCTCTTCCATGGGGGGCCAATTGTTGGCGAGGAGCTTGAGGAGGTTGTTGCTATTGTCCTTGGTTTCCTCGGTTTTGATTCGGACCGGCAATTTGCAACTGGTTAGGATGCACGGTCACTTGGACTTGTTGGCCAATAAGATGTGGGTACCGGTTGCGGTAGTGGTCTTGGCTACCACATTCATAACAAGAACCCGGAACCATCGGGGGACATATAGCATTAAGGGGAGCAACATTTAAAGGACCATTCCGGGGGTTAGTTGGACAAAATCTTGAGGTGTGTCCCGGTAGGTTGCAATGAAAACAAGCATCACAATTCACAGTGGGCCAATGATGGCGATTACACCTAGGGCATAAAAGACTACCCCCTGTGTAACCAACCCGTTGAGGACCCTTTGTTGGTACCACCGCCGCAAAAACCTTTCCACCACGACCATGGCGCTTATTATTACGCCGATCATCTTTCTTGGTGCCGCTTGACTCGGCAACATCCTTCCTTTTATTGTCATTCTTGTTATCGTTCTTATTTAACTTACCACCTCTAATGAGTTCCAAGGTTATACTAGCAGTACGGGTGTTGCCTCTTTGTAAGTCAAAGGCATGGTGGGGTGAGAGACAAGCACTCTCACTTCATGTGGCAATCCCGCAACATACTTCTCAATCTTAACCTCTTGGGGTCTCACATAATGAGGAATGAGCCTCGAGAGTTGGCCAAAACGGCGTGTGTAACTCTCGTAGTCTCCTCCCTTCATGGCAAGTTTAGAAAATTCCACTTGCAATCTCCTCAGTTCATGGGCCGGGCAATACTTAGTAGTTATCATATTCTTGAACTCTCCCCATACAAGATTATTAGCCGCATCAATCCCCAATTCATCGACTTCTTCGTTCCACCACTCAAGAGCCCCACCTTTCAACATACCAGAAGCATAAGTGATTCTTTGGTGGTAGGCACAACCACTTCGAGCAATGATGGATTCAATGCTCTCTAACCATTCCAAGCAACCCGTAGCACCACTTTCTTCATTAAATTCCGGGGCTCCACAAAGTTTGAAGTCTTTAAACAAGCATCCCGGTTGACGAACATCATAACCCGGTCTAGGTAAAACTTCTCCTACACCTACTCCGTTTACATTTACGTTTTCTTGTTCATTTTGTATGGGAACCGCTTCATCTTCCGGTTCTTCTTGTTCATTATTATTTCCCATGGCCGCTTGAATTCGGGCCATAAGATCCGGCATGAGGTCATTTAGAGCTTGTGTGACAACCTCAGCTGTTATCAGGGGATTAGGATTACCCCGACCACCTCTGCCACCACGACCTCCACGACCACCTCTACCTCCACGACCACTTCTACCACCACGATCACCAACTACTTCTTGTTCAATCGGGTTCTCGGGTTCATTCTGAGGTCCATAGTTAGTGTTAGCTCTCCTTGTTCTAACCATTTTCCTGGACACGTGTGTTAGATCAGTAAGTTAGTTTTCACACGAATAATCAAAATCGTCCGTCAAACATTACATACCTAAATCCTTCTAAATCATTGCATGAATATAGTTATCTCTACAGGGGTATTATCATGGAAATAATCTAAGGCTTCAGCAATCGTATAATTTACAATCAACAATACAATCACGAAAACATTCAACACTATATAAAAGGGTCAAGTCATAACAAGGTAGGTAAAGCATAGTCCGAATTTTAACTTCAACATTCAATACATTAAAAGTGTTTATATACAGGGTGTACCATCGGCTAACCCTCCACACCGTTAATATATTGAATGGATATCAAAACTCGATTCCAATATGTTCTCTAAGTGTTGACCGGGTATGTATACAGGGTGTACCAGCGGCTAACCCTCCACCTAATCAACATTTATTAAACATACCGGGGTAGCTACTATACTCTATCCACAAGGCGCAATCCACGAGATCATTAATTTTGTATGACATAGGATAACCATAGATTTGTTTGATCAGGCGCCTCTAGGGTTATCGAATGTTATACTCCATTAATGCCATCATTTCATTTTGCTGGGGGACAAATAATAAATGCATCCAAGATTCCACACACATCAACGTTCATCATAACATTTCCACAATTAACGGTGTATCCCGACACTATCATATACGTTCATCACAACAACTCTCACATAACAATCAAGTCATCATATTATAAGCAACCTACGAACTCTTTTAAAACGTTTTTATGCATCATACAATTCACGTTGCACACAAAGTTTCCTATCATGCATGCTAATATGAAATGTGGGTGCGATGGCTATAGACTAGGTAAATACTCCTAGTTCTCTACAACCACGGCTCTGATACCATTCTGTAACACCCCAACATGGCGGAATCATGGGGTATCACTTAGAAAAGCACAGCATGACATGGGAATTATGTAGAGTCAAACTATATGCATTCAATAGATTGAAACAATCCACAAGCTCATTACAATAATCAACATTCATCAAAATACACACTCAATCCATACTTAAAAGAAAAATGTTCAAACGATTGTAGTTGATCCTAAGCATAACCCGTTAAAGGGAAATAAGGATCACGGATCCAGAAAGTCCAAAGATAGTCCAAACCCTAGCAATGCAAGCATCTATTCATCCATTCTGTCTCTGATTAACTTGGTTACCTGAAAAGTGTACTAAAGAGCGTCAACATAAAGTTGGTGAGTTCGTAGGGACAAGTAACAAGGAATAACCGTGTCGGATACAACCGTTAACAATAAGTGAGGATTAGGGAAACTAATCACATCCAAGGAAAACCTATAAGGTTTCACATTATCACAATTCAATACAAGTCAACGTTCAATAATAACGATTCCATATAACGTTCCACAACGTTCCATAACAATCAATAATGATCAACAACGATGCGGCTTACATAGTTAATAATTAACAATGCGCTAACGGTGCGACTTACATAACGAGTAACGCGCTAACGATGCGACTTATATAATAAATATTGCGCTAACGGTGCGACTTACATAGTAACCAATGCGCTAACATATCCACATAAACAATTCAATCATACAATCAATCAAATCAAATCAACAATCAACAATTATACAAGCATGTACACTTTTCAGCCCGAATCTCAATTGAGTAGGGAGGGTTTACGAAACTCACCTTATTGTTAATAGTTCAACAGCAAAATAGAAGAGATTGATGTAGTTAACGATGACGAGCGAGTCAACTGGCCACGTTACGTATTCCCTAATTTCAATGTGAATTGATTTATATTCGTGCTAAATTCCAAATATAGATATACAACTATAAGGTTACCTTATTAATACGCTTGTCAACATAATTTATGTTATAAAAGTTTAAGGGACTAATTTGTCAAATGTCCAAAGTATAAGGACGAAAAATGATACCTTTGAAACTGTAGGGTAAAAATGTAACTTTCCGTATGTAATACGTATCCGTAGGATATATAAAGTATTCCTCTGATATTTCTAAATCCTTTTGAAGTATTTTTAAATAATAGGATTAATACGAAGAATGTATTAATCTTGTAACGAATAGATGTTTTCAATAGCAGGGATATGAAAAGATACCTTGAATGGTATGTATTATAATCAATACAAAATGTATTGATTACAATTGAAGAGATACCTTAAATGGCAGGAAAAACCAGCATTTTATTTCCAAGTTGTGTTAGGGTTGGCCTTGGGTCGTGAAGAATACCGGGGCGAATTAAATTGCTTAGTGAATGCTTATGCAAACTTTTCGCGAACTACCTTCCATTCCTCCAGCATAAGCCAAAGAGGCCCAAGGTGCAATCACTTTCGGAAACATTGTGCGGTTAAAAGCGTATCGAGGATATATTCTATCCATGAATCAAACAATTCGAAAATACAAAATAATTCACAGATGGTGAATAGTAATTATATGAATTAGGATAGTTAGGTATATAACTATGCCCTTGTTTATATACCATAATAAGTATTTAAAATGATTTAATAAAAGTTTTACGATTTCTCGTACTTTCGCTAATAATTCATTTTTCGCAATAGTAACAATATTTCAATATTCATATATAAAAGCGATTGTTACTGTATTTAAATGCAATTATGTATCAATTGAGTATAAAATGAAGTTGACAAGCATTTCAATACATAACGTATATTTCTAAAATCATAGAGCAAAGTATAGTAAGGTTTTATAAAAATACTTACAAGAAAGGAGAGTTTATGAACTCTAAGATCAAACTTTCGACGTACGAAGAACACGACTTCTGATTCAAATGAAATTCTTTCAAGACTTGGACTTGTTTACTTAATAATTGAAGATTATTCCCAACCCAAATTGAGTATTATAACTAGAACTTTTGAAGATCTTAGAGAGATTTGTTGATAACAACTTCTCTTGACGATTTTTGGCGAACTTTGAGATCAAAGCGACTTTGCTTATACTAGAACAATCAAGTGTTCTTTGAAACTTATAACAAGAAGGGAAAGGATGATTTTAGACTTATAGAATGCTAAATTGAGAGAGAATGAAGCTTAAGGTGTAAGTATTTATGAAAACTTAAGCCTAGTATTTATAGTAAATGAAATAGAATTAAATATGATAAAATTAGTATCCATTCTTGACTTTAACAACTTATGATCAGATTTTTGAAGATATTTAGAGGTTTATAACTTTGCTACTAAGTAAAGGAAAGTGCTAGGAAGTTTCCTCATGGAGGTGTATGGTTTTACTAGCTTTGGAAGTAAGTTTTCTTAACAATTTACACAACAATTGTCTACTAGTAACATTATTCAACTAATAAATCAAATATAGCTTGTGACAATTTCACGAGTATTCCTACTTTCCATAAAGTATGTCGGCTTTGTCTTATTAATGGAATTATTAGATAATCACCGACACTGTGCCACCGACACTTTTTACCGTACATTATACTTAAGGTTTTGTATATACGTTTTCCCTGTTACTACATTTACTCAATTATTTTCTATAATATAATTTTTATAACACGTATGGGCCAATATCACGGTCTTGTAATCATGGGACTTAATTCTAGAAATCTAATTATGACATTATAACTGGCCCAATTTACAGATAAACGAACATAATTAGGCCCAAAGTTTTCGTTTATTAAAGTAGTTAATCAAATTACAAGTACAGCCAAACGGGTAAAAATCACGAATGTTACATCATTGGATGTGGAAGAGACGATTTGTGGATTATATGTGTCTCAATGATATTGACATATGGTTTATGGTGACACAAGGATATGACTGGCCAACTTATGAAAAGAATGATGTAATAGGTAGCTATACCTACACTGATATGCCAGATGAGGAAAAGAAAAAGTATGTCATTGAAGGAAAAGCTCGTTCTACTTCGACAATGGCATTACCTCAAGATAGTGTTCATCTATTTCAAAAGCATAAGACTTTAAAAGAAATGTGGGATGCTCTTGAAAAATACTGTGAAGGTGATGTGATTTTAAAGAAGAATCGCATCAAGCTTTTAAAGCGTCAGTATGAAGCATTTAATGGTTTGAAAGGGGAAACACTTGATGAAATCATTTCCCGATTCATTCATTTAACCACTGAGTTATCTTACTTTGACATTTGTTATCCAGAGTCAGAGCTAGTTGATAAGTTCTTGGATTCTTTACCAAAGATATGGACTGAATATGTTCATCATCTTCAAGATGATAAAGAATATAGTACATGGAATTTTGATACTATTGTCTCAAAATTGAAGAATAGAGAAATGAAGAGAAGAATCAAGGATACTCATTCTGATTTTACTCAAGATCCGACCTTGTATCATGCTTCTTCAGTTCATATTGAAAGTACTAGCTCAGGTACTAATGCATTTCTAAGTGGTGCTGAAGCTACACCAATAGTTGATGCAGATGGACTTGCAGGTTATGTTGCTTATGACAATGCTACTTCTATTATCAAGAGCAACACTCAGTCATTTCATGCTATGCCAATGAGTATGAGTTCTGCAGAGGGTAGGATGAATCTTTATTCAGCCTTCTGTTTAGCTCATGAAGCCTATATTGGTGGAAAGGTTACTGATCCTGCATTGATTGATGAAGACTATATTCAGATAGATCCTGATGACTTAGAAGAAATGGCTCTACAATGGCAGCTAGCTATGTTAACCATTAAGGTTAGAAGGTTCACTCAGAGAACTGGAAGGTTTTTGGGTAATGGTACTAAGGGTTTTGACAAATCCAAGGTAAAGTGCTATAATTGCGATGGTTTTGGTCATTTTGCTAGAGAGTGCCAACGTCCTAAGAGAACGGATAATACTGTTGCTGGTAGATAAAACTACAATCAAGGAGGTATTACTCTACCCAATCACTAGAAAACTCAAGCAATGATCACATTTCCTGCTACTCCTCAACAGCAAGGTTCCCCTCAGCTTCTAGAGACCAAGGCTATTGTTGTTCAGAATCCAGATGGTACTTATCAGTGGGATACACAGTCAGAAGATACTTCAAATCATGCATATAGGGAAAAGAATCTGTGTGTGTATGTAACTTGTCTTCAGCTACTATTGTAGGAAAGAAACTTTGTTTTGGTTCATTGTATGTAAGTAACCTGCTAAACTGAACGAATCGTGTAAATAATCTACTAAATGCTGATGTGGTGGTCTCTCATTGGGCCACGTGTCAGATGTTTGATGGTGCCACGTTAGTATCCGGCCGATTTTTTACACAATTCGTTCAGTTTTGAGACAAACTTACATCCAATGAACCAAAACAAAGTTTCTTTCCTACAATAGTAGCTGAAGACAAGTTACATACATACACAAATTCTTTTCCCCATGCATATATAGTTGAAATCTATGATCACTATGCGCATGTTGCAAATGAAGCAGTAGAACCTATTGATTATGCTGTGTATACAAGTGAAGAGAGAGCATCTGAGATTGTTAGGTAGAATGTTAAGAAGGTTGTTGAGATAGTGAGATCTGAGAGTGAGTCTATGACAGCTGTTAAAACTCCTGAAGAGGATATTGAGTCATCTAAACCAGTTGATGACATTTCTTAGAAGAGCATTGAAGATCAAATGAAAGAATTTGTGATACCTGAAGGTACAACAGATGATTTTGTTGCATACATGGTTGATTGCAAGATTGCTGATCAAAAGGTATCATGTTCTTTAGTTTCAATTGTTAATGTATGTAAAATGGTGTCTGAATTGAAACAAGAGGTGTTAAGTCTTAAAAATGATAAAAATGATAAAAGTACTCAAAAGAATAAGGAAGTAGAAACTGAGTCAGAACTAAAGTTTGATCCAAGTGAAGTTATGTACTATACTCTGAAAGACAGTGATTAAGTTTTCTTTGATAGAGAAGTACCTATAACTAGTGTTGAGCCTAAATCTGAAATTAGTAGTGTCTGGTGTGTGGAAGATAAAGAAAAATGGATGAAAGAGCAAGTTCCATATAAGGATAGACATTATGCTCCATTTAAACCAGTACATACTATGTCGTGAGAGAGGTCATGTAGCTAGCAGTTGTCCACTCAAGAAGTCTAAAAATCCTAGGAATACATCTCCAGTTAAACCTATGGATAATGTTGGAACTTCTGAGTGTAATGGGAAGGGTAGATTAGTGGAACAAGTTAGTTCAAGACAGTTTATGAGTGCATATAAGAAGAAATATTATGAGGATTATGCCAAAAGACATCCAGATAATATAAATGCATAAAATTATGTGAAATTCCTTAATAAGTTGAGTCAAGAAAAGTTACCTCGAGAGTCAAAAGTTTCTACTGTTCATAAAAACAGATCTAAGACTCCTAAACGACAGGGACATCCACAAGATGCTACTACCACTAGTCATAAAAGTGGAAGTCCGAGTCGATCTCGTACACCTCATAGGAGTAATTCACCTAGGAATAAGAGTATTCAGCAAAATTGGTCACCCCCTAGTAGAAATGAAAATGTTTCTAAGTTTTTTGATCGATTAGAAAGTCAACCTAGGTTTGGTGCTCATTCACCAAGGAATTCACCTCCTAAAGCTCATTTCGGTTCATCTAATAAGAGAAGTTTTATTACATCACAATCATCCAAGGCTTCATCATCTAAAAGCAGTGGATATTGGACACAATTAATAATGAGAGATGAATCTGGCAAACCTAAACCTAAGAAGGTTTGGGTGCCCTATGAAAACTAACTAACCCTTTTTGTAAAATGTGCAGGGAGAACCAAGGAAGCCTATCAGTCTTTGGTATGTTGACAATGGATGCTCTCGGCACATGACAGAGGACAAGAAGCTCTTGTCCAATTATGTAGATATAAATGGTTCTTATGTTAGTTTTGCTGGTCCCAAGGGCGGTAACATCTCAGGCCAAGGTGATGTTGTCAATGGGAAAATTACACTGGAAAAGGTCAATTATGTGGAACAGCTATCTCATAATCTTATGAGTGTTTCTCAGATTTGTGACAAGGGTAATCATGTCCATTTTACTGAGAAAGAAGCAGTTATTCTGAAGCCGGGATTTGTTATTCCTGAAGACTGGATCCTACTGAAAGCTCCTAGGAAGAAAGATATCTATGGCCTTATGTTAGGTGTCGATGATTCGAAGGAGCCAATTTGCTTGATAAGTAAAGCAAATGAATCTGATTTATGGCATAGAAGAATGGGACATATTCATTTTCACAAGATGAATTATATTGTGAAACATGGTTTAGTTGAAGGTGTTCCAATGAAGAGATTTGCTATGGAAGACAAATGTGTACCTTGTTTGAAAGGTAAGC
>CM067172.1:37959760-38011760 GCA_034093135.1 Erigeron breviscapus
ATACATAGATTGGACTAGTATTACTTAAATATAAATGCAAGTATATAAATAAAGTAATACAAGACTTAAAGCAATAAACAAGTAAAGTGGAACATAATGTATTTTTAAGGTGTATTTTATTTATGATGTTAAATAAAATACATGCGGAATCAAGATAATACAAATAAGTATGTATCCTAACAACCTATGAATTACAAATTATCTATATTTGTCAAATAACTCTTTTGGATCGAGATACTTAAAGTTGTGAAGTATCCCTGTTTAAGATCGAGAGTATTTAGACAAATTCACTTTAGCTAAATGTATGCTTAAAAGTAATTTTCTCAAAGAAATGACTTTGTATTTATAGGCAACAAAATTCACCAGTGAATTTTGTGCCGTTCAAATATGGTTGCATGCATTTAATGAACCGACAAGGAACAACTCGTAATTAATAACATCGGGTTAGTCCTAATCTCAATTAGACAGTCATTTGACGTGGAACTTATTAGACTTATGGACTTTTGACTTAGTCAAAATAGACGTATCTTGATGACGTAGACTATTAGCTATCTAGAATATGCTTTTTGTTTCGATCTATTTGCTATACAAATGGGTATTGTATTTGTGGTTGATTTTACATGGGTTTTGTATTTATGTTTGATTTTAAATGGGTTTTAAATGTTTGATTTATGTTTGATTTTACATGGAAAAGTGTCACCGTGATGTAAAAAGAGTCACCGGAGTCTTGAGAAAGTCACCGGAAACTGGAAAGATTTACCGGAAACCGCAAAGATCACCAGATTCCGGCAACTTCTCCAATGACCACGGTTTGTTTTATCATATTTTGTTGTTTAATCACAAGACATATTCATCAAAAATGCTAATTTCATACCCCAAAATCAATCCCCAATAGATACAAAATTAATCGAATTTGGGATTTAGATTCTCAATTTGACAATAAAACCCTAATTGATGAAAATGAAGAGGGGGATTTTGAATTGAGCGGATTGAAAATGTTTGGATAAATTAGGGACTGAATTTCGAAATAAAGAAATTGCTTGAAGTGAGATTAACGATAGAAAAACAACTGATATTGTGTTTGTGTGTGTGTATGTGTGTGTATAGAGGGAGGGACAGAGCGAGAAGGGAAGATTGAAAATGATGGCAGCTTGGATGAAAATCAAATCGTTGGTGTGTGTATGTGTGTGCGTTGGTGTGTATTTTATATGTGTATGTATGTATATGTATATATGTATATACTGATAAATTAAAAAGTCTAAGGTCGAAGCTCCACGTGGATGCCACATAATAAAAAAGTTAAAGGAAATTTAGATTGTGACAAGCAACCAGTATTTTAGCCGGTAACATGCATCATTAGGACGTTTTTGTAAGTTCGTTATATAACATAGACCACCGACTAGATCAATACACAACATAGACATTTTGTCATAGTTCAATACATCTAGAGGTCATTATCCCATATTTGAAATTATGAATATCAAACGTATAGTTATAATTGATTAAATCGTCTGTAACACACACTCGGTGCTAGCGTGAACCACCTTTCACACCGATCCCTATGACGCGAAGAAGTATCTTCTGTTTGAAAACTGGTGGCGTGAAAGCTCTAATTCAGACGACTTCACGTTGGTTTAAAAAAAATTCTTTTTTCCCCCTTATATCCAACGATTAGAAAAGAAGTAAAGAAAAAAGGTTCAACTATGTTTTACCCAACGCTAGTAATTAAGTGTCAATTATTTTGTATTTGTTTTTCTATTAAAATAAAAAAAAACTCTATATTTACACTACCTATTGACAGTGGGAGGTCTATCATACGTTATCTTAAACGGGTCGGTGTTAAGGAGCTCTCTTGAAATAGAAATGCCTATTTTAAATAACCGATGGTGGAAAACCCCCTACTAATCCACCCGAAGACACGACGCGCAACCCAATTATGATTTTTTTTCCCAAAAACCTAAAAATCACCCATCTTGACAGTGATATATGCTGTATATATAAATCCTAGATGCGAAAATATGGAGATTTTTTCTATGAAAATGATTAATAGGGGTAAACTCTGCCCCTTCAAACTCGAACTGTGTAGTGCGTATACCCATGCCAAGCTCTCATAGACGGCTTCATATGTCCACCCCAAAATTTGAACACAAGAACTCTTGAATGAGGGATGTCCTTTCAACTGCTGAACTAATGATCAATGACTACACAATCCTAATTAATTTCTTATTCTATATGACTATACTAGTCTTAATACCTGTACGATGTACGGTAGCTATATAGATTGTATCATAAAGAAATTCGAATATGCCTCTTACATAATTCGTGAGTGAAATAAATTATGGTTAATGTAAATCGATGATCGAAGCAAAATTATATAATAAACAGTAATGATAAATATAATATATGGTATTAATACCCGTACGATGTACGGATTGACTTTTTTATGTGTATATAGGAGGATTCATGTAAGAGTAAGATAGTTGTGGATTAAAAAAAATTAGTATAATCATCATCATCAATCAGATTTTCTTAGATTGTTATTGTTATTATGTAAATTTTATTAAATAATAAATATTCCGATGTAATAAAAAAGTCATTGTTTGTAAGTTGTAACAAATGCAAACTATAATTCACGACATTAGAGTGTCATTATAGTATGAATAGGAATGAATGATCCACGTATAATAAGGAAACGTAATATAATAATATTAAACTAATTTATTGATAAGCATTACACATATAAAAATTAATAAATTAATTAATTTATTGATTAAGAGGACACATGTAGCTATAAGAAAGCGCCACATGTCGCACACAGAATGTTACAATCTTGTTTTAGTTTATTGGTAGATATCTATTAGACTTTTATGAACACATCTCAGTTGGTCCGAGGAGGAAATGTTCATTAACACAAGCCCGGATGACCCTTTCGAATGATGTACTTAGGTCGAATTTTTTTGGTCTCCATTTATAGACATCCACAAGAACCAATTTAAGCATCAAAGATTCACTTAATTACTACACATTGGAGTCACGTTCAAAAGAAAGTGAAACAATTCATTTGAGTATATACTCTGAGTTCCTATCTAGTATATGATGATCATCTGGTAAATAATGACACCAAAATTTCAAAACAATGTTAAAGAACTACTCAAAAACTCATCTTCATTCGTTTACTCATATTGTTCTTGTAGAAAAAAAGAGAAAAATGAGAAAAGTTTATGATAAATTGTCTTATATTAACTTAAGTCTTTTTTTATTATTATTAGTAAGATGTATTTTGAAATTAATGTGTTTTTTATTATAATCAATGAAATGCACAATTTTTATATTTTTTTCAATTTTATACAGATGATATAAAAAGTGTGAATGATTGTAGGAAAATATTATCCTTATATAATATAAAAGTTAAAGGATGAAACTATGTTGAACCTAAATCATCTCTCCTCATAATGATATTAAATCCTCTTATGTTTGTTAATTATGTGTGTTAGTGTTAATGTTCGTTAATAGTATGATTTAATCGTGATGCTGATGACTCTTCGTTTCCATTTTTCGGTTTTGGGCTTCCTGCTCTTGATGGCAATTGATGATCCAAGCAGGTGTACTTATTTTATTGAGAAAGAACGGTTTTGGAATTCCATCAGCTTCACAATAATATTGTTTATCCTATGAATGTAGGCATGAAAGAACTGTTGCAAATGATTATGAGTGGAAATAATATATGATAATGAATGGTAAGCATTAAAGAAGCTATTAGAGTATTTAAGCTGAGAGTGTTAAACGACCGTGGTCACCAACACTTGAAACTATACCGATTTGCATTCCACCATAACCTTTTTTAATGGTTTTGACATAAATGTATAATAATTGATAGTTATAAATTTCACTCTTTACCATTGATTTCTACAAATAATATTTCTGCCATATAGAAACTCATTAACTACATATTAGGGTCACCTAATACTACATTAACCAGAATAATTCTGCTTTGTATGTTTACCAATTTTAATCGCTTTGGTTCTTTGTTGCAGGATTCAATCTCACGTGAATGAAAGGAAGAATAATTCTTTAATGTTTGTGTTTTATTTAAATTAGTTAACTTTTTTGTTCTTATCAATTATCTTACCTCGTAAAAAATTTCTTAATTTATTTATATCATCTATACAGGAGAAGACAAATGAAGTTGGAAAAAATGGGTGGTTTGTTTCATTGATGATAATGTAGGTTCGTTTCAATGCTCAAGATCATCATCATATATATAAATATAAATATAGCTAGGTTATACATTGCGTATTGGTTAATACGTAATTAGTGTTATGCTGAGATTTCTGTGTATTATAAAATTTGAATCTTTTTTCTTTCTATGTATATATAAATATTTGTACTCATGTTCGGGATGCAAGTTTATCCAAAAAGTTATTTGATGAATACTAGCTATTTGATGCACACTGAATGTTTGATGAAATGCTTCAATGAAAAATAAAGCATAAGAAGCTTAATCTTTGGTGTTTATTGCGGTTAAATAATATTATATCTTAGCTAAAAATTGATGTTGTGTTTAATTTTTTAGTTGTATAAGTATTGTTAGAGGACATGTTTTGCAACATCATGTTTTCATTAGTAATCCTAGTTCAACAATGACAGCTACAGAAGGTGGTACAAAATTAACAGGTACCATTGTAGATATTATTTGAGTACTATTCAACTATAATCTACTCTCTCTCTTCTCTCTCTCTACTCTCTTTCTCTCTCAATTCTAACGGCTTTTTTCTCCGATCTAAGATCTGAGATTGAAAATCTTTTATTCTTGAGATCGAGATGAGAACGTGAGATCGAGAGTTGAGATTGAGAACTGGTTTAGACCTCCAATCTGGTGGATCTAACCCTATTTTTTACTTTCGGGCCGGAGGTCCTTTCCACTTCGGTGGATCTGGAAGCAGCCTCCCTACCTTTGAGTAGGGGTAAGGTCTGTCTACATCATACCTCCCCCATAGCCCGGCTTATGTCGGGATTGGGTACCCTTGTTGTTGTTGTTGTTGTTGTTGTTGTATATTATTTTGGACACTTTGTCGGCCTTGAACTTTGACTTACAATTTAGATAATAATACCCGACTTTTCCATTTTAAGATTTGTGATATTAACCTGTTTACTTGCTCAACCTATTGACGACCTATCTAACCTGCCAACATGTTTGACCTGTCTAAAAAATGGGTTATGCGGGTCGTGTTTAGCTCTATATACATTGAACCAGTGCATGAACACTTTTAGGGGTGTTTTGCATTATGTCTTGAAAATGAGTATTTGGTTGTGTTAATAATGAGTTTTGTATTCGTTAAAGTTAGACATATTTTGATTAATTTAGAGTTAATCATTTTTTTTAGGATCCTTAAGTAACTTAATTTGAAGTTGCTTCGTGTGAGATTGTTTGGCTGGATTTCAACGCATGGAAGAGAATTTAGAATGTTTTGGGCTCAGAAGAAAGTTATGACCCTTTTCGTAGGTTGGGCTATCACAAATAACTATTTTATGAGGTGTGGTGTACTACCACCAACATCATCGAGGTAAATTTTACTCATCAAGCTAAAGGACTTGAATTCTCGACCAGTGAATTTAGTTCTAAAGCCAAGATAAAGAATTTTTTAGATTAATCGTCCAGATTTCTGGTAACTTGATTTGCTACTTAATTATAGTACTTGCTGATGCATTGCTCCTCCAGGGGATCACACTCATTAGTTAATCATCATTTTCTGCTGCAATCTTTTCTTAAACTTTGTATAGTCATTTACAATGTTCTATATTTGATAAGGTCTACTTGAGTTTCTATTATTGTTTATTACCACTTCTGTTTTTTCTCCTTATGCAAGAATTTCAAAACGCATGTAAGAAGGAAGGAGATCTAAAGTCTGTTCAACATAAAGACTTAAAAAGTGAACTTGAGGCTGAGAATGAACTTACAGAGGTACATTTTTATCCATCGCTCAAGTCTGATTCATGCACCCATATGGCACATTTAAATTCTTTCATTTTTTTACATTATATGCTCATTATTTTAATATATCTTAATTAGAGTTGTTAGTTAAATAAACATAGTAATAGTCTTGAGTAATCCTGGATCCCATCTTAGATAGTGTTTCTTCAACTTGAAGTGATGCTATGATGGCTACACCAATGGTAAATTTTATGACCAGGGTATACGTTTTGTCACCTAAAAGTATTTGGGTATACACATTTGCAACTTGAACCTGATAATTTGCTATTCAGCAGGGTTTGGAGAAGACATCTGCTTAGGAACTACATAATTATATATTTAATTAGAATTAGAATTATCTTATATTATTCGTATCTTTTGGATATTTGTAAAGTTTGAAAAAAAAAACCATCCTAATAGTTTTCAAATGTGTCTACAACACGCAATCAATTACAATTCATCCTCGGCGTGCAACGCACGCGCTTTAAACCCTCGTTTAGTTTGAATTTGAATGTCAATCTAAATGTGTAATTTACACATATTTTTTTTTAATTTAATACTAATGTTAACATGACAGTGTAAAACTGATGATTAGTGTAAATGATTATAGGAAAAGTATCTAGTGTGAATATTAATGTAAATGTGTAATTTTTATATTTATTTAATTTAATCCTAATGAGAACATGACATTGTAAAACTGACAAGTAGTTTGAATGATGATTGTAAGAAAAGTACTTAGTTTGAATGTCAATGTAAAAATTGACGTAATAATTTTAAAATAAAGTATTAATGTGAGATATTACGAATGTGATATTGACTTGGATGTGGATTCTCTTAAATCCTCAAGTTAAAAAAATATTGATTCTTAGAATAAATCAAGGACAAAGATTTAATGATCGTTTTTGATTATTGATCTATGATTTTAATCAAAATGTCATAATTTTTTTAACCTCAAAGGATCTCCATCCTATTGGCTTTGCTAGCTATCTAGCTTTGAAGAAGAAAAGTCATATATGTAAACTACATATTTAAGTCAAGAAATATTGTAACATCCTAAATAATTTTTATGCCGTTAGTCTAATGAAGCTTTTCGTTAGATGTTAATGGTGATTATGTTGAGTCATGGATTGGCTGAAGACTTGCTGAGTCAAGTACTCGCTGAAAGACTCAGCGAGAGGCTTCTTCAGCGAGCTCTCAACGATCATTATCTTCGAGTTAAAGGATAAGTTCAATGACTCACCGCCATGTCTTGTAAGTCAAATATGGGCGGGAAGATGAAGATAAGAAGGCTGGTCCCCAAGGACACGTGTTGATAGATCAGAATGAAGACATGTGACCTTGTACCAAAATGGTACTAAGGTGTTTCTCTTTCATACCGTTTTGGGAAAGAAACAAGATGACAAACAGAGATTCCTGAAGACCAGTCTTACACACCAATAGATAGTTGACAACCTTCATGTGTCAACATCTATTGGGTTGTCATGTGATGTCTTTTCTCCCTATATAAGACATCACTTGACCTAGCCGCAAAATAGTTGGTGTGTGCCATATTACACTTAGTGTGTTTTTCTCTTTTTGTATAATTGTTAAGTTTTTAGTGTGTAAAAAACTTAACAATATTTTCTCTTCTATTTCTTTGTAAAACCGACCATGTATTCACTGTTTAATCAATGTTACTTATGATTAAACATCTTTACTTTCTTATCTTGTTCTTAGGTAATTTACATTAGTTGTTTAATTACATAATCGTTGCAAACTTGGGACTTTCAGTTGGTATCAGAGCAGTGTTTCGATACACTGAAACTGATCTGAAAAGTGTTTGCAAGATTATCTTTCTTTCTGTACTTTAATTTTCTGCATCTAAAATCTTTTCTTTTCTTTCTTTTAAAACTTTTTTCTTTACATGGCTTCGGTTCCTACTCTGGTTAATACCAGAGACTTTGGGTATGTCTCTATCCCACCAAGATTCGAAACTCATGATTTCGATCTTGGAAAGAGAGAATGCTCCTACACATAGTAGGAGTTGAACCTTACTTGATGACCATTCTGACCAGAAGGGCCATATGTACCGGTTCTGGTTACCAGGACACCAGGAGCCACCACTGATGCTCCTGAGGTTGTCACTGAGCTCATAAAACCAGAAGTACAATGGACAGATGATGAGCGTAGGCTTGTCAATCTGGATGCTCGGTTGAGGAATCTTATTACTACCCTTCCTGATGACATAATGAAATCTGTCATCAAACATTCTACTGCTAAAAAGGTGTGGGATAATCTGTGTACCAGATTCGATGGTACGGCAGATGTTCTAGCTACCAAGAAAATAGATCTGAAACGTGCCTATGAAGGATTCTTCTCTCTTCCTAATGAGAGTCTGGATGGCACCTATAATCGGTTCAAATGTCTTTTGAATGATATGACAAACGTAGGCATAGAGCATGATACGCTTGAAATATGCCACAAGTTCATTGACGTCTTGCCTATCAAATGGCAAGGTCTAAGACAAATTCTTCGAACCACCAAACTGCTGAAAACGCATGACTTAGAATCCCTCTATGGCACTCTTCAATTTGAAGAGAGAGCCCTTGCTCAAAATCTGAGAGCTGAGGCTGAATCTCTAAGGCATGCTGGCTCATCTTCTTCTTCTCTTTCTAGCACATCTCATTCTCATGACCCTCTTGCACTGGTCTCTGCTGAAGTCAGTACTGTCCATCTTGACATCAGCAATTCCACCCCCTCTGACATCCAAGATCTTGTCAATGACCTCGATTTCGAGGAGAGACAAAACATGTTCTCGGATTTCATGAATTTTGCCCTCATCGCTGGTAAACGATATTCTAAAAAATGGAATAGTCGTAGGTCGACTCCATTTCAAAAACCAGTGGTGGATAAGTCGCAAGAAGAATGTTGGAGGTGTGGTCGAAAGGGCCATTACCAAAAAGAATGCAAAGTTTCTATTCCTTCTTTGCAGGCAGCGAAGCCCTCTTCTTCATCAGCGAGGCCCTCTTCAGTCAAGCCTGCTGATGAATACAAGAAAAAGTACTATGAGCTTCGAGCAAAAATGGCTGAAGTGGAAGAAGCCAAAGCTCCTGCCAAAGGTCTTGTCGCTGAAGAACATGACTGGGCTGACTCTGACGTTTCTGACAGCGAGGACTTTGTTGATGCCATCTACTTTATGGCACTCGCTGATGACCAGGCGCTGACAAAAGATCAAGTGTGCTCCAGTCAGTGGGTCAATGTCACAATCAAGAAGGTATGCACTTTTTCCTCTGCCTCTGAAGAGGACAAACCCACTATTCTTGAATCTCTTACTTGTGACATTCAATATGTCGAGTCAATTCGTGCTGACCTTCAGTCCAAACTTAACTCAGTTAGTGCTGAGTTAAGTGATAAAGCTGACAAGCTCAAGGACCTAAGAAATGTCCATGTTGAGCTTGAATCTCAAAAGCTTCTTAACCAAACCCTTTCTATATCCAATGAGAAGCTGAAAAATCAGGTTGCTGACCTTGAGAAGATTGTAACCTCATGGTCTAAAGCCTCCAGGCTTCATGACCAAATCTTCAGCAAGCAGGTACCCGCCCAAATAAAAGCCATCATTGGTGGTGATTATGAAACTGCCGCTGTCATAACTAATATGTTCAGCGACGGTCCTGCTCCTGAAGAGAGGATTCCTCAAAGTGCTGTGGCATCTCCTGAGGAAATGCTGAAAAATTACTTTACCAAAGGAAATGACTATCACTCTGAATTGAATGATGAGTCTCCCTCTCCCAGCACTTCTTCTTCCTCGCAAACTAGCTCATCAGCTAGCTTTGCTAAAACTGTCTCCCAAACCATCCCATTATTGACATGATGCCAAATGAGGGTCGTGTTCAATATTCCTCTTCCCAAACATTTGAAGGGAATATTTCAAGTGATGGTTTCAAGCCTCTTGCTCCTAAGGTTTTCACTGTTAAGCCCAATGGTGAGTTCATTGTTGAACCCTTTAGAAGAAGCAAGGTCGCTATCCCATATGACTACAACACCCCTCAGCGAGCTGTGCCTGTTAGTCAACCCGCTGAGAATTCCATTCCCTCAGCAGTCGCTAAACGCCCTGCGTCTCAGCCCTCATCTTTTCTAATACTTCTCCTGCTGGCAGAAAGGCTGTTATGCATGAGCACCTAATGAATAGACGAGCTAAGTTTGCTGATGCTCGTTATTAGCAACCTAATTCTGTCTATGTTCCAAAGGGAACTTTTGTCCCTCGGCAACCAAGACCTGTTCAGCAGGTTAGACCTCCTCAGCTAGGAGGTCAGCAAGTTGCTCAGAGTCGTCATGGTTCTCAGCACCTCAGACCTGTTCAGCAAGTCAGACCGCCTCAGCAAGGTGGTCAGCGAGTTGTTCTGAATAATCATGGCCCTTCCTCCTCAAATGCTCAATCTAAGGGCAAGTCCATTCTTGGCCCTATTCCTAAGACTTTGCCTGTTCAGTCTAGGAAGAAAAAGACCCCTTCAGTAGCATCATTCTCCTCAAATCATGAGATTTGTGAGCTGAGCAAGCGTGTCAACGACTTGACCTCTCAACTCAAGGAACTTCTGACCCAAAATCAGAAGGCTGGAAGAAAATGCTACTATGTGGCGAAAGAGGACACATTGCTGCTGACTGCAATGACAAAGACTCCAGGAATCCTCCTGAAGTAGTCATTCAGCCAAACCTACCCCCAGCTTCCGCTACTCATCCCTCCTCTGTAATCTCTGAGCGAACTCCCCCAGCTGAGTCCAATATCAGCTTGGGTGAAGATGTTGTTCTTACTGATGACAACATTGCTGAATACATTGCCGCTCAGCGAATCTCCTTTCCCCAGTCTCATGAAATCATTACCAATGGTAATGATAGTGTACTGGCTGAATATGGGGAAAACAATCAAGTCAGCAACATGATTGTTCTCAACACTGGAAGCTCTGTCACCTTTACCTCTGAAGATCAATTCTTCACACGTGAGGTTACTCGTGACATGCTTCCTGCTCATCAACTCGTTGAAAATTTTCCAGTTGATGAGAACGCTGATCCTAGAGCCCCTCTTTCACTCTCTACTGATGATGATAATTATGCTCATCTTCTTCTCTCCACTGATGATACTGTCAGTAGAGAAAATCTCGATTCTGCCTAAATCCTTCTATTGTTATCCATGCAGGCCTCGCTAGAAAAGAAGTGTGGTATTTGGACAGTGGCTGTTCAAAGCACATGACTGGATCCAAGGACCTGCTGGATAACTTCGTGGGACCGACGGTCCCACAGTTGTGTTTAGTGAAACTCTACTGGCCAAACTGAAGGATATGGGTCTCTCTCAAATGGGCTGATCAAATTCACTAAGGTTGCCTTATGTGAACGGCTTGAAACACAATCTGATTAGCATCAGTCAACTGTGCGATGCTGACTACAAGGTTATCCTTGATAAGCATCAAGGCACAGTAATTAATGTAAATAAAGAAGTAGTTTTGGTCGCTCCCAGAAAGAGAGATATCTACTTGGTAGATTTCACTCCTGTCAAAACTGACAGCGAGACCTGCTTCTTCTCAAAAGCTGCTTCTCAAATCAATTGGTTGTGGCACAAGCGTATGTCGCATGTGAATTTCAAAACAATCAATTCTCTAGCCAAGAAAAATCTTGTTCGAGGCCTTCCTCCTCTCACTTATGAGAAGGACAGGCTCTGTGGTGCATGTGAAAAAGGAAAAAGCCACCGAGCCACATTCAAAACCAAACAAGCCAATTCTATCAATGGCTGCTTCCATCTACTTCACATGGACCTTTTTGGTCCAGTGAATGTCCAAAGTCTAAAGGGTAGCAGATACACTTTAGTAATTGTGGATGAATATTCACGATATACTTGGACAATTTTTCTTCATTCTAAGAGTGATGCTGCTGAGGAAATAATCAATTTCATTAAAAAGATGAAAAACCTCAACAGCATACGTGTTAAAGAACTCAGAAGCGATCATGGCACTGAGTTCAGAAACCACACTCTTGAGAGTTTTTGTGCTGATCAAGGGATTAGACAAAACTTCTCTTCTGTTAGAAACTCCTGAACAAAATGGAGTAGCTGAAAGGAGAAACAGAACTCTCATTGAAGCTGCTCGAACCATGCTCAGTGAGTCCTCTCTTACTAGTAAAATTCTGGGCTGAAGCAGTTAGTACTGCTTGCCACACTCAAAATAGGTGTCTTATTGTCAAGCGACATGACAAGACTGCCTATGAAATTATTAAGGGTAAGAAACCCCAAATTGGATATTTCCATGTTTTGGATGTCCAGTGTTCATCCTGAATGATAAGGATCATTTGGGTAAGTTTGATCCCAAAGCTGATGATGGCTACTTTCTGGGATATTCTTCTATTAATAAAGCTTTCAGAGTTTTCAATACTCGCACTCAAAAAGTAGATGAATCAATTCATGTTACTTTTGATGAAAGCTGTTCAGCGCTAGGAGATCTCTCAAATGAGACATCTGCTGAAGGCATCCTCAGCGATCTTGCTGATCCTTCAGTAGAGTCAGCGACACATCATGATGTTGCTGACTCACCTATTGCTGATACTTCAAGTCTCTCAACTAATGGACTGCTGATCACCCTCTTGACCATGTGATTGGTAATCCACACAATGGTGTCCAAACTCGCTCAGCGACAAGTAATACTTGTCTCTATGTCAATTTCTTATCTCAAATTGTGCCTGCCAATATTGGCGAAGCCATGGCTGATCCTTCTTGGGTGGAAGCCATGCAAGAAGAATTGACACAATTTGAAAGAAATCACGTTTGGTTTCTTGTTCCTCCTCCCTATAAGGAACCCATTGGCACTAGATGGGTTTATAGGAATAAGATGGATGAAGCTGGTGTAGTTATTCGAAACAAGGCAAGACTGGTTGCTCAAGGTTATACTCAAGCTGAAGGCATTGACTATGATGAAACCTTTGCTCCAGTCGCTCGCCTTGAAGCAATTCGTCTCTTTCTTGCTCACGCTGCCTACAAAGGCTTCACTGTCTATCAAATGGACATCAAGAGTGCCTTTCTAAATGGTGCTCTTGATGAAGAAGTCTATGTTAAGCAGCCTCCTGGCTTTGAGGATCCAAAGCATCCTCACTATGTTTACAAGCTAAACAAAGCTTTATATGGTCTTAAACAAGCCCCTAGAGCTTGGTATGACACATTATCTACATTCCTTCTTGACCATGGCTTTCGTCGAGGAACCATAGACATCACTCTCTTCATTTATAAGAAGAAAGCTGATGTTCTGTATGTTCAGATATATGTCGATGACATTATCTTTGGTTCCTTATCCACTAAACTCTGTCAAAAGTTCAGCGCTCTCATGTCTAGTACTTTTGAAATGAGCATGATGGGTGAATTAACCTTTTTCTTAGGGTTACAAATCAAGCAGCTTCCCACTAGAATATTTATCAATCAAGAAAAATATATTCGGGATATGTTGCATAAATTTGACTTCACCCATGTCACTCCAAAAGGAACTCCCATGTCCCCTCCTAATAACCTCCATGCTGACCCAAATGGTAAGTATGTGAATCCTACTCACTTTAGAGGCATGATTGGTTCGCTGATGTATCTCACAGCGAGTCGACCAGATATCATGTTTGCCACATGCCTCTGTGCTCGCTATCAAGCTTCTCCTAGAGAATCTCATCTTCTAGCTGTCAAGCGCATCTTCAAATATCTTAAGGGTACACCCACGCTGGGTCTATGGTACCCAAAAGATTCCAACTTTGAGTTGGTTGGATATTCTGACTCTGACTATGCTGGTTGCATGCTTGATCGCAAAAGCACCAGTGGAGGATGTCAACTGTTGGGGGGGAAGCTGACTAGTTGGACTAGTAAAAAGCAACACACAGTTTCCATCTCCACCAGCTGAGGCAGAATATGTCTCTGCAGCGAGCTGTTGTGCCCAAATTCTTTGGATGAAACATCAGCTTGCTGATTATGATTTGGAATACTCCAAAATTCCAATCATGTGTGATAATACAAGTGCTATTGCTATTACACACAACCCTGTTCAGCACTCTAAAACTAAGCATATTGATATTCGATATCACTTTATTCGTGACCATGTCATGAAAGGTGATATTGAAATCTATTTCATTCCAACTGATGATCAAATCGCTGACATCTTTACTAAACCATTGGATGAAAACTAGATTCAAATTGCTTGTCAGCAAGTTAGGAATGCTAAATGGGGAATCAGCAACATGACTTATCATGTAGCTAACTCAGCGAGTTTAAGTCTGTCTTACTCGCTGAAACTAAAGCAATGAAGAGCTTAAAGTCTTCATCTAGTCCAGCAGCAAACGGCTGCTGGTAAAGACTTATCAAATCCGTTACCCCCTGTTGCTTTGGGAAAAAGTAAGATAAAAGGTAATGGAGAGCTTAAAAGTCTTTGTAAGTCCCAACTCAATAGATGGTACTACTGAAGACACCTCTATGTCGATGGTGGAGTTACTTTGCAATATATGCACTGAACTGGAGACGACCAGTTGCCGTGTGTATATACCAAGTTCTAGATAGATTACTTATATAAAAGACAATAAGTAAAGAACAATGCAATAATACAAATAACTTGTAAAATAAATTGGTGAGACAATATGTAATTTTCAAGTGTAATTTATTTATTAACTTTAATAAAAATTACAAGGTTGTTGCAGAACCAAGATAATACAAAGTATGTAAATATCCTAACAACCTATGAAATACAATTGATCTACCCTCGGAATTTCTCAAGACAATCGAAACACTTAAAGTTGTGAAATGTTCCTTTTAGCGATTGAGAGAATATTGCACAAGTTCACCAAGAATATTGCAGGTATGCAAAGTGTGAAGTGTTATTCAACTTAAATATTCTTGTTGTGCAATGACTTGTATTTATAGGCAAAGTTAACATTGGGATGTTTAACTTTGGCCGTACAAATGTGGTTGAGAGCATTTAAGGAATAACATTTAATTCCTTAAAAAGCAGTGTAAAGTCGCATGATAAAGCAACTTTACTCAACCACCTTTATGTACCTTTTGTAATTAAATAATAAGATAAATCTTATTATCCGGGTAAAGGTACATAAAGCATAAAAGTCAATTCCTCGTAATCAGTGTAAAGCTTTGTAAGAGCTTTCCACTGATGGTCTCCAGTTTGTAACTGACTAGAATGTCAACTGGGCTTCGCTGCCATTGCCATTCTCTATCTTCCATCTGTTGTCTTCGACTTCAACTGGAATGATTCGTCAACTGGTCAGTTCTCAACTGGAGGAAGTCTTCAGTTGCGTTGACTGTACGGTGCAACTGGACTTCAATATATTTCTGGACAAATCTTCTGGGTCTCCAGTTCACTGGACAGTTTCACTGGGTCTCCAGGTGCAACTGGAGACTGGCCAGGTTACCAGTAAACTGGTCCTAACAAATTCCCCCTATTTGTCTAGAAATATTGCAAGTCTTTTTCAGTTCTTGTATCTATACAAGTGTGAACTGAAGAGACTTGTTCGATTTAAATCTATCTAAGTTTTCTAAGGCATTTTTATAGAGCAATAAATGCCTTAGGTTTTTCTTTTAGGTTTGTTAGATTTTAATCTATTATCTACCTTGTGGTTACAAACTAGTAACTTCATTTATACAAGGAAATGAAATTTATACAAGTTACAAAATGTAAAACAAAATACAAGTAGATAACTGAAAAGAAAGAACTTAATGAGATGGCCCTTCGCCAGTTCTTCTTTGCTTGGTCACTGAAGAAATAGGTTGTGAGTCTTCAGGGTCAATATTCAACTTTAGCTCCAGATTTTCTTTGTGTTGAATCTTGCCCCTTAGGAAGTTTACCCATGCTTTCTCAAACCTATTCTTTTGTGCCTTCGCATCCAACACATTCACCATTTCCACCCATTCACTGAACCCATACTGCATAGCACCAGGATTGTCAGTTTTAACCAGTGGCCCTCTGGTATAACTAACTTCAACTTGAAAGACTTTGGTGCCTGACTTGATTGTTACATTGACACCATTGATAGTACCACTATGTCTTCTGGTTGACATGATCTGGGAGTAATAGCTTCTTGCTTCAGATTCATTTGTTAATTTTTATACTCCCAGCACCAGCAGCCAGTACAGCGGACTTGATGTCTTCATTAGATACCTCGCCAGTTGGTTCAACAAATGTGCTAAGGTCAGCATCTCTTGTCAGTGGTCTTCTTGGTTGAGGAATCCTTCTTGGAGGATTCAATACCTTCTTCACAACCTTCTTAACATTTGCAATTCTTTTAAGAATCCTACTGGCCCTATTCTCCTTAGCCTTCTACACTGATATGTTCAAGCTTCTGGCATCGAATTCAGCTTCATCATCAGGATAGTGTCTGTCCAGTTCTACATCAAGCATTTCTTTCAACTGGTCAACTATCCTGGGATCATTTTTAATTCTGGCATACTCCTCTTTAGTGATACCCAAAAGATTGGCATCACTCATATCAAGCAACTTGATCTGTGCAAGATGTGCCATGGCTTCAACTTGGTTTCTTTGTTTCATCTTCTTTCTTTCTTTAATATCATTGCCAAGTCTAGCCAGTCTTCTGCTATCACTATCTGAACGGAACGGGGGGCTGCGCCCAACCTGATATTGCGCCCTTCCAAAGCCCCGCCCGCGGAACTCGGCATAGGTCGGTTCGTGTTCGGGCGAACCAGCGGGACAAAGCGGCCCGACCACAGCTCGCTAACCCGGGCTGTCGTAATGGGAGTGGGGGGCGACGTTAGGGGATACTGGTAGACTGGTGGGACCATGTTGTTCTTGAGTGGGTAGTGTTGCGTTGTTATAGTTGTATTGTCTTGTGCAAGATGTGCTCTGGCTTCAACTTGGTTGGCTTATTTCTTTTTTCTTTAATTTGATTACCAAGTCTGGCCAGTTGTTTGCTTACACTATCAGAAACTGGAGGAAGTACATCAGCATTGCCAGTTTCTAACATTACATCAGTGGCCGGCTGGGCAGATACATCAACATCTAAACCTTTTCCCTTATCCAACATATTCCCCCTAACATCTTGCTCACCAGCTTCAGTACTGGCATCTACAACCATGTCCATACCAGCTTGTCTTCTAGATGAAGTTCTTCCAGGTGCAACTGGTGGAAGGACTGCACTTCTTTCCCCCTTGGCAGCATCTAGACCTGCCCTAATACCTTCCCATTCAGAGGGGTGAGATGGCAACCGGTCAAGAGGCTGCCATGTTTGCATGTCCTTACACTCCTTGAAAATCCCACACATCATCCTGAAAGGCCTCCACAAATGGTTGGTCTCCTTTGACTGGGTCAAAACATTTGCAGTAACCTGTTCTTGACCAGTTTTTAATTCATTTAAGATCTTGGAGTCTTCATCCAAACCAGAGACAACCTTATCCTTTATTTCATCATCCTTTTTCTTCAAATTCTCTACTTCAGTTGTCAGTTTATCTAAAGATTGAGCATGTAGAGATACCTGGGTGTTCAAATTCTCAATGCTGCCTCTCAACTGGTTGATCTCACTGGTGAGTGGGGCCAGATCAACCTGAGGAGTGGCCAGCTTGGTGATCTCAGACATCACCCTTTCAATCAATTGTGCTTCTCTAGCACCCAGCGTATCCTCTATCTTCTGACCAACTGAAGTCATCAAATGCTCTCCAAGTTCAGTCACATTTAGGCCAGGTTTTTCAATCAATTCCTTTACCTGCCTTTCAATCTCCCTCAAATCTACTTCAGATGTTCTTACAGTGTTGCCAAGCAGATTGGAGATTGACGTTGTGACCTTGGACTGAGTAAGATCAAAGGCTTCCTTCAAAGATGTTGCCAGATTATTGCAGCCAGTGACCAACTCATTTAGCTTATTGAACACCAAGTCTTCATTTGATGAAAACTTGTTTATCCCCAGATCAACCACTTTAATGTTTGTCAAGTGATCCTTGTGGTATCTGGAGAAGGACTTGGTGTTTTTGTCAAGTGACTTTTGAATCTCCTCCACCCTGGTAAGAAGGTTTTGGAGATCGGCTTGTAAAGAGACAACTTGACTGTCCAGTGACGAAGGAGAAGGTGTCACTGGACCAGCAGCAGTTACTACTGGAGCAACTGGAGGATGCAAACTGAAAGAAGTCTCCCCAGTTGTCATACCAGCAGTTGAACAAATTATAGGAGTGGTGGTAGAAGAAAGGACTGGAAAAACAAAGTGTTGTTCATGCTGAGAATGCTCAGGTGTGAACAACGGCGGCGGTGGGGGTGGCATTTCTCGAGCAAGTGAGAATTGCCCAGTTTGTGAATCGTTATAAGTTGGGAATGGTATATTAGTAGGCACATTTTGTTGGGATGGTGAAAGTGAAATTGATGCATCTGGAAGCGAGACTGGAGATGAAGGGTTTTGAGCTTGTACAGAAGCCTCAAAAATCTCCAAGTCTGTTTCAGTTCCTTCAGAATCCGAAGACTCTATCAGGATTTCCTCGTCATTAACATTCATGTCTAGATCCATGAATGTAACTGAGGGCTGACCAGAAGGGTCAGTCTCTAGATGACCTTCCCCAGTTTCCTGGATGGGTGCATATGTTGGAGGATCAGATACCGAAGTATCTTCACCAGGGATAGATGTGATTGGAGTTGCTTCAGTTATGGTTACTCTATCCTCAACCACAACATTAGACGAACTGGAGGGTCCCTCATTATTTTGAGGCCCGCCCAGTTGTCTTTCTGACTCACCTTCAATTGGTGCATCAGTTGAAGTGAATGCCAGTTGCATTCGTTCTGGGATCTCGACCTCTCCAGCTTCAAATACCAGAGAGTCTAAATTCCACAACATATCTGGAGCAGTGTACGGTGAATCTGTACTTAAGTATGCTTCTCTGCCCAGAATATGTTTAAAATATAGAGAGAGAAACCTTGAGAAGGGGATACAAACACCCCTTGTGCCCTTCAACTTTTGTACTAGGCTTCTAAACAAGATGTCTGCAAAGTCTACTCTCAATCCATTCCACAAGCAGTAAGCCATTTCTGCTTGTGAGGAGTTGATCTGGTCAAGACCACCAGAACTCCCACCCATACTCTCCACCAGGTGGATGAAAAAATACCTCCATGAAGGTGTAAGACCCTTCATGGTCATCGCACCCTTCGTCTTCAACACTCCATTCTCCAAGCACTCCTTGTGTCCCATTTCAAGAAGGACTTGGCGAAAATTAACATTAGAGGGTAAGACGACTGGAGATTCACCCTCTCTCCAGTAATTGAGGCGTAAGGCATCCCTCAATACGTCAGCGGACAAGGTACACTGGATTGTTCCATCCTTTAATGTGAAACTGATGGAGGAACAATCGGAAGAAAGAGTGACAGTGTACCAAAACTCACACAAGTAGTTGTGAAACAACTTGCGTGGGTTTAGAGAGAATGAGGGTCCTATTGGAGAATCCTTCAAAAAATTTTGAATTCTACCAATAAGGGTATTGGACCCTTGAGAAACTTGTAAGCTTGCCATCGGATTATTGAGATTGAGTTTGATGACCGAAGCATTACTAGGAGCACCAGGTGCCGGTTTGATATCTGGTGAGGGGGCATATGGAACAGTCAAGAGATTTACATCTCTTGAACGGGATGATCTAGGTGCCATTGGAAAATGAAATTGAAATTTAGGAATTAGGGTTCTTGATTTGTGAAGCAGAGAGAGAAATGAAGCAATTTTGATGATTGGGAAGTAAATGAAAGAATGTAGAAGAGAAGTAAATGAGTTCGGAGTAAATAAGGGTATTTATAAGGGATTCATGATCCCAATGAAATACAAAAATTATATTTTATTAAACAAAATCCATTTTGTAGATATTTTCACAAAGTAAGTTTGAATTTTGAAACAAAATCATAATTTGCCATGTCAACATTAAATGCTACCATGTCAGCATTAAATGCTACGACGGCTTATCTTACCCACGAGCCCACCCACTTTTTATTTTCCCTATACAAACAGTTTTCAAGTACTAAAATAGCTTTAAACACGTCAGATCACGATACCAAGTGGTTTAAAACACTCGAGTACCATCACGTGTCACAAATATTGACCAAGTATTTCTAACGTTATAAAAAATAAGACAAGACTGAATCTGGTCACTGGAGGATCAGTCCAGTACCAGTTTCCAACTGAAGAGTTCTCCAGTTTCCATTTTCAAACAAAAACAAATTTTAGTTAGAAAATTATTTTGAGTCTTTCCCCCTAAAATGATGATCCAGAAATCGATTAGTGCCAGGATAGTATCACAAAGGCGTTCGATAGCCTGGCGAGCAAGGATTATCTGGACCTCCTCAACTGGAGAACTTCATCAGTGTCACTGACGCGTTTAATAACAAAGAAAGCTCCAGTTTTAAGGATTTAACATTCCCAGTTCGCTGATGAGATGTTTAAAGGTTTTTTCATCGAGAGGTTTTGTAAAAACATCAGCTAACTGTTGTCAGTGGGGATGAAATGAATTTCAATGTCTCCTTTCATAACATGATCTCGAATAAAATGATACCTGATGTCAATATGCTTTGTATTGGAGTGCATCACTGGGTTATGAGATATAGCAATTGCACTGGTGTTATCACAAAAGATTGGGGTCCTTGTATACTTTTCACCATAATCTAGTAACTCGTTCTTGATCCAGAGAATCTGGGCACAGCAACTGGCCGCATAAATGTACTCTGCCTCGGCAGTGGACATAGAGACTGAAGTCTGCTTCTTGCTGGTCCAACTTACCAGTTTTCCTCCAAGGAAATGACAACCACCAGTTGTTGATTTTCTATCTATCTTACAACCTGCATGATCTGAATCTGAATAACCCATTAGATCTAATCCTGAGCCTTTGGGGTACCAAAGACCAAGATTAGGACCCTTTTTCAGGTTTCTAAAGATACGCTTTATAGCGTACAAATGTGATTCTTTAGGGTTAGCCTGAAACCTGGCACATAGACATGTTGCAAACATTATATCTGGTCGACTGGCAGTTAAGTACATCAGTGAACCAACCATACCACGATAGTCAGTTATGTTAACTGGTTTGCCAGTTGGGTCAGAGTCCAAATTTAATGGTGTTGCAATAGGTTTGTTTTTCGATGGGATTGAATCATATTTGTATTTTCTTAACAAATCTCTGACATATTTTCCTTGGTTTATGAAAATTCCATTTTCAGTTTGCCTAATCTGAAGACCTAAGAAAAATGTTAATTCACCCATTAAACTCATCTCATACTCAGATGACATGATTTTAGAAAACTTTTTACACATTGCATCATCAGTGAACCAACCATACCACGATAGTCAGTTATGTTAACTGGTTTGCCAGTTGGGTCAGAGTCCAAATTTAATGGTGTTGCAATAGGTTTGTTTTTCGATGGGATTGAATCATATTTGTATTTTCTTAACAAATCTCTGACATATTTTCCTTGGTTTATGAAAATTCCATTTTCAGTTTGCCTAATCTGAAGACCTAAGAAAAATGTTAATTCACCCATTAAACTCATCTCATACTCAGATGACATGATTTTAGAAAACTTTTTACACATTGCATCATCAGTTGAACCAAATATAATGTCATCAACATAAATTTGTACCAATAAGATATTACCTCTTTCTTTCAAAATAAATAAGGTATTATCTATTGCACATCTTTGAAAGCCATTTTTAAGAAGATGTTTAGTTAGAGTATCATACCAGGCTCTTGGGGCTTGTCTTAGACCATACAATGCTTTGTTCAGTCTATAAACCCAATGAGGATGCTTCTCATCGATGAAACCTGGAGTTTGCTTAACATATACTTCTTCTTCCAATGTTCCATTAAGGAACGCACTTTTGACATCCATCTGGAAGACTTTGAACTGCAGATGGGCTGCATAAGCCAGAAATATTCTGATGGCTTCAAGTCTTGCAACTGGAGCAAAAGTTTCATCAAAGTCAACGTCTTCTGCTTGACAATAACCCTGGGCAACTAATTTGGCCTTGTTTCTTACAACATGGCCATCTTCATCCATCTTGTTTCGGTAGACCCATCTGGTACCAATGGGTTCTTTCTTTAACCCTGGTGGACAAGGAACAAGCTCCCAAACATTGTTCCTTTCAAACTGGACGAGCTCTTCTTGCATAGCTTCCACCCAGCTTGGGTCTGCCATAGCCTCGTCAATCTTCTTCGGTTTAATTAAAGATAAGAAGGTGACGTTTAAGCATTGCTCACTGGTGGCTCTTCTAGTCTGAACCCCACTATTTGGATCTCCCACAATCTGTTCAATTGGGTGTGCTCGAGTCCATCCAGTGTAATGACTAGGCTGGTGTAACACAATATCAGTGCAAGTCACCTGGCGATCTTCTTCAGTTGCAGTAGCTTCTGGAGGAGGATCAGTCCAAACTACTTCTACATCCTCATCAGAGTCAATGAGGTCACGATTTGCATCATGAAATTCTTCATTCAAAAGCATTTCTTGAAGAACTGGAGAAGTTGGAGTTTGAACTGGTGCTGATATTGGAGTGGCACGTACATCAGATCCAATCACCAATTCTTGTGGTAAGTTGAAATTGATGGAGGGATAAAATGATGTGTCACTGGTGCTTTTCTTCTTCTTAACTGGTTCCAATTTGTTGTAACTGGAAACATCTTTTGGTGAAACAACTGACTGATGATGTAACACCCCAACCAAGGCGGAACGATGAGATGTACAGAAAGTCGAGTATTCAAAACATAGGATAATAGATAACATTCACCATAGCTTTATTGGATAAAAATAATTTTACAATGCACAAGCATGTGAACCAATTCCCAAGTACAATACGTCTACTATACTTGGATATTGAGTCCACGAAACAAATAACAAATGCATGAGATGGTATACTACAATGATCAGGGCGGATTCCATTGCCCGTCACAAGGTTTGATCTTTGACTCCAAAGTGCAATGCAAACAATCATGATGCATATAATTCCTCAACGCTTATGCTAATCCCTGAAAAGCATGAAGAAAAAGTGTCAACTACGAAAACGTAGTTGGTGAGTGCATAGGTTTACAAGTAAATCTTGTTACATATCCATTTCAAAATAGTTGAGAAATCCATGGTAAATTATAAAGTTCTCATTTGTCACATTTATCGTGAGAGAAAAATATATCAATCGATTAATCATTCATCATACCAAAACCATTTGGTCGTCAATACTTCAATATTGCCAAATTCAACAACTTCCAAGATTCCATATAAGGTCCAATACCCAAACCGTATGTTCAATCCATAATATCCAACCATAAATAATATCAATACCGCTTGGTCAATGGTAAGACTACCATGACGTAATTCGATGAGATTGTTCTTGAGCCACTACTAAGACCGGTTATGTCCCAATAATCAGATATATAGTCCTAAATGATAAGATGATGATAAGCACATGCTGTCAATCACGTGCATAAAGATAACCAAGGGTCGTGCCATGGAGACGCCCATAAATATATAGTAGTTAGAGCACCGCGAGGCCAGACTGGCGATGAAGGTGGCCACAAAGGTAGACCAAACATCCCACCGTTACCTATAATAGTGGATGAGGGGACAAATCCTAGTTACGCAACCCTCTAACTACAGGCCTCAAATGAGTTAATAGTAGTGTACAGGGGACCACCGTTTGACAGTACTCAAGCTCATCATATAACATATAACACGTTGAACATACAATATAATTCCCATATCATTATTATTATTTCAAAGTATCATTTCATATGAGAAAGTCATTTTAATTAATCATGCTTTTCACCCCGCAAGTAAAACATATAAAAGAGTTTGAAAGGGGGCTATGACTCACCTTGATATGCCGCATATTATATTCACTTATCCAAAATGGGTACTTCCCATCTATCGCTTCCTTGATCATATATCCGTCATATTCCTCAATCACATTTCGAGCCAAGACTATCCCTACGATAGGACTAATATACGTAAGTTCCTATCTTAAGCCATCACTAAGAAATGCCACTTTCATTATGTTGTCATAAATTTTGGGATCCAAGTATATTGTTAATATTTGCATCTTTTTTGTTGTAGAGAGTGTTGGTGAAAAAGGGTCACTTTCATTATACATGTAGTTATAGGTTGTTAGAATTTCGGTAACTTGCCTTTGATTATCATGGTTCCCATTGTGTGCTTTGCTTGATTATAATATTTGACATTAGTAACTTCATAATATTAATATTCATGAATACTTTCTGATTTATAACTATTTATTTAATTTAATATTATTTAATTAATTATTTATTCATTTTCTTGATTTATTAACCAAATAATTCTTTAAAAATACTTTTAAGTACCTCACTTGCCTTTATAATTCGTGGCTAATTATATTTGGGTTATATTCTGATTATTATGCTTTTTAACTTAGAATATTGTGATATATATATTTATTTATGTAATTTTTCTATTAATTTAAAAATAGTTATTAATTAGTGATTTTCACTTACTTAATTATTTCTAATTTATATGACATTTGTTCTTTGACTTAAAATGATTTTATTCAGTAGGTTTTAGTCACTTTCATCATTGGTTGTGATTATTTAACCAATTTCATGGTTTATATACTTTATTTATTTATTTATTTACCTTTTTAATTATCATTTAAATTTAATAATTAATAGAAATTCTTAGAAATCACCACACAACTTTTTGGCTAAAAATCCCAGGCCTTTTAGGCAACTTTTATCATGGGAAAAATCATATTAATTCAACCTCTCTTGTGTCTCGCTCATTTTGAGGATTCTAAGCTTATAAATCGTTTACCGAAATAGTGATTTAAGCCTCATTTTTCGAGCAATTCAAATGCGTCAAAATGGATTTTCATACTTATTTCATTATTTACAGAATGTTCATTATATTTTGGTGTCTTAAGTCGTGATATTGGTGGTGGTGTGATGTGTGCAAATTAAAGCTTTCAGTTAGTGCTTATATGAACCGAATTAGTGATTTGTAGGCTTGTCTTTGCCATTTAATAACCAAGTTAAGTTTTATAACTTTTATTTGACATATTTTCAGTAGGTTTATAATACTTTTTGTTACGAGATTGTTGGAGTTGGTTAAAGTTGCAATCTAGTGACTTTTAGCTTATTTTGTTGTGAAGAACTTTTACTTGGAATTTTCTGTTTTAACACTTATTTCATAAAATGTTGAGTAGTCATTTTTGGTTAAGTTGAATTATTTGGACGTTGGTGATTTTTATACAGAGACATATATGTGTCCTATATATATGTGAATTTTTGCTAAATTTTTAGACATTGTTTACTACATCTAAAAATTACCAAACCAAAACTGGTCAGAACAAGAGCTGTTGTGCGACTCAAAATATTTTATAAAAGATTTCTATGATGAACATTTAATAAAAATCTCTCAATTTTATTTTAAGTTAGGGACACTTTGAACTCAGTTCACACCAAGTTTAAACTTCTGAAACCTATTAGTTAAGAAATTAAAAATCTTCAAAGTTGACTCAACATTAAAACAAAATTCCAGTTTTGACCACTTTTGGTAGAAAAATCATATCTTTGGTTTGGTTTAGTGTTTTTGAGTGATTCCAGTTGGAGGTTAAACTTAACTCTTTTATCTACAAATTTTATTTTGAAAGTTTTGTTTGAAACGGCCCTCACATGTTCAGTTCATCCGTCCAAAGACAGAAGAATAATTCTGTCAGAAAGTATTTGGGTCCAAACAACTCACCAATGACCATTCTTGCTTTATTAACACTTGAGTTCATAATTTACAAGATTAATACTTTATTTTTATACCTCTTAACATCAAATTTCCAGATTATTATACCTCTTTTAACATATTTTTCACTTAATACAAGTCCATATCCATCTCATAATCCAACAACAAGATTCCACTTTCTTAGATCTAACATGCATTCATTCAAATCAACACTTTTCAATACCAATCTTTATAGATCTAACTTTCAACAACATAAAAACATCTTTTTAATGAAAAATCTCAGAATATATTCTTCAAAATATACAAAAACATATAGATCTATGAAAAGGAAAATCACTTTAAAAGCTATTAATCTATAACAACACTTTTGGGTCTTAAACTTGTTGAATCTTTGGATCTTTCTCATAGATTTCGACATGCATATGCATGAGGAGAAAGATCCTATCAACTTTGCCTTCATCAAGTGTATATAACAAAGAAATCAAGAAGAAAACATAAACTTTTGATAAAACCTTTGAATATAAACAAGAACAAGATTAAATCTAGTAAAAAGGATGAAGATTATACCCTCTTGAACTTGGTTTTGATGATGGATTTATGGCAGATTTTTCGTGGCCTATATGCTCCATACAACCCTTATTTCAAGCTTAAAATAACCCTTAAATCTTACTTGAATCAACCCTTGATTAATCCTTAACAACCCTTTATTATTATCTTTGTTTAGATTTGATTTTTGTCTTTGTTTTTCTTGTTTCTTTGGGCCGAAAATCTTAAAGAAAAAGAGGAAGAAGAAGAGTTTTGAGAGTGAGAGAGAGAAGTGTGTGTAAAATGAAAGGGGAAGTGTGAAGTGTGGGGTGTGATGGTAGGTTAAGTTAACCTTGGGAGTTTAAGGGTATCATGTGGCTAGTTGAATGGTGATTGGTGGAGTGTACATGGGGGAGGGGGTGTTTGGCCGAATTTTTGGCAAGAAAAATTACAAATTTTGTAAGGAAAAATTATATAAGAGTCTTACACTCATGTCAATATGCATATATATGTATGTCTATGTAGGTATTTTGTATTGGGTGTATATATTAGTTCTTGCAAGAATATAAGTGTATGTATATGTTCTTGTATAAATATTTACTAGTTATGTAGTGTTTTAAAGACATGGTTTATAAATATTTACTAGTTATGTAGTGTTTTAAAGACATGGTTTATAAATAAGTTTCTGAGATGGTAATTATATTTTTGTGTTCAAATGTACTTTAATTAGCTTGGTGTTTGAGTTGTTGGATATTTATAAGATTGTTGATTGTTGTCACAACTTGTGAGTCTTGTACAAATATTTTTATAACTTAACTTCTCGAAATAAAGTTTTTGGTTTGTTGACCTTTCGTCAAGTTCAATTAGAACTAGTTTATAGCTTGAGATTGTGTTGAATGATTATAGTTATTGTTCATGGCATTTCTAAGGCAACTAGCTATCTTTGGAAATTCTACTGAACTAGATGGCAAGTATCACTATGCCTTAATGTCTGGAAGGCTAAATCTCTTAAGAAACCTCTAGGGATAGATACCTAGATAAGTCTAAGTAAATTGTCCTAGTCGGAAATTGAGGGTTGTTACAGATGAACTTGGTCAGTTTCACCAAAATTGATTGGAACGACTGGAGTAATATCAAGGCTTGGTCTCTTGTTGATTGCTTCAGTTGATTCATCGAATGTGACATGAATTGTCTCATGAACCTTTTGGAGTCTATAATTATAAACTCTAAAGGCCTTTCGAATATCTGAATAACCTAAAAATAACCCTTCATCAGCTTTTGCATCAAACTTTCCAAGCTGACTGGAATCGTTTAAGATATAAACTGGACAACCAAATACATGAAAGTATCCAATATTTGGTTTATGATTCCTGAGTACTTCATAGGCAGTCTTCTTATGTCTCTTGATGTAGATTGACCGGTTTTGGGTGTGACAAGCAGTTGCAACTGCTTCAGCCCAAAAACTGGTGGGAAGACCTGATTCAGATAGCATACTTCTGGCCGCTTCTATCAGTGTGCGATTCTTTCTTTCCACAACTCCATTTTGCTCTGGAGAGTGAACTGATGAGAAGTTTTGAGAGATGCCAGTGTCATTGCAAAATGTTTCAAGTACCTTATTTTGAAATTCAGTACCATTATCACTTCGCAACTGACAAACTTTTCGAGTGTACTTGAGCTCAATTCTTTTGATGAGAGAGATGATTTCAGTAGGTGCATCACTTTTGGATCTGAGGAATACCACCTAGCAATATCTGGTGAATTCATCAACCACAACTAGAGTGTACTTCTTTCCAGCTCTAGTTTGAACATTCACTGGACCAAAAAGATCCATATGAAGCATGTGAAGAGGTTCAGTGATGCTAAAGTTTTGCCTAGTTTTGAAACTCGCCCTTTTCTGCTTGCCCATCTCACACCCTGGACATGGCTTTTCTTTATTAAAAGAAATCTGGGGTATCCCATCAACCAGTTGTTTGTGAGACAACTTGTTAATATTTTTAAAATTAAGATGGGATAATCTTTTATGCCACAGCCAGTTGGTGTCCTCATCAGCCTTGGTATAGAAACATTGCTCTTTTGGAGCTGGTTCCATATCCATGATGTACACATTTCCTTTTCTTGGTGCAACCATCACCACTTTCCAATCCTTGTTAAATATGGTGCCTTGTGCAATATCGAACAAAACTCTGAAGCCATCATCACAAAGTTGGCTGACACTGATCAGGTTGTATTTCAAACCATTCACAAATGCAACTCTTTTGAATTCGACTTGTCCATTATTGAGCACACCATATCCTTCAGTCTTTCCAGATTGATCATTACCAAACGTCACTGTCGGTCCATCTTGGACAGTGAACTCTTCAAGCAGGGGCTTACATCCGGTCATAGTCCGGCCAGCAGCGCTGTCCAGATACCAGATATTCTTCTTTCGATCGCCCTGCACACACACAAAAATTATTAGTTATTTTTGTGAACCCATCTTTTCTTGATGGGTTCACTGGACTTCTCTACAGAAGTCACAGTAGATTGTTGTGGTGTTGAACCAGAGGCTGCATCTGGAGCTTTTTCACCAGCTCCAGGTGCAGGAGTAAAAACGATTGGTAGTTGATACTTACTCCCCTTATTTTTACCAGATTTAGTTCCAGATGGAACATTCTTTTGATAGTTTTGAAGGGAGTGGTTTAATATTTTGTTTGAAAACTGGAGGTAATGAACCTCCTTCCAGATTTTTAATCCGGGCAGTACAAATCTGAACCTGTCGAGACAAAAGTTGGAGTTGACTTTCCAGATTAATCAAAATATTATTTTTATCAGGCAACTGAACCTTGGACCTTGGTTCAGTTGGAGTTTTAGTTTGTCGGGTCTTGGGCACCTTAGACTTTTGAGGTAAAGGCTTGTTACCAGTGGCCTTTTTGACTGGAGCTTTAGCCTGTTTGGCTCCAGTTTTAACCTCAATGGGGGTGGTCTCAATGGGTTCAGTTTCAACAGCTTCAGGTTGATCATAAGGTGTTTCAACCTTGAGAGCTGGAGGCAATGCATGAAGATCTGGTATGAGAGCTGCCATCTCCAGATCTCCAGATTTCCATGCATTCATCTGGGCATCGATAGTTCTTGAAAATGCATCATAGTTTTTACCAGATTTAGTTCCAGATGGAACATTCTTTTGATAGTTTTGAAGGGAGTGGTTTAATATTTTGTTTGAAAACTGGAGGTAATGAACCTCCTTCCAGATTTTTAATCCGGGCAGTACAAATCTGAACCTGTCGAGACAAAAGTTGGAGTTGACTTTCCAGATTAATCAAAATATTATTTTTATCAGGCAACTGAACCTTGGACCTTGGTTCAGTTGGAGTTTTAGTTTGTCGGGTCTTGGGCACCTTAGACTTTTGAGGTAAAGGCTTGTTACCAGTGGCCTTTTTGACTGGAGCTTTAGCCTGTTTGGCTCCAGTTTTAACCTCAATGGGGGTGGTCTCAATGGGTTCAGTTTCAACAGCTTCAGGTTGATCATAAGGTGTTTCAACCTTGAGAGCTGGAGGCAATGCATGAAGATCTGGTATGAGAGCTGCCATCTCCAGATCTCCAGATTTCCATGCATTCATCTGGGCATCGATAGTTCTTGAAAATGCATCATAGTTTTTACCAGATGCTTTTACCCATGACTTGATAATCTTTTGTTCTTTTTCAAGATCAGAAAGTAGTTTTTGATTATCAAGTTCCAAAGCCTCAATCTTTAAAACTGATTCCTTGAGAGCCAACTGGACACTTTGTAAATCATTCAGTTGTGGTTTAACATTGTTCAGTTCAATTAAGATAGTGTCAAGATATCTTTCACTATCAGCTCTAACAGTTTCCACAAAAGCTAAATCACCACTTAATGATTCAGCCAGGTCCAGTTTCAGTTCAGGGTCAACCTGATTATCATAGTCACATACCTTTTTCAAAATAATGTCCACCCATCTTCCAGTGATGACATCTTCTATTGCCACGTGCTGCTGCTGTTGATCTTCCAAGGCCATGAAACACATGTCCCTTTCCTCTTCTTCATCAACTGATGAGTCATCAGAGTACTCTCATTTTCCCTCAGTTTGTGCCATTAAGCACTGATCCTTTTCCTTTTCCATGGACAGGAGGGCAATCTGGGCCTTAAGCTTCTTGTATTTAGCTTTGTAGCTATCATCAGGCCGATTGAAATTAGGGACAGGGGGGCCAGTTTGGTTGTTCAACTGACTAGATCTGCATTCCTTCATAAAGTGACCTTTCTTACCACACTTATAGCAGGTAAGATTGGTTTTATCCAGAGAGCTGGAGCTGGAAGCATTGTTTGGGCCATTAAATCTTTTAGATTTATGCTTAAACCTGTTAAAGGTTTTAGCAATCATGGCAACCAGATCATCATCGTCAGTTTCATTACAACCATCACTGTTTTCAGTGGTCAGACCAGAGTTTAAGAAACTGTTTAACATCTCCTTCATTGAGTGTGCCTGGACACTCTCTGCAGACATTAAGGTAGCACAAGGTCGCTCAGGTACACTAGCAACCTTGGAACTCTGGGCATGGTTCATGGCATCTTGCTCAGCCACCAGTCTTGCAGCATTGTTATCTTCAGTGAATCTGAAGGCTCCATAGAGCGATGCAAGAGTATGGCTATGCAAGGTTTTACCTTGTCTCAAGACAAGAACCATGTTTTCCCATTTGGAAGGAAGAATATCACAAAACTTCTCAAGAAGAATATCCTTATCCTTCTCTACACCCAAGCCTCTCAGCTGATTAATGAGGCTAGAAAATCTGGTGTATGTACCAGTTAGACTTTCATTGGGCAAGGCAAAGAAGGATTCATACTTCTTGTTCAAGGCAACTTTTCTGGTGACAATAGTGTCATCACCTCCTTCAAACTGAATAACTAATTCATCCCACATTCACTTTGCACTGGGGAACAACACAAGTGTTGGAATTAGATCTTCAGGGACAGCTCCAAGGATCATGTTCTTGAGTCTGGTGTCCAGATCAACAAGTCTACGATCCTCATCAGACCAATGGTCTTCGAGCTTTTCTCTTGAACCTCTTCTTCCAGTTGGATCAAGAAGAGGACTGACCCCAAGGGACGTGGGTATATATGGTCCATCCTTAAGGATTTTCAACATATACCTTTCAATCCCACCAAAATGCAAAAGCATTCTAGCCTTCCATGTACCAAAAGTCTCACTGTTTCCATCGAATTTGGGAACAGGAGTGTTAGAATAATGTACATGGACGTGATTTGGGGCAGTAGGAGAAGGAGGGTTAGAATAATGTACATGGACGTGATTTGGGGCAGTAGGAGAAGGAGGGTTAGAATTAGTATTTTGAAACGGTTGTGCATTATTATTCAAGGGGGTTTCACCTGAACCAGAACCATCTCCACCTTCAGTAGTGTTCATCTTAGCAGATCTAGGCAAGTTTATTAGCCTTCTGCTCTGATACCACTTGTAAGTCCCAACTCAATAGATGGTACTACTGAAGGCACCTCTATGTCGATGGTGGAGTTACTTTGCAATATATGCACTGAACTGGAGACGACCAGTTGCAGTGAGTATATACCAAGTTCTAGATAGATTACTTATTTAAAAGACAATAAGTAAAGAATAATGCAATAATACAAATACTTGTATAATAAATTGATGAGACAATATGTAATTTTCAAGTGTAATTTATTTATTGATGTTAAATAAATTACAAGGTTGTTGCGGAACCAAGATAATACAAGAATGTAAATATCCTAACAACCTATGAACTACAATTGATCTACACTCGGAATTTCTCTAAACAATCGAAAAAGTTGTGAAATGTTCCTTTTAGCGATTGAGAGAATATTGCAAAAGTTCACCAAGAATATTGCAGGTATGCAAAGTGTGAAATCTATCGAAGTGTATTCGAAGAAGTGATATTCTTGTTGTGCAATGACTTGTATTTATAGGCAAAGTTAACATTGGGATGTTAACTTTAGCCGTACAAATGTGGTTGAGATTATTTAAGGAATAGCATTTAATTCTTTAAAAAGTAGTGTAAAGTCGCATGATAAAGCAACTTTACTCAATCACCTTTATGTACCTTTTTGCAATTAAATAATAAGATAAATCTTATTATCCGGGTAAAGGTACATAAAGCATAAAAGTCAATTCCTCGTAATCAGTGTAAAGCTTTGTAAGAGCTTTCCACTGATGGTCTCCAGTTTGTAACTGACTAGAATGTCAACTGGGCTTCGCTTCCATTGCCATTCTCTATCTTCCATTTGTTGTCTTTGACTTCAACTGGAATGATTCTTCAACTTGGTCAGTTCTCAACTGGAGGAAGTCTTCATTTGCGTTGACTGTACGGTGCAACTGGACTTCAATATATTTCTCGACAAATCATCTAGGTCTCCAGTTTCACTGGACAGTTTCACTGGGTCTCCAGATGCAACTGGAGACTGGCCAGTTTACCAGGTGAACTGGTCCTAACACAACTCTTACACCCAACCCTATCCTCCCAACTCTTCCACTTCCCCCATCCACCCATTGATGGTTTGTTTTTGTTTTAGTGTTTAAATTTATAAAAAGTTGTACAAGTTATTATCTCAAAAACACACACACCTTAACGGACAGGGGACCCGATCAGATGTAGTATAGTTTAGTGATAAGAACATGATCATTCGCAGGGACGCGTTGCTTTACCTAATCTAGTAATAGGTGTAATTCTAGCGGTTGTGAAGTTGTCACGATTTCCTATTAAACTAATTTAAATACTAAAAATTAAATAGAAGTCGCAACCGCTTATTCAGCGAGAGGCTTAGTCTGAAAATAGTTTGAAAAAGCAAATAACGGTATTAAATTAAAATACTTGTTTGGCATCTTAGATCTCATGGTACGACCAAATATCATTCTACCTACTTGCTAGACTGTTGGAAACTTAATCACGGCTTAGATTCTCGTTAGATTCACTTTGCCTAAGTAACTAGTGTTGTCCCTAGACTCACACTACTCTATAAACAAATTCTCGTTAGATTCATTGTTTAAGCATTAATGACCTAAAGTTCGTGTTACTAGTTCATCTTTAAGTTACCCGGCTCTTAAGCCATGGCCAGATAGTAATTCTCTCCGGTGACCACAGTGCTCGTTTCCAAGTCACTGGATCACGTCTGACATTGTTAAGCATCATGTTCTATTCATCCTAATTACTATGGTTCTGGATCCCTCGGTTACAAGTGAATCACCTTTTACATCTAGTTAAAGACCGACTAGTGTTTTCCATCCTTATGTATTAATCCTAGTGTATGATTATAGACCGATCATCAGAATTAAATCAATACATGCAGATATGGAACTGATAATAATATGAAGAACTAGTAAAACATGGATCTACGATAAACAGTAAAACACACTCCAACAGATTTAACAAATAAAGAAAAATAAATAAACGTCTACATGATCACATCGATCCAAACAAGTATTCAGCCTACTAGCCTGACATTATTAAAGGAATAACAAAGTCTGAAAAGATGAAAGACATTGTTTACCAACTGAAAGTAAAGTAAAAGAGTAGATCTAGGTTGAGGATGAAGCTCGGAAGGTGTTAGAAGCTCCAAAACCTCCTTGGAATCTGCAAAGTCGACCTAGGGTTGAATATGGGCGGCTAGGGCTGCTGAATCGGCTCTCTCTTAGGGTTTTGAGGGCTTCTTCGGCTTAAATAGGTGAAAAGGTCGGTTGCTGATCTGGGCCGCCCAGCGGCGCTGGATGGGCTCCCAGCGGCGCTGGGATTGGGCCAGCGGCGTTGGCAAGGTGCCAGCGGCGCTGGGAGCTCCTGCTGCTGCTCGTATTGCTTCGTTCGGCTCCCGAATCACCTCCTTGTGTCTTGTAACTTCAAAGGCCTTCATCTTGAGTCACTTGATGCCATTTTTCTCGCATCTTCCGTGAAGCTGCATAAACATAGAAACCATTAAGTACCGATAGTTCCGGAATATTAACTCATTTAAGACATAGAAATGAGGCCTTTTGATAAGGGTTTTTATCACAAAATGGATGCTCATTATACACCCCCACACTTAAGTCTTTGCTTGTCCTAAAGCAAACAGTCCAAGAAAATAAAACAATGATGAGCGGACAACTTAAGTGTTCAAGTTATTCTACTTCATTAAACATTTGAAAGATTAGTCATGCAAAATGATTTGAGAAAGCTTTAGACAAAATCAGTAAGCTATAGCTAGAGGCAAGATAATTGGTCAATCAAAACTAAAAGCTAACTTTTTATTTGTGTTAATACCTCTAAAACCGTTCTATAATTCCACATGTCTTATAGCTCAATCTTACTTCCTTCTGCTGACTAGTTAAGCACTTAATTAAAGTTTGTATAGCAATCAGAACTACTAGCTACTAGCAAGGCATTTACATTTCATCGTTTGTGTACTTCTGAGTCACTACTTAGACATACCCTCACACTACAGTCGTGTTCACTAGCTAGACACTAATGCAGTTTATATGATATTATCATCTTTAATAGTTGAGACAACGGTGACAGGTCGGTGGTTCCCCACTCGCAGAGCGACATAACTCAACTAATGGTTAGAGTTTATACCTTACATCAAGACAGCGGTGACAGGTCGGTGGTTCCCCATGCACAAAGCGACTTAACTTGATGCGTATAAATTTTACTCGTTATTAGTTCTTTGAACTCTTTAATTAATCTATTGATTGCCTTTCTTAAGATTACTACATTATTCATGCAATAGACATTATCAGAGACCCCAGATGACTTATACACTTACTCCGCATGCAACTAGTTTACAATCAATAGTGTAAGAATTAAGGCGAACCATATGTCTAAACTAGTTCCTACACAAGCACGTATATAATTAAGTTCAATTAATACACCTATACTAATGACTAGATAGCTCTAATTGCTAGGCATATTAAAGTCCAGGAACAGCCACAAATCTATAGTTAAACTAACAGTCCTAACTAACCGTTCATCTACCAAAGCTAATATTGCTTAGTTATCGTCATATTTTGCAAAGCTTATATTCTCAAAATGATTTTCCGACACAAGAAAGTTTGAAATTTGCATGAAATAAGTAGTAGAAAACTTATGATTATTCAAACAATTAAACCACGGGTTTTTCCTATTCCATCCCCCCACACTTAAATTGTACAACGTCCTCGTTGTACTAAACATATTATAACAGAAAGGGTAATAGGAAAAACACGAAAAATAAAGGATTAACGAAACTTCTCGGGCTTAAATTGCATGAATTGTTGTTGAAGATGGCATTTGCGGAGCGACTTGAATGATGTTGAACTTCAAGGGCTTGAGTCTTCTCCATTTGATGACGATCCATTGATGCTTCTCCACCTTCTTTATTTTTGGTATTTTCTGATTTTTCGATTTTTTTTTTTTTTTGGGTTTTTCTGATATTTTTGGATTTTTCGCGATCTGGTGTGCAGACTGGAGTTGTGAGCGACGCTGGCAAGCAGATAGCGGCGCTGGCGAGTGCCCGAGCGGCGCTGGATGACTGGTAGCGACGCTGGACTGCACAAGTGCAGGTCCAGCGGCTTTGGGCTTCACTGAGCGGCGCTGGGATGCCCTGATGCAATCCCAGCGGCGCTGGAGGTCCTCTAGCGTCGCTTTTGGCTCCTGTACGTGTTTCGACATCTGATTTTCTTCAACGAATTGATGTTTGAACTCCCCCACACTTAGCTTTTGGCCAAGTGCCTGGTTTCCTTCAGACTACAAGACAAAATACTCCTCACACTTCAATCAAAATATCAAAATGGAAATAACAAGCTAAAACATAAAAATAAAAATAAAAACGAAATATGATTGCAATAAGTTACTTGTTTCCTTGATCCATTGAAAGCTTGCATCTGTGATTCTAAAGATATAAATCATATAAAATAATCACAAATGATAAAATTCAAAACAATTCGCTTAATTGCAATTAGTCACATATTCCTAAAAATGAAAATAAAAATAAAAATAAAAATGAAAATACGGCTTGGGTTGCCTCCCAAGAAGCGCTAAGTTTAACGAGTCTTCAGCCGGACTCAGCCTAGGAACTAGGTTGAGGAAGAATACGGGGTCGGCCGGGGGCCGGTTCCCGTTGGATTGTATCGAATATAAATGTCAGACCTATCCTCCAAATACGACTCGATATTCATCATTTCTCCTTGTCCTTGGTAAACCTTGGGCTTGCTATAAAAACCATAAGGGTTATGTACATTTATATCTTGCTTCACAACTTTCAGTACATTAATCCCTGATTCTAATGTCAATTCTCCTAACTCGGTGTTAATATCGATGCATGCGTTCTTAAGGAAGGGTTGACCTAAAATGAATTCGTTCTTAGTTATCACATTTTCTTTGACTAAAAAGAATTCTGCTGCGAACCTTAAATCATCAACTGATACTACGACCTTCTCAACGAATCCTCGAACCCTAATGTTAACATTCTTAAAAATCTTAACCACCTTATCCTCCCAGACCACTTTACCTAAATCTCGCCTAGTATACTTAGTGTAAAAATCTAGGGGGAAGATGTTCACCATTGCCCTAGCGTCTATGAACGCATGACTTCCTATATTGCCTATCAAACAATGCGCTTGAAAGATTGTGAGGTCACCTAAGGCTTTGGTTGACAAATAAGGGTTATACTCGGATAGTGGTCGATCTTCTACGTCATTCCAACCTAAACTGTCTAGAAACCTATCTATTCCGGCTAACAATCTATTTCCCTTATCTATAATTCTTCTCTGTCTCTTCTAACATTTCTTCCAATTTTTTAATGTTAGTTTCTCTATATAGCACGCACAATCCTATCCTATGTGGTCTGGACAAATCTAGGCCCTCATGATACCAAAAACTACGTGCCTTTCTGACGTAGTCGTCTATCTCTAATGGTCTCCTGTCACTCCCAATCTCCACATTCATACACATTTCATCATAGTTGACATCCCTAGAGTCTAAGACAAGCAAACTGACTCTCATTTGACCATTTTACAAAGATATTTCACGTTTCAGAACATGGATGATAGCATCCGCAACATGCAGAAATGCTCGGCCTAAAATTAGGGGTGTCACTACTTTACTTACCGAATCAAGCACAACAAATTCAGTCCAAAATTCTAAGTCCTTAACCTTGACAGGGACTCGCTCGACAATCCCCTTGGGTTGTCGGTAAGTCTGATCGGCTAACCGAATGCTCATGTTAACGGGTTTTAGCAAACAAAGGGTAAGTTTCTCATAAATCACAGTACGCGCGCATAACATTAATACTTGACCCTAAATCAGCTAATGCACTCGAAAAATATTCATTATTAACAGTGCAAGGAATAAGAAAACTTCTTGGATCTTCAGATGCTTGCGGTAACTGTGTCCCGTCATCCGGTACCTTGGGATCTTGAACTTCATCTCTACTGTCCGAGTCGTCTCCATCTTTGATTTTGCACTTTTAAATGAATTGGGTCTCGACATCTCCTTGAAAAACAGCTGAAAACAAAGTTTCACGTGAATCTGGACTGACGGGGCTGCCAGCGGCGCTGGGCCTGGGCCTGGAGCGGCGCTGGGGCTCTCCAGCGGCGCTGGCTTTATCTAAGTGGCGCTGGTGATGTCTGGGCAGATTCCAGATTTTCGTTTTTGCTTGTTTCTTCTCCGTTTTGCTCCCGTATGACCTGTACCTGATTGGAGACTTCACAAAAATCATCAGAAAGCTCAGTAGAGTCATTACCTTCGGTGAACACGGCGTTCACATTCTCGTTTCGTCCGATTGGTGGTTGGTACTTTTGACTTGTGCTAGGGCTTCCTTGAGGGTTTGGTTTTAGATTAGCTTGTGCATTGCTTGCAAGAAGACCATTTTCCTTCTTAGCACCTTGCTCCATCCATTTCTCCAACTTCCTTTCCAAACCCTTGATGGCGGATTGTTGATCTCTCATCACGGCATCCACTTTATGGTCAAGGTTAGCAATCTTTTCATTCAAGAACCTTGTATATTTGTCCAAGGAGTCGTGCCTCTTGTCATTCATGTCCATATACTTCTCCATCATGTTGGTGAGCTTAACAATCGGATCCTCCTTGACTTCATTCTCCACCCTGGGTTGCTCGGGTTGACCATTACTCATTTGCCACCTATTTTGAAAAGAACCAAAGTTATTTCTAGCATAACTAGAACTAAAGTTAGAATTATCGGGGTTTGTTTGAAATAGTCCACGTTGATAGCCTCCTCGGTATTGGTTCTGGACAAAATTGACTTGCTCGGTAGCCTCCTCTTCACAATCCTCGGTATAGTGCATTCCCCCGCAATTGTTGCACCCGTGTGCAATCACCTTGAGGTCTTTATCCATAATGTCCAACCTATCTTCAAAAGTAGAAAAACGGTTAGATAAAGCTTTAAGTTCATGAATTACCTCATTGTCGGAGCTGCTCTCAATGCTAGCCATGGTTCTCCTCGTCCTCCTATCTCGATCCTTATCATCCATATCTCGAGCTAAGCTAGCTTGCACCATATCCTCCATCATTTTGTACGCGTCATTGGTAGACTTGTACAAAAAGTTACCACCGCCGGCTAGGTCTAAATCCTTTTGGGAACTCTTGGTTAAATCATAGAAGAAAATCTCCATGATCTCGTCCTTGTTAAGTCCATTCCCGTGACAGTTTCCGATCATTTACCTAAGCCTTTTCCATGCATCAACTAGTGATGTCTCGAAGCATTTTCCTAGCTAAACTCGGGGGAAAGAATCGCGAGACGAACTGTTCACGAAGTTGATTCCATGTAGTGATGGTACCTTCATCGAGCTCATCGAACCAAGCACGTGCCTCTCCCGTGAGAGACGACAGAAATAAGCTAAGCTTCACATCGTCATCGGTGACGTCTCCTCCGTGAGAGACGACAGAAATAAGCTAAGCTTCACATCGTCATCGGTGACGTCTCCTCCATATTTGAACATTTTGCACAAACTTGTGAACTTGCTTACATGCTTATGGGGGTCGGATTTGGCTCGGCCGTCATATTGGTTGTCTTGGATTAACTTAAGGTGGTGGCCTTTGACTGAAAACGAATCTCCTAGATTTGGTGGGACAATAGCCGATCCCGGTGTAGGTGCTACGGCTCTCGTCCTTTCCATCATCGGTCGGTCAAATTCGTCCATATCGGATCTAGGTGAATTCGGTTGGGATGGTGTTTTTGGTGGGTTTGATGAGGCTGCTTCTAACTTTTGTATCCTAATCCTATCGGGTGATGATGCCCTAATGTTCTTGTCCTTCGATTTGTCTTCCAGCTTGATTACCTAAGTAAAACTGCAAAACTCAAAGAAAAACGTCAAACGCACCAATATAAAAGTGAAATGAAAAATTAAACTACTTAAACTAAAAATGAAATGAAAATACTACTAAACCCTAATTTGACCAAACTTGACTACTAAACCTAAAATGACTTAAACCTAAGTACTGAAAAGTAACTTTCTCGTGACGAAACACAAGAAAGGATCGAACTACACTACTAAACTAAGAATGCGGCGCGTCCCCGGTTGCGGCGACAAAACACTTGATGGTTTGTTTTTGTTTTAGTTATTAAATTTATAAAAAGTTGTACAAGTTATTATCTCAAAAACACACACACCTTAACGGACAGGGGACCCGATCAGATGTAGTATAGTTTAGTGATAAGAACAGGATCGTTCGCAGGGACGCGTTGCTTTACCTAATCTAGTAATACATGTAATTCTAGCGGTTGTGGGGTTGTCACGATTTCCTATTAAACTAATTAAAATACTGAAAAGTAAATAGAAGCCGCAACCGCTTATTCAGCGAGAGGCTTAGTCTGAAACTAGTTTGAAAAAGCAAATCGCAGTAATTAAATTAAAATACTTGTTTGGCATCTAAGATCTCATGGTACGACCAAATATCATTCTACCTACTTGCTAGACTGTTGGAAACTTAATCACGGCTCAGATTCTCGTTAGATTCACTTTCCCTAAGTAACTAGCGTTGTCCCTAGACTCACACAACTCTATAAACAAATTCTCGTTAGATTCATTGTTTAAGCATTAATGACCTAAAGTTCGTGTTACTAGTTCATCTTTAAGTTACCCGGCTCTTAAGCCATGGCAGATAGTAATTCTCTCCGGTGACCACAGTGCTCATTTCTAAGTCACTGGATCGCATCTGACATTGTTAAGCATCATGTTCTATTCATCCTAATTACTATGGTTCTGGATCCCTCGGTTACAAGTAAATCACCTTTTACATCTAGTTAAAGACCGACTAGTGTTTTCCATCCTTATGTATTAATCCTAGTATATGATTATAGACCGATCATCAGAATTAAATCAATACATGCAGATATGGAACCGATAATAATATGAAGAACTAGTAAAACATGGATCTACGATAAACAGTAAAACACACTCCAACAGATCTAACAAATAAAGTAAAATAAATAAACGTCTACATGATCACATCGATCAAAACAAGTATTCAGCCTACTAGCCTGACATTATTAAAGGAATAACAAAGTCGGAAAAGATTAAAGACATTGTTTACCAACTGAAAGTAAAGTAAAAGAGTAGATCTAGGTTGAGGATGAAGATCGGAAGGTGTTAGAAGCTCCAAAACCTCCTTGGAATCTGCAAAGTCGACCTAGGGTTGAATATGGGCAGCTAGGGCTGCTGAATCGGCTCTCTCTTAGTGTTTTGAGGGCTTCTTCGGCTTAAATAGGTGAAAAGGTCGGTTGCTAATCTAGGCCGCCCAGCGATGCTGGATGGGTTCCCAGCGGCGCTGGCAGCTCCTGCTGCTGCTCGTATTGCTTCGTTCGTCTCCTGAATCACCTCCTTGTGTCTTGTAACTTCATAGGCCTTCATCTTGAGTCACTTGATGCCATTTACCCTCACTCGCATCTATCGTGAACCTGCATAAACATAGAATCCATTAAGTACCGATAGTTCCGGAATATTAACTCATTTAAGACATAGAAATGAGGCCTTTGATAGGGGTTTTTATCACAAAATGGACGCTCACATATACCCCCACACTTAAGTCTTTGCTTGTCCTCAAGCAAACAGTCCAAGAAAATAAAACAATGATGAGCGGACAACTTAAGTGTTCAAGTTATTCTACATCATTAAACAGTTGAAAGATTAGTCATGCAAAATGATTTGAGAAAGCTTTAGACAAAATCGGTAAGTTATAGCTAGAGGCAAGATAATTGGTCAATCAAAACTAAATGCTAATTTTTTATTTATGTTAATACCTCTAAAACCGTTCTATAAATCCACATGTCTTACAGCTCAATCTTACTTCCTTCTGATGACTAGTTAAGCACTTAATTAAAGTTTGTATCGCAATCAGAACTACTAGCTACTAGCAAGGCATTTACATTTCATCGTTTGTGTACTTGTGAGTCACTACTTAGACATAACCTCACACTACAGTCATGTTCACTAGCTAGACACTAAAGCAGTTTATATGATATTATCATCTTTAATAGTTGAGACAGCGGTGACAGGTCGGTGGTTCCCCACTCGCAGAGCGACATAACTCAACTAATGGTTAGAGTTTATACCTTACATCAAGACAGCGGTGACAGGTCGGTGGTTCCCCACACACAAAGAAACTTAACTTGACGCGTATAAATTTTACACGTTATTAACTCTTTAATTAATCTACTGATTGCCTTTCTTAAGATTACTAGAATTAACGCGAACCATATGTCTAAACTAGTTCCTACACAAGCACGTATATAATTAAGTTCAATTAATACACCTATACTAATGACTAGATAGCTCTAATTGCTAGGCATATTAAAGTCCAGTTAAATGTGCTATGGCAAACATAATCGCATTCAGTTTCAGTCTAAGCTCTAATCCAGTTGGAAGAATGAACAGCCACAAATCTATAGTTAAACTAACAGTCTTTAACTAACCGTTCATCTACCAAAGCTAATATTGCTTACTTATCGTCATCTATTGCAAAGCTTATATTCTCTAAATGATTTTCCGACACAAGAAAATTTGAAATTTGCATGAAATAAGTAGTAGAAAACTTATGATTATTCAAACAATTAAACCACGGGTTTTTCCTATTCCATCCCCCCACACTTAGGGTTATGGCAAACATATGGGCGGCTAGGGCTGCTGAATCGGCTCTCTCTTCGGGTTTTGAGGGCTTCTTCGGCTTAAATAGGTGAAAAGGTCGGTTGCTGATTTGGGCCGCCCAACGGCGCTGGATGGGCTCCCAGCGGCGCTGGCAGCTCCTGCTGCTGCTGCTTGTATTGCTTCGTTCGGCTCCCGAATCACCTCCTTGTGTCTTGTAACTTCATAGGCCTTCATCTTGAGTCACTTGATGCCATTTACCCTCACTCGCATCTTCCGTGAACCTGCATAAACATAGAATCCATTAAGTACCGATAGTTCCGGAGTATTAACTCATTTAAGACATAGAAATGAGGCCTTTTGATAGGGGTTTTTATCACAAAATGGACGCTCATCACCCATCTTATTTACTCTATCTCTTTCTCTCTCTAAAAGTGTAAGACACACACACATAAACACATCTCTTTCTCTCTCTGTCTCTCTCTCTCATTAAATTCTTACATCATTTAATGTTCTTGGGTTAAATTAGTAGTAGAAACATCATCTTTATCATCTTCTAAGCATCATATCTCAAATTTGGATCATAAAGTGCAAGAATTACTCCATTTCGGGTCAAAGTCAGATTTGGATCCTTTGAAGTGATTTTGGTAAGTTAAACCTCACTCAAAAGCATCATTTCATGTTATTGGACTTGTTCTTGGTCCATTTATTCGAGTTTTAGCTGGATTCGAGTTCAAGAACACCTCTAGGTCGAAATTAGGTTTAGGGTAATTAAATTAGGTCAAAAGTCGATTTGGGTCAAGATTTGAGTTTTTGAATGGATTTTTGTGATGGGTCAAGTGTATATGTTTATTAGAGTTTAATTTTACTTCAATTTGAGTTTCAAACACTTCCTAACCGATTTGGGGTATTAAAAATGAGTTTTGGGTCAAAAATTAGGGTTCTTGATTATTTAAATTGGTCAAACCGATTTTTGGGTATTGAAATGAGGAAATGGATCGAGATTAGTAAGTGGGTTGTGTTTATTTATGAATAATTATGTTTTACAATGCATAAAAATAAGTTTTTAAGCTGCACAAATCGGTTTCATGGCAAGGTTTAGGGTTTGAGGTGTTCATGGCCATAGTTGACTTTTTCTGGTCAAACTGAGACTTACCCAGCTCGACCCACCGTCTGGTACGTTCCAGTCACCGTCCCAGACGGTGGCCTGGAATTAGGTTACGCCAAATGGCTCCTGACTTACGGTGGCAAACGCTGAAAGAGACCAAAACCCCATTTTCGCTTCCACCGTCCATTACGGTGGAAACCACCGTCTGAGACGCCGACCACCACTTAACCACCGTCTGTTACGCCACCATTCACCGTTCCAGACGCCAGCTCAAATTGAACCACTGTTTGCTACGCCACCTTTGGCCATCCTTTACGCTAGTTCAAAAACATCCACCGTCCAGGACGCCACTGACCACCGTCTTTTACGGTGGTCCCCATTATGCAATTTTCTAGTTTCACTTCCAACATCCGAGGATCGAGTCTAGCCTCGATTTAAACCATCCATAGACTTCTATAAAGTTGTATACTAGTCTCGGGAGTTAATCGAAGTAGTGGTTCACTTATGAAACCCTGGCTTAAATTATTAATATATGCATAATGTACAATTGTAGGTTTTGGGCCACATGAAGCTTATTGAACGATCATAATCTCGTCTTATCTTAATCTTAACTTCTAATTGATGATCAAGGTGAGTTCCGTAGCTCCCTATTCGCTTGAGATTCGGGCTGGAAAGTGTACTAATACTTGTGCATACATGGAAGTCGGTTATGCCTTCAAAGGGTTATAGATGTGGTGGGAAGGCAGCGGGTGACCATATATATAAGCATCTATGATTCATTGAAAGTAGAATCCTCCTAAGTGTATGTACGTATTCCTTTGGTTGATTTGATGGACGTATGGACTTGTGATTGATTTGGATACTTGGATTGTTATACATTGATGAGACACGTACATGGACACCCAAGTATATAGATGTTGATGATATACCCTACACGGAGCTCTACCTCCGTATTCGAAGAAGATACCTTCGAACAACTATATAACACTTATACGGAGCACCGCCTCCGTTGACAGAAATAATCCCGGAGCGCATGAGTTAAACTACTTAGCCCCGGAGGAATATACACTAAGGTCCGAATATCACGGACACGGCGCATTATGAGATCATCGCAAATCTTCCTAAAAGATAGAAGATATTGTCAAAAGAGGAAGAGATTTACCCTAATTCTCTTACTCTCCTCTCCAAGTTTCTACCCTCTATATAAAGAGGAGGTGCCATACGGCACATCATAAGACTGAACACATAAAACCCGTAATCATTGATACATTCAACCTCCGAATCCCTAACTCTCACAAATAAACCCTAAGCCTTACGGATCGGCGAAGGGTTAACAATCATAGGCGTAAAGCGGCCTACGGCCCTCTGACCGGAAGGGAATCGCCAACAAAACACCCAAGATCTCTCTCACATTCGGTTGAGCCATAGTGCGATTATTTAATCAAACAAATTGGCGCCATCCGTGGGATCCGTAAAAAAAAGTGAGAACAACACGCGCCTCCTTTTCTCTTCCGAACTCACCCGCGATCAGAATAATCAGCTACCATGGCCGATAGAGATACTAGTCACCCTTCGAACCTGCACAATAAGGAGGGATTCCTAATACCCTCAGGAGGGTTGAAACCTCGGGAGCAACAGCTTCTCGGGACAATCGTACCAGATTATGATAAACCCACCGTTATGATCTATGGTAGAAACACAGTAACAAGAATTGAGCCAAGCTCACAGGAGCAGGACCGGGACCCAACTAAGCTTATGTGGCGAATTCAAGGCCTACACAGACCTGCATATACAGCATCACGTCAACAAAAATCTGGACCCGATCCCGCGGACCGAGAAAGGTTACATGTTCTCAGAAATACCTTCCTGACAGATGGGCCGCAGGTAAAAACCCGATAATATCAAACTGCGCGGAAAACCCAAGCCGAGTGTTGACATTGATGGGCCAGGAGATATATGAAACGCACACACAAGTTGATCATAACACGTCAAGACTGATCCCCCAAGGTCAAGACCGAAACGGACCAGCGCAAGCGTCTCAAGGTCAAGACTAAGGTGGGTCTGCGCTAGGGTCGCAAGGTCAAGACCAAGACGGACCAATGCAAACGTCCCAAGGTCAAAACCGATACGGACCCATGCCAACGCTTCAAGATCAAGATAAACCTATGCCGGGGACATTGGAACCAGATCAAGGGAGACCTACGCTGCCATTACAAAGCCTAGATGAATCCATCCCTACAGTACCTTGCAGCAAAGACAAACATGGATTGGATCGTATCCCCCTCAGCCCGGGAAGAGCGCAAGCTCATGAGTCTATCTTCCCGACAGATGGGCCACAAATAACGGCATCAAGAATAGTTAATCGACCCGAAAACACGGACCAAGGGTCGATATTAATAGATAGAGAAATCACTGACGCATATGTGCAAGCAAACTACGATGTGCTATGTGCAATAATCAGGCGCCTAAGAGAGACAGGTCAGGTATATGAGCCGGAGCCAATAGAACAACACACCTGGGATAAACACCTTATAAGGGAAGGGTCGAGAAAGGGTACTCTCACCGGACCGTCAAATAACTCCCAGGTACACGAAACGTTCCAAGGAAAACATCCGATCCCTAGACAGGAACCCCTGAAGACGGACCTGACCGAGGAAATCAGAACCAAAGTTAACATGGAACGGAAGCAATACAAGGAGGAATAGGTGGAGACAATGCCCGGAGATATCCTCTGTACGGATGGGAATCCGTGGACATGCCACACCTGAGGAACATGAATAGCCCATTCACTAATAACATAAGAAACAACCCACTGCCGATAAATATGAAATACCCCCAGAGCTTAGGGTATTACGACGGAAAAGGAGATCCAGAAGACTTTCTGAAAAAATTTATCGGAGCAGCAATGATCCAAAGGTGGGACATGCCAACCACCTGCCAGGCGTTCTCCTACTCCCTAGCAAATGACGCAAGGGAATGGATTGATGGCCTACAGGCAAACTCGATAGATAGTTTCGAAGCCCTCAAAACCAAATTCAGACTACAACTCAGCACGCAAAGAAAACACCAGAAAACACACGTGTCGGTACACAACATAAAACGACAAAGTGGAGGGACACTTAGGGATTTCGTCGCAAGGTATACCAACAAAACCCAGGAGATAAGCGGGCTACCGGAAAGCCAGAGGATATCGGGACTCATTCACGGGCTACGAGCGGTCGAGTTGGTCGAACACCTCACGACAAACTTGACGGAAACATATGACGAGTTGATAACTAAAGCTCACATCTGGCTTGACGTCAAAGAAACAACTGAAGCGGACCACACTCTAGGAAAACGAAAAAGGGATACGAATGACAGTGGAAGCGAGGGTCCAATAGAAATCCCCAAGGGGGGAAGCAAAGCCAAGGAAGGCAGAAGAATAATACTATTGGAGTTAACAAAATCACCGAAGGACATTCTCGCAACATAGCGGGTAGCGCAAACCTTCCCAGCCCCACCCAGACTAACAACCCGAAAAAGGGATAGAGGAAAATATTGCGCGTTCCACAAAGACTACGGACACGACACGGACCTGTGTCGAAATCTTCAGAAAGCCATAGAAGAAGCAATAACTGCTGGAAAATTGCAGCACCTCGAAAGGAAAGTAGAAGAAGAAACAATAAAAGTGGGAACAAAAGGCGACATAATAGCCGACCCTCAGCAGGAACAAGTCCCCATCAGAGGAAGAGGACTGCTAAATAAAGAACGGAGCTACCACGACACAAAACTAGCTAACGAGGTCAGGAAAAAACCAGAATTAATGGAAGTACTGACTTGGCCCGCAAGAGGGGAGCCACAGATGAAAGGAAACGAGATTGCACCAGCAGATGGGAGGACTGATATAGCCATACCCAGGTGACAGCTCGCTCCGTAAAAAGAAAGAAAGCTCGTTCCCTCTACAAACTGTATGGGAAAATAAGGCTGAAAAAAGACCTCCGCAGAAGCAGAAAGCTCACACGAAATAGCAAAGACTCCGAATAAATACGGAGCAACAGATGAAATCTAGCAGCTAGGAACTTTACTATGTAATGTCCTCCTGCCAATTATTTTCACGAAAATAAAGCTTTCAAAGATCGATCGAAAATATAAACGCGCGTAATAACAAAAAATATATTGTTAGAAATATAAATGTAGTAGTTGATTTGTTTCCTTATTGTTTATTTGTACTTAGAATGTAAATGTCTAAGTATGGAAGGGGGCTTAGTGTAAATTAGTCATATGTATAAAAACCCCTTCCATTAAGCATTTTGTAACCTTTCAACCCATAATACAATCCAATCTTTCCCTGACATCTCTCTACTCTCTCTCTACTTTCTCTCACTAAAAACCACCATTAACACACACAATTACACACACAAAAGCTCGAATTCTAGTGTTTACAATTGGTAGTGTGGATTGTCCGTAGATCAAATTCTAATCCCTCTAGGACTAGTCCCGCTTGTATCAAAACTTGTGTATAAACAATTACATTTCTGTGCTTGTAATTTGTATTTGTATTTTGAACAATTATGTGTGCTTGTTCGTTATTTGAATAAATTGTTTGTTTGCGTGTTATTTTGCTTGATGTTTATTTTTTAATGTGTACTTGCATGTTATCCCTCTAACCTGCAAGGACCCAATTTACATGGGTACCTAAATCATATACCTTGTCTTTGCAGGAATTTCTCATTTGTGTTTGGTATGTTGACTCGGGATGTTCACGTCATATGACTGGAAACAAGTCCATTCTTTCGAACTTTGTTGAAAAGTTTATGGGAACCGTCAGATTTTGAAATGATCATATTGCTCCTATTCTCGGTTACGAAGACATTGTTAAAAATGGTGTCACTATAAAGAGAGTTTCCTATGTTGAAGGATTAGGACACAATCTTTTCAGTGTTGGACAATTTTGTGACAATGATCTTCAAGTATTATTCAGGAGATATGAATGCAAAGTGCAGACTGAAGATGGTGTGGATATTCTTACTGGAACAAGGGACAATAACCTGTTCACTATTGATCTCAACAACATTCCATCTAATTCTTCAGAGATTTGTCTACTTTCAAAAGCAACTGCACAAAACTCTTGGTTATGGCATCGCCGTCTTTCTCATCTGAATTTTCAAACAATTAATGCTCTCGTGGATAAACAACTTGTTGAAGGACTTCCTGATTACAAGTACGAAAGTGAACATGTTTGTCCAGCTTGTGCAATTGGCAAGATGAAGAAAGCATCACACAAACCAAAGAAGTTTCTAAGTACAGAAGGTTCTTTGCACCTTATTCACATGGATTTGTGTGGCCCAATGAAAGTTCAAAGTATCCATGGCAAGCGATATATTCTTGTGATTGTCGATGATTATTCTCGGTACACTTGGGTATTCTTTCTTCATGCAAAGAGTGATACTCCGACTGCAATTATTGATTTCATAAAGAAGACCTAAGTGAATCTTAAATCATCAGTTAGAATTGTTCGCTCAGACAATGGCACTGAATTCAAGAATTCAACGATTGATTCTTTCTTCAAGTCCATGGGTATTACTCATCAATTTTCCGCTGCCAGGACACCTCAACAGAATGGAGTAGTTGAACGTCGAAATCGAACTCTTGTTGAAGCAGCTAGAACAATGCTTGCTTATTCTAAGTTGCCTCCGAATCTATGGGCTGAAGCTGTTGCTACTGCCTGCTTCACTCAAAATAGATCAATCATAAACAAGAGGTTTGATAAAACTCCATATGAGGTGATAAACAATAGAAAGCCCAATGTGAACTTCTTGCACATTTTTGGATGTGTATGTTATGTTCTCAATGATCGAGATAATCTGGGCAAATTTGAACCAAAAGGCGATGAGGCATATTTTATCGGTTATTCGAGAGAATCGATAGCATATCGTGTATATAACCGAAGAACCAAGAGAATTGAAGAGAGTATGAACGTTAGATTTGATGAACTCTCGGAATGGTTCTTGAACAACACAGTTCAAGACCCGAACTTCAAAGTCCACAAGCTTCCGCAACAAAGACTACTTCAATTGTCAAATCATCATTCTCTACTCCAACAACACAAGATTTAGATATCTTGTTCGAAGAATTTTTCCAAGTTTCAAAGAAAGTTCCTGAATCTGATGGAAATGCCAATGAACCATCCAATTCAAATTCAGAAGAAATGGATCCCGGTGAGTCTTCACCATCACAATCATCAGATGTTAATTCATCATCTGATTCTTTTCCACCTACCGATACTTCAGAGTTGCATACTCAACCTCATAATATCTCACAAGTGACAAATCCTACAACCAATTCTGAAGATTATGATCATGATGACTTTGTTGAACCAATTGCAACTTCATTTGAACAATTAACAGAACAACATTCTCCTGATTTTATTGATTCTGAAGAATCTGATGATCCACTTGATCCAATTCCTCACACAACCAAGTGGACAAGAGCTCATCCTATTTCTCAAGTCATTGGTAATCCAACAACTGGAGTTCAGACAAGATCCGCATCCGCGAATGAATGTCTGTTTGTGAATTTTCTGAGTATTGTTGAACCAAAGACAGTAAATGAAGCTCTAAGTTGTCCAGATTGGGTGAAAGCAATGCAAGAAGAACTTAATCAGTTCGAACGTCTTGAGGTATGGAAATTGGTTCCAAATCCTTACAAGAACAAGGAGCCAATTAAAACCAAATGGATCTTCAAAAACAAAAAGGATGAAACTGGAGTTGTTGTACGCAACAAAGCACGATTGGTTGCAAATGGATACTGCCAACAAGATGGAATTGACTACGATGAGACATTCGCACCAGTTGCACGAATTGAGGTTATTCGGATGTTTCTTGCCTATGCTGCCTACAAGAAATTCACAGTCTACCAAATGGATGTCAAAACTGCCTTCTTAAATGGAATACTCAAAGAAGAAGTGTATGTTGAACAACCAGAAGGTTTTGTGAATTCAAAACATCCAGACTATGTTTACAGGTTAGATAAGGCTTTATATGGTCTGAAACAAGCGCCTCGTGCATGGTATGATGCTCTATCCTCTTATCTTGTGAAATCTGGTTTTAGCAAAGGTTCGATTGACACTACCTTGTTTATCAAACGACAAGGGAGTGACATCATTCTAATCCAGATTTATGTTGACGACATAATTTTCGGGTCAACTAATCCTAAATACTGCAAGAATTTCTCTGCTTTAATGATCAAGAAATTTGAAATGAGCATGATGGGTGAATTAAACTTTTTCCTTGGTCTTCAAGTAAAACAGTTGTCAAATGGTACTTTTATTTGTCAATCTAAGTACATTCTTGACATGTTGAAAAAGTTTGATATGATGGATTGTCAAACAATTGGAACACCCATGGAAGCTCGGACAAAGATTAATGCTGACTTAAATGGAAAATCTTTTGATCAAAAGAAATATCGCAGTATGATAGGGTCACTCATGTATTTTACTGCAAGTCGCCCGGATATTATGTTCGCCACATGCATATGTGCCAGGTACCAGGCCAATCCCAAGGAAAGTCATTTCCAGGCCGTTAAACGGATCTTCCGATACCTGAAAGGCACAGTGAACCTTGGTCTTTGGTATCCAAGGGATACCGGGTTTCAGTTAATTGCATATTCGGATGCTGACCATGCAGGTTGTAAGCTTGATCGAAAGAGTACTTCTGGAAGTGTACAGTTTCTAGGGGATAGATTGGTCAGTTGGTCTTCAAAGAAACAGAATTGTGTATCCACATCTACTGCAGAAGCTGAATACGTTGCTGCAGCAAGCTGTTGTTCACAAGTTCTTTGGATGAAGACACAGTTGACTGATTATGGATTTCAATTCAACAGGATTCCCATATACTGTGATTCTAAGAGTGTTATTGCTATTTCTTGCAATCCTGTACAGCACACAAAGACCAAGCACATAGATGTTCGGTACCATTTTCTTAAAGATCATGTCGAGAAAGGTAACATCGAACTCTATTTTGTCCCAACAGACTACCAACTTGCAGACCTTTTCACCAAACCTTTGGATGAATACAGGTTTAATTTTCTGAAAACCAAGTTGGGAATGCTTGATTTACAAACTTAAATGCTTTCATGCCATGTATTCTATGTTCATTTTCTGTTTCAAACATTGATGTGTTTTACTTGTTATTACATGCAATGGTTGAGGGGGAGAAAAAGGGTAGAATGCATGATTTTAGGGGGAGTTTGTAAATTTAGTATAGTCATATATGCTTTATTTGAGGGGGAGTGTGCAATGCATGTAAATATTTGTTTGTTTTGTTTGTTTTAAATTTTTTATTTGTATGTGTGTTTGTTTTAAAATTGAAAAAATCAAATACAAAATCAGAAAATTCTAAAATGATAAAAAGATTTTTTTTAATTTTGTTGTTACTGATTTTATTTTGTTTGTTTTGTTAGTTTAAGCCCAAAACCAATTTGAGCCCAATTGAATAGTTTAGCCCATGACCAGTTGATATCCGGGTTGTCACGCGGGTCAGACCCAGACCCGCGACCCGAATTTGAAATATATATTGAAAATGGGCGGTCCACTTTGCCACAATTCAAATTCAAATCATTTTTAATTTGATTT
>CM067172.1:38012760-38047521 GCA_034093135.1 Erigeron breviscapus
CAAGGACATTCCTACGTGCTGCTGACGTCAGCACGAGGATGCGTATCTTGGACCTTTGTTTCGACTTGTACATGACATCCAACCATCGTTAAAGTATTCTACAACACTTATAACCTTGGCTCTACATCCGTGTACCTACAAAACAATAATTATAACACACAAACATAATAATTAACAAGAAAACAAATCATATTGAAGTTCAAACGTAATCTTTAAACATAACCATATGTCCTAAAGACTTATTGTTCAACAATTCCTAGAACAAATACTTTAATCAAATCTACGTTGCTACTGTCACACCAATCTGCATCTACAATTTACACTTTAAACCCTAAGTTTTGAATAAACTAATTTTAAGTCCTTTCAAATTATGAACATCCATTTTAGATACAAAGAGTTGTATAGCTAATAAAATCCCAACAACCCCTACCTCTACCTCGGCCTCCACCCCGGCCTCTACCACCACGACCTCTACCACGACCTCATTGAGCTTCCGGTTGTGGCTCTTGAGAGTTAGCCCTATAGTTAGTTTTGGCTCTTCTCGGTCTCACCATTTTCTATAGAACAAGCAATACCTTGACCCGAATGTTAGTCTCAAGATGCTCACATGTTAGTCACACAAGTAGTCAATGCTCTCATATTGATGTAACATTCATATTTCATATCATTATGCTAAGTTAAAAGTGCTAAAGTTCTAAGGGGATTGTTATCTATCATGCCATCATGCCAAGTTCACTACAATCATTTATCATCAAAACCAGGTACTCATGTTCAACATATCACACAATCCAAGCAACTAATATGAATCTGATATGCTCTATAGTTATTGATTGGGTCTGTATACAGGTGATACCATCGGCTTTCCCTCCACCCAATCAACTCCCATTAAACATATCGGTTTCCTATTATATTCTAAGCCAACATGTGCAATCCCTGATGTCATTAACTTGCATATACGACGGGTAACCATAAAATAGTTGATCAGGCTGTTTTAGGGTTGCCACAATGTTATACTACGTTAATGTCATAACCTCATTTTGCCCTAATTCATCAAACAACAACAATAATCCATCACAACCACAATCAAGTTCACATCAATGTACACGTTGACCACATTGTACGTTCATCACATTGTACTCAAGTCATCACATAAATGGTCTTAACTACGAACTTACAACGTACACCTTTTAGGGTTCACATAATTCACGTTGCACACGAAATTCCTAACCATGCATGCTATATGAAGAGTTTTAACTTAAGCCGTAGTCTAGGTCAAACCGCCTAATTCTCTACGACCACGCATGGGCCACTATTCTGTAACACCCCGAACTAGAGATCGGAATATTACGGAAATTATATAGCACACTTTGGAATTATCGTAGGCATAAACTAGATGAATATAAATGAATTTGGTGAATCCAACAAGTTAAGTCAAATACCAAAACAAAATGCGTAAGGAACAAGTAGTCATCAAACGTTTACAAAACAAATTCAAAAGATGTCAAACGATCCTAAGCATAATGTAAACTAGGGCAAATGAATCCTTGATCCATGTAAGTCCAAGCCTGGGTTCAAAAGCAAGCATCAATCATGCGTCACGTCCTTGGTTCACCTGATTACCTGAAAAGTGTACTAAACAAGTCAACACTAGGTTGGTGAGTTCGTAGTAAGGGTTCACAAGAAACCATCGTCAATAATCACAATATGTATAAGGTAAAGGCAAATAACAACTTACAAGTAGCCTTTATGCGTCACAACATCAATCACAACAACAATATAAGATCACACAAGATAAAATAAATGCGTGTAATAAACGAGCACAAGTGATGTCAATATCAAGTTATGTGCCGCATGTATGTCAATGTCATAATGTATCACATAAGTGTGACCATCAATTCATCAATGAAACGATACTCACATATCATCACCATGACCAATGTGTTATCTCAAAATCATCGAGATATGTATGTCTATGTACTCGGATGTCCATGTCCGTTTCATCTATGCAACGATACTCATGATGCCGTCGACCCAACCATCATGGCATCTCAAAATCATCAAGTATATACATCTATATACTTGGGTGTCCATGTACGTGTCTCATCAATGTATAACAATCCAAGTGTATCCAAATCAATCACAAGTCCATATGTCCATCAAATCAACCAAAGCAATACGTACATACACTTAGGAGGATTCTACTTTCAACGAATCATAGATGCTTATATATAGGGTCACCCGCAGCCTTCCCACCACATCTATAACCCTTTGAAGGCATAACCGACTTCCATATATGCACAACTATCCTAAATATAACATAATATCACAATCGTATGCAAAATCAATCAACCGTCAATCAATCAATCAAACAAGTATTAGTACACTTTCCAGCCCGAATCTCAAGCGAGTAGGGAGCTACGGAACTCACCTTGATCGGAAATTAGAACTTAAGATTAAGATAAGACGAGATTATGATCGTTCAATAAGCTTCACGTGGCCCTAAACCTACAATTGTACATTATGCATACATTAATAATTTAAGCCAAAACCCTAATTAGGGTTTCATAAGTGAACCACTACTTCGATTAACTCCCGAGGCTAGTATACAGCTTTATAGGAGTCAAGAGATGGTTTAAATTGAGTCTAGACTCGATCCTAAGATGTTGGAAGTGAAACTAGAAAATTGCAAAATGGGGACCACCGTAAAAGACGGGGTGGTCAGTGGCGTTCTGGACGGTGGATGTTTTTGAACTAGCGTAAAGGATGGCCAAAGGTGGCGTAGCAAACAGTGGTTCAGTTTGAGCTGGCGTCTGGAACGGTGAATGGTGGCGTAACAGACGGTGGTAAGTGGTGGTCGGCGTCTCAGATGGTGGTTTCCACCGTAATGGACGGTGGAAGGGAAATTGGGGTTTTGGTGTCTCCTTCAGCGTTTGCCACCGTAAGTCAGTAGCCATTTGGTGTAACTCAATTCCAGGCCACTGTCTGGGACGGTGGCTGGAATGTACCAGACGCTGGGCCGCGCTGGGTAAGTCTCAGTTTGACCAGAAAAAGTCAACTCTGGCCATGAACACCTGAAACCCTAAACCTTGCCATGAAACCGATTTGTGCAGCTTAAAAACTTATTTTTATGCATTGTAAAACATAATTATTCATAAATAAACACAACCCACTTACTAATCTCGATCCATTTCCTCATTTCAATACCCAAAAATCGGTTTGACCAATTTAAATAACCAAGAACCCTAATTTGTGACCCAAAACTCATTTTTATGACCCCAAATCGGTTATGAAGTGTTTGAAACTCAAATTAAAGTAAAATTAAACTTTAATAAACATAATTACACTTGACCCATCACAAAAATCCATTCAAAAACTCAAATCTTGACCCAAATCGACTTTTGACCTAATTTAATTACCCTAAACCTAATTTCGACCTAGAGGTGTTCTTGAACTCGTATCCAGCTAAAACTCGAATAAATGGACCAAAAACAAGTCCAATAACATGAAATGATGCTTTTGAGTGAGGTTTAACTCACTTAAAAGGATCCAAACCCGACTTTGACCCAAAATGGAGTAATTCTTGCACTTTATGATCCAAATTTGAGATATGATGCTTAGAAGATGATAAAGATGATGTTTCTACTACTAATTTAACCCAAGAACATTAAATGATGTAAGAATTTCACGAGAGAGAGAGAGATGTGTTTATGTGTGTGTGTTAGGGATGGTATTCGGTACGGAACCGTAGCGAACCGTACCGATACCGACAAATACCAAAACTGAATGTACCTAAAACCAAGAACCGAATACCGAACTGAATTTCAAAATCGGTACCGGTACGGGAATTTCGGTATTTTCACGACAAGTACCGATTCAATATTTTGCAATTTGATTTTATGTATTACTTGATCTAAAAGTGGCATGAGTCATTCATATATCACTTCAGGAACAAACACGTATTACTTTAGATTATCATATCATCATTATTATTCAATCTATTATATATCAATTTATATAAAAGAAAAAACAAACAAGTAAGATCGATTCTTCAATGGAGAAATTACTTACAAATAATAACTTTATAACTATATATATGTAAACATATAACACATGGTGAATGCATATATATATTTAAAGAGTGAAAAAAAAAAGATGGTGAAACATTCTGTCTAATAAAAAAAGGTGACTATTTGTAAATTGTAATTATATATTACATACATACATATTAGGGATGGAACCATTGTATACATATTATTCGATATCCAAATCGGTTTCCGTACCAAACCGGTACCAAACCGATTGGTAACGAAACCGATTTCATCCCAAAATGAAAACCGATACCGATACCGAATCCCTTTCGGTACCGATTTTCGGTACTGGTAACGGTTCGGTTTTATGTTTTTCGCTCATCCCTGGTGTGTGTCTTACACATTTAGAGAGAGAAAGAGATAGAGTAAATGAGATGGGTGGATGGGGGAAGTGGAAGAGTTGGGAGGATAGGGTTGGGTGTAAGAGTTAGGTCATGGATCATGACCATGGGTTGACCCGGTTCAAATTCTAGTTAATTACACATCGTCACGAGCCGTGTCACATAATAAGTCGACCCATAAGGCCTCGTCTAGCTTATAACACGTCAAAATGTCATAAAATGGGTTCAAGTACATATCTAATTTAAAATTGTTAGTCAATTTACACATAAAGTCAAACGGGTCAAAATCACGGATGTTACACTCAAATATTCAAACTCAAGTTTAAAAAAACAACTAAACATGTAGCAATAAAAAAAATGTAAAAGAATAATAAGATATATAAAAACATAAACAATAACTATATTAATGCTTAAAATGTTACATGTACGTAATACATAACGATGATGAAAATTATTATATATTAAAAACGTTATATATACCAAAAGACGGATGAAAATAATCAAAACTAAATGTTAAAAAGTAAAATCTAACTGTGTGAAACATATTTGATGAAAACATCACCTAAAAGTTTAGAAAATGAAAACGAAAACTTTGATGTGAAGCAAAAGTTAAAGATAATACTTTAGGATTAAAATGAAAATTAATATTGTTTTGAAAAAAATTGAAAATTATAAAATTGTTATAAATGTAATATTTATATTGTGACTATCCATATGTACATAACCTACATTTCATTTATGTTTGTAGGATTACTTGAGCCCTATAAATAGTAGCCATGTATCATTGTTAGAGAGAGATTTCAATAATACAAGAACTCTCTTAATCTCTATATGTTTGTGTCTCTATAATCTCTAATTAGTCATTGTTATCTAATACGTTATCAGCACGACTTGCTCTTCGAGTAAGATCGCACTATCAAAAGGTATAGCATATGGTCTAATTTATCACTATTCATTAATCTTTCATACATGATCCATATTGTAATCCATACGATATTGGGTTGTGTTAGAAAGTCGTATTTGATTATTTTTATTCTATAATCTATATGATACTTCATACAATTTTGGGTTGAACATGGTTGCTATCACGGTATTAGTTTGGTTTTTCGTTTTCAAGGTTTTGACAAGTTTTCTCCATAACCGATGTTAAATACATCGTTGGACCCTTTTGTTGTTAAAGCTTCTATTTGATTTTCGGTATCTAGTATTTAAATTGGGATAATGATACAAGTATAAAGCCGACTTTTCATCTTTTCGTTTCTAACGTATTTTCAATATACATAGCATGTAAAGTTAGACGTAAGTCAAGGATGCTCTTAATTTATTTGTTCTCTATATTTAATTGTAGCTTTATGTCTAATTCAAACCTTACTGGTATTCTTTTGATGAATAATAATTAATCTATGCGAAGCAAATCAGTAATGATATATATATATTGTAAGTCTCAACTCAATAGATGGTACTACTGAAGACACCTCTATGTCGATGGTGGAGTTACTTTGCAATATATGCACTGAACTGGAGACGACCAGTTGCAGTGTGTATATACCAAGTTCTAGATAGATTACTTATTTAAAAGACAATAAGTAAAGAATAATGCAATAATACAAAATACTTGTAAAATAAATTGGTGAGTCAATATGTAATTTTCAAGTGTAATTTATTTATTAATGTTAAATAAATTACAAGGTTGTTGCGGAACCAAGATAATACAAGAATGTAAATATCCTAACAACCTATGAACTACAATTGATCTACACTCGGAATTTCTCTAAACAATCGAAACACTTAAAGTTGTGAAATGTTCCTTTTTACGATTGAGAGAATATTGCACAAGTTCACCAAGAATATTGCAGGTATGCAAAGTGTGAATTCCTTCGAAGTGTGTTCAAAGAAGTTAATATTCTTGTTGTGCAATGACTTGTATTTATAGGCAAAGTTAACATTGGGATGTTAACTTTGGCCGTACAAATGTGGTTGAGAGCATTTAAGGAATAGCATTTAATTCCTTAAAATGCAGTGTAAAGTTGCAGTATAAAGCAACTTTATTCAACCAGCTTTATGTACCTTTTAGTAATTAAATAATAAGATAAGTCTTATTATCCGGGTAAAAGGACATAAAGCACAAAAGTCAATTCCTCGTAATCAGTGTAAAGCTTTGTAAGAGCTTTCCACTGATGGTCTCCAGTTTATAACTGACTAGAATGTCAACTGGGTTTCGCTGCCATTGTCATTCTCTATCTTCCATTTGTTGTCTTCGACTTCAACTGGAATGATTCTTCAACTGGTCAGTTCACAACTGGAGGAAGTCTTCAGTTGCGTTGACTGTACGATGCAACTGGGCTTCAATATATTTCTGGACAAATCTTCTGGGTCTCCAGTTCACTGGAGAGTTTCACTGGGTCTCCAGCTGGAAGTTTCACTGGGTCTCCAGGTGCAACTGGAGACTGGCCAGTTTACCAGTAAACTGGTCCTAACAAATTCCCCCTATTTGTCTAGAAATATTGCCAAGTCTTTTTCAGTTCTTGTATCTGTACAAGTGTGAACTGGAGAGACTTGTTCGATTTAAATCTATCTAAGTTTTCCAAGGCATTTTTATAGATTAATAAATGCCTTATGTTTTTCTTTTAGGTTTGTTAGACTTTAATCTATTATCTACCTTGTGGTTACAAACTGGTAACTTCATTTATACAAGTTACAGAATGTAAAACAAAATACAAGTAGATAACTGAAAAGAAAGAACTTAATGAGATGGCCCTTCGCCAGTTCTTCTTCTCTTGGTCACTGAAGAGATAGGTTGTGAGTCTTCAGGGTCAATATTCAACTTTAGCTCCAGATTTTCTTTGTGTTGAATCTTGCCCCTTAGGAAGTTTACCCATGCTTTCTCAAACCTATTCTTTTGTGCCTTTGCATCCAACACCTTCACCATTTCCACCCATTCACTGAACCCATACTGCATTGCACCAGGATTGTCAGTTTTAACTAGTGGCCCTCTGGTATAACTAACTTCAACATGAAAGACTTTGGTGCCTGGCTTGATTGTTACATTGACACCATTGATAGTCCCACTATGTCTTCTGGTTGCCATGATCTGGGAGTAATAGCTTCTTGCTTCAGATTCATTTGATATTTTAGTACTCCCAGCACCAGCAGCCAGTACAGCGGACTTGATGTCTTCATTTGATACCTCGCCAGTTGGTTCAACAAATGTGCTAAGGTTAGCATCTCTGGTCAGTGGTCTTCTTGGTTGAGGAATTCTTCTTGGTGGATTCAATACCTTCTTCACAACCTTCTTAACATTTGCAATTCTTTTTAGAATCCCACTGGCCCTATTCTCCTTAGCCTTCTCCACTGATATGTTCAAACTTCTGGCATCGAATTCAGCTTCATCATCAGGATAGTGTCTGTCCAGTTCTACATCAAGCATTTCTTTCAACTGGTCAACTATCCTGGGATCATGCTTAACTCTGGCATACTCCTCCTTAGTGATTCCCAAAAGATTGGCATCACTCATATCAAGCAGTTTGATCTGTGCAAGATGTGCTCTGGCTTCAACTTGGTTGGCTTGTTTCATCTTCTTTCTTTCTTTAATTTGATTACCAAGTCTGGCCAGTTGTTTGCTTACACTATCAGAAACTGGAGGAAGTACATCAGCATTGCCAGTTTCTAACATAGGAATATCAGTCGCCGGCTGGGCAGATGCATTAACAGCTAAACCTTTTTCCTTATCCAACACATTCCCCCTAACAGCTTGCTCACCAGCTTCAGTACTGGCAGCTACAACTATTTCCATACCAGCTTGTCTTCCAGATGAAGTTCTTCCAGGTGCAACTGGTGCAAGAACTGCACTTCTTTCCCCCTTGGCAGCATCTAGACCTGCCCTAATAGAATCCCATTCAGAAGGGTGAGATGGCAACCGGTCAAGAGGCTGCCATGTTTGCATATCCTTGCACTCCTTGAAAATCCCACACATCATCCTGAAAGACCTCCACAAATGGTTGGTCTCCTTTGACTGGGTCAAAACATTTGCAGTAACCTGTTCTTGACCAGTTTTTAATTCATTTAAGATCTTGGAGTCTTCATCCAAACCAGATACAACCTTTTCCTTCACTTCCTCATCCTTCTTCTTCAAACTTTCCACTTCAGTTGTCAGTTTATCCAAAGACTGAGCATGAAGGGATACCTGGGTGTTCAAATTTTCAATGCTGTCTCTCAACTGGTTGATCTCACTGGTGAGTGGGGCCAGATCAACCTGAGGAGTGGCCAGCTTGGTGATCTCACTGGTGAGTGGGGCCAGATCAACCTGAGGAGTGGCCAGCTTGGTGATCTCAGACTTCACCCTTTCAATCAAATGTTGTTCTCTAGCACCCAGCGTATCCTCTATCTTCTGACCAACTGAAGTCATCAACTGCTCTCCAAGTTCAGTCACATTTAGGCCAGGTTTTTCAACTAATTCCTTTACCTGCCTTTCAATTTCCCTCAAATCTACTTCAGATGTTCTTACAGTGTTGCCAAGCAGATTGGAGATTAACGTTGTGACCTTGGACTGAGTAAGGTCAAAGGCTTCCTTTAAAGTACCAGCCAGATTGTTGCAGCCAGTGACCAACTCATTAAGCTTGTTGAACACCAAGTCTTCATTTGATGAAAACTTGTTAATCCCAGATCAACCACTTTAATGTTTGTCAAGTGATCCTTGTGGTATCAGGAGAAAGACTTGGTGTTTTTGTCAAGTGTCTTTTGAATCTCCTCCACCCTGGTAAGAAGGTTTTGGAGATCGGCTTGTAAAGAGACAACTTGACTGTCCAGTGACGAAGGAGAAGGTGTCACTAGACCAACAACAGTTACTACTGGAGCAACTGGAAGAGGCAAACTTAGAGAAGTCTCCCCAGTTAACATACCAGTAGTTGAAGAAATAATAGGAGTGGTGGTAGAAGAAAGGACTGGAAAATCAATGTGTTGTTCATGCTGAGAATGCTCAGGTGTGAACAACGGCGGCGGTGGGGGTGGCATTTCTCAAACAAGTGAGAATTGCCCAGTTGGTGAAGGAGCCATACGTCTGTTTCCAGACATATAGTTATAAGTTGGGAATGGTATATCAGTAGGCATATTTTGTTGGGATGGTGAAAGTGAAATTGATGCATCTGGAAGCGAGACTGGAGATGAAGGGTTTTGAGCTTGTACAGAAGCCTCAAAAATCTCCAAGTCTGAAGCAGTTCCTTCAGAATCCGAAGACTCTATAAGGATTTTCTCGTCATTAACATTCATGTCCAGATCCATGAATGTAACTGAGGGCTGACCAGAAGGGTCAGTCTCCAGATGACCTTCCCCAGTTGCTTGGATGGGTGCATCTGTTGGAGGATCAGATACCGAGGTATCTTCACCAGGGATAAATGTGATTGGAGTTGCTTCAGTTATGGTTGCTCTATCCTCAACCACAACATTAGACGAACTGGAGGGTCCCTCATTATTTTGAGGCCCGCCCAGTTGTCTTTCTGACTCACCTTCAATAGGTGCATCAGTTTTAGCGAATGCCAGTTGCATTCGTTCTGGAATTTCGACCTCTCCAGCTTCAGATACCAGAGAGTCTAAATTCCCCAACACATCTGGAGCAGTGTACGGTGAATCTGTACTTAAGTATGCATCTCTGCCCAGAATTTGTTTAAAACAGAGAGAGAGAAACCTTGAGAAGGGGATACAAACACCCCTGGTGCCCTTCAGCTTTTGTACTAGGCTTCTAAACAGAATATCTGCAAAGTCTACTCTCAATCCATTCCACAAGCAGTAAGCCATCTCTGTTTGTGAGGAGTTGATCTGGTCAAGACCACCAGAACTCCCACCCATACTCTCCACCAGGTGGATGAAAAAGTACCTCCATGAAGGTGTAAGACCCTTCATGGTCATCGCACCCTTCGTCTTCAAAACCTCATTGTCCAAACACTCCTTATGACCCATTTCGAGGAGGACTTGACGAAAATTAATATTTGGGGTAAGACAACTGGAGATTCACCCTCTCTCCAGTAATTGAGGTGTAAGGCATCCCTCAATACGTCAGCGGACAAGGTACACTGGATTGTTCCATCCTTTAATGTGAAACTGATGGAGGAACAATCGGAAGAAAGAGTGGCAGTGTACCAAAACTCACACAAGTAGTTTTGAAACAACTTGCGTGGGTTTAGAGAGAATGAGGGTCCTATTGGAGAATCCTTCAAAAAAATTTGGATTCTACCAATAAGGGTATTGGACCCTTGAGATCCTTGTAAGCTTGCCATCGGATTATTAGGATTGAGTTTGATGACCGAAGCATTACTAGGAGCACCAGATGCCGATTTGACATCTGGTGAAGGAGCATATGGAACAGTCAAGAGATTTACATCTCTTGAACGGGATGATCTAGGTGAAATTTGGGAATTAGGGTTCTTGATTTGTGAAGCAGAGAGAGAAATGAAGCAATTTTGATGATTGGGAAGTAAATGAAAGAATGTAGAAGGAAGTAAATGAGTTCGGAGTAAATAAGGGTATTTATAAGGGATTCATGATCCCAATGAAATACAAAAATTATATTTTATTTAACCAAAACAACTTTGTAGATATTTTAACAAAAGAAGTTTGAATTTTGAAATAAAATCATAATTTGCCATGTCAACATTAAATGCTACCATGTCAGCATTAAATGCTACGACGGCTTATCTTACCCACGCGCCCACTCACTTTTTATTTTCCCAATACAAACAGTTGTCAAGTACTAAAATAGCTTTAAACACGTCAGATCACGATACCAAGTGGTTTAAAACACTCGACTACCATCACGTGTCACAAATATTGACCAAGTATTTCTAACGTTATAAAAATAAGACAAGACTGAATCTGATCACTAGAGGATCAGTCCAGTACCAGTTTCCAACTGAAGAGTTCTCCAGTTGCCATTTTCAAACAAAAATAAATTTTAGTCAGAAACTTATTTTTTAGTCTTTCCCCCTAAAATGATGATCCAGAAATCAATTAGTGCCAGGATAGTATCACAGAGGCGTTCGATAGCCTGGCGAGCAAAGATTATCTGGACCTCCTCAACTGGAGAACTTCATCAGTGTCACTGACGCGTTCAATAACAAAGAAATCTCCAGTTTCAAGGATTTAACATTCCCAGTTCGCTGATGAGATGTTTAAAGGTTTTCTCATCGAGAGGTTTTGTAAAAACATCAGCTAACTGTTTGTCAGTGGGGATGAAATGTAATTCAATGTCTCCTTTCATAACATGATCACGAATAAAATGATACCTGATGTCAATATGCTTTGTTTTGGAGTGCATCACTGGGTTGTGAGATATAGCAATTGCACTGGTGTTGTCACAAAAGATTGGGGTCCTTGTATACTTTTGACCATAATCTAGTAACTGGTTCTTGATCCAGAGAATCTGGGCACAGCAACTGGCCGCAGAAATGTACTCTGCCTCAGCAGTGGACATAGAGACTGAAGTCTGCTTCTTGCTGGTCCAACTTACCAGTTTTCCTCCAAGGAAATGACAACCACCAGTTGTTGATTTTCTATCTATCTTACAACCTGCATGATCAGAATGTGAATAACCCATTAGATCTAATCCTGAACCTTTGGGGTACCAAAGACCAAGATTAGGACACCCTTTCAGGTATCTAAAGATACGCTTTACAGCGTGCAAGTGTGATTCTTTTGGGTTAGCCTGAAACCTGGCACATAGACATGTTGCAAACATTATATCTGGTCGACTGGCAGTCAAATACATTAGTGAACCAACCATACCACGATAGTCAGTTATGTTCACTGGTTTGCTAGTTGGGTCAGAGTCCAAATTTAATGGTGCTGCAATAGGTGTGTTTTTCGATGGGATTGAATCATATTTGTATTTTCTTAACAAATCTCTGACATATTTTCCTTGGTTTATGAAAATTCCATTTTCAGTTTGCTTAATCTGAAGACCTAAGAAAAATGTTAATTCACCCATTAAACTCATCTCATACTCAGATGACATGATTTTAGAAAACTTTTTACACATTGCATCATCAGTTGAACCAAAAATAATGTCATCAACATAAGGTTGTACCAATAAGATATTACCTCTTTCTTTCAAGATGAATAAGGTACTATCTATTGCACCTCTTTGAAAGCCATTTTTAAGAAGATGTTTAGTTAGAGAATCATACCAGGCTCTTGGGGCTTGTCTTAGACCATACAATGCTTTGTTCAGTCTATAAACTCAATGAGGATGCTTCTCATCGATGAAACCTGGAGTCTGCTTAACATATACTTCTTCTTCCAATGTTCCATTAAGGAACGCACTTTTGACATCCATCTGGAAGACCTTGAACTGCAGATGGGCTGCATAAGCCAGAAATATTCTGATGGCTTCAAGTCTTGCAACTGGAGCAAAAGTTTCATCAAAGTCAACGCTTTCTGCTTGACAATAACCCTGGGCAACTAATCTGGCCTTGTTTCTTACAACATGGCCATCTTCATCCATCTTGTTTCGGTAGACCCATCTGGTACCAATGGGTTCTTTCTTAACCCTGGTGGACAAGGAACAAGCTCCCAAACATTGTTCCTTTCAAACTGGACGAGCTCTTCTTGCATAGCTTCCACCCAGCTTGGGTCTGCCATAGCCTCGTCAATCTTCTTTGGTTCAATTAAAGATAAGAAGGTGACGTTTAAGCATTGCTCACTGGTGGCTCTTCTAGTCTGAACCCCACTATTTAGATCTCCCACAATCTATTCAATTGGATGTGCTCGAGTCCATCTAGTGTATTGACTAGGCTGGTGAACTACAATATCAGTGCAAGTCACCTGGCGATCTTCTTCAGTTTCCGCAGCATCTGGAAGAGGATCAGTCCAAACTACTTTTTCATCCTCATCAGAGTCAATGAGGTCACGATTTGCATCATGAAATTCTTCATTCAAAGGCATTTCTTGAAGAACTGGAGAAGTTGGAATTTGAACTGGTGCTGATATTGGAGTGGCACGTACATCAGATCCAATCACCAATTCTTGTGGTAAGTTGAAATTGATGGAGGGATAAAATGATGTGTCACTGGTGCTTTTCTTCTTCTTAACTGGTTCCAATTTGTTGTAACTGGAAACATCTTTTGGTGAAACAACTGACTGATGAACTTGGTCAGTTTCACCAAAATTGATTGGAACGACTGGAGTAATATCAAGGCTTGGTCTCTTGTTGATTGCTTCAGTTGATTCATCGAATATGACATGAATTGTCTCATGAACCTTTTGGATTCTATAATTATAAACTCTAAAGGCCTTTCGAATATCTGAATAACCTAAAAATACCCCTTCATCAGCTTTTGCATCAAACTTTCCAAGCTGACTGGAATCGTTTAAGATATAAACTGGACAACCAAATACATGAAAGTATTCAATATTTGGTTTGCGATTCCTGAGTACTTCATAGGCAGTCTTCTTATGTCTCTTGATGTAGACTGACCGGTTTTGGGTGTGACAAGCAGTTGCAACTGCTTTAGCCCAAAAACTGGTGGGAAGACCTGATTCAGATAGCATACTTCTGGCCGCTTCTATCAGTATGCGATTCTTTCTTTCCACAACTCCATTTTGCTCTGGAGAGTGTGCTAATGAGAAGTTTTGAGAGATGCCAGTGCCATTGCAAAATGTTTCAAGTACCTTATTTTGAAATTCAGTACCATTATCACTTCGCAACTGACAAACTTTTCGAGTGTACTTGATCTCAATTCTTTTGATGAGAGAGATGATTTCAGCAGGTGCATCACTTTTGGATCTGAGGAATACCACCCAGCAGTATCTGGTGAATTCATCAACTACAACTAGAGTGTACTTCTTTCCAGCTCTAGTTTGAACATTCATTGGACCAAAGAGATCCATATGTAGCATGTGAAGAGCTTTAGTGATGCTAAAATTTTGCCTAGTTTTGAAACTGGCCCTTTTCTGCTTGCCCATCTCACACCCTGGACATGGTTTTTCTTTATTGAAAGAAATTTGAGGTATCTCATCAACCAGTTGTTTGCGAGACAACTTGTTAATATTTTTAAAATTAAGATGGGATAATCTTTTATGCCATAGCCAGTTGGTGTCCTCATCAGCCTTGGTATAAAAACATTGCTCTTTTGGAGCTGGTTCCATATCCATGATGTACACATTTCCTTTTCTTGGTGCAACCATCACCACTTTTCAATCCTTGTTAAATATGGTGCCTTGAGCAATATCGAACAAAACTCTGAAGCCATCATCACAAAGTTGGCTGACACTGATCAGGTTGTATTTCAAACAATTCACAAATGCAACTCTTTTGAATTCGACTTGTCCATTATTGAGCACACCATATCCTTCAGTCTTTCCAGATTGATCATTACCAAACGTCACTGTCGGTCCATCTAGGACAGTGAACTCTTCAAGCAGGGGCTTACATCCGGTCATAGTCCGGCCAGCAGCACTGTCCAGATACCAGATATTCTTCTTTCGATCGCCCTGCACACACACAAAAATCATTAGTTATTTTTGTGAACCCAACTTTTCTTGATGGGTTCACTGGACTTCTCTACAGAAGTCACAGTAGATTGTTGTGGTATTGAACCGAAGGCTGCATCTGGAGCTTTTTCACCAGCTCCAGGTGCAGGAGTAAAAATGATTGGTACTTGATACTTACTCCCCTGATTTTTACCAGATTTAGTTCCAGATGGAACATTCTTTTGATTAGGTTTTGAAGGGAGTGGTTTAATATTTTGTTTGAAAACTGGAGGTAATGAACCTCCTTCCAGATTTTTAATCTGGGCAGTACAACTCTGAACCTGTCGAGACAAAAGTTGGAGTTGACTTTCCAGATTAACCAAAATATTATTTTCATCAGGCAGCTGAACCTTGGACCTTGGTTCAGCTGGAGTTTTAGTCTGTCGGGTCTTGGGCACCTTAGACTTTTGAGGTAAAGGCTTGTTACCAGTGGCCCTTTTAACTGGAGCATTAGCCTGTTTGGCTCCAGGTTTAACCTCAAAGGGGGTGGTCTCAATGGGTTCAGTTTCAACAGCTTCAGGTTGATCATAAGGTGTTTCAACCCTGAGAGCTGGAGGCAATGCATGAAGATCTGGTATGAGAGCTGCCATCTCCAGATCTCCAGATTTCCATGCATTCTTCTGGGCATCGATAGTTCTTGAAAATGCATCATAGTTTTTACCAGATGCTTTTACCCATGACTTGATAATCTTTTGTTCTTTTTCAAGATCAGAAAATAGTTTTTGATTATCAAGCTCCAAAGCCTCAATCTTTAAAACTGACTCCTTGAGAGCCAACTGGACACTTTGTAAATCATTAAGTTGTGGCTTAACGTTGTTCAGTTCAATTAAGATAGTGTCAAGATATCTTTCACTATCAGCTCTTACAGTTTCCACAAAAGCTAAATCACCACTTAATGATTCAGCCAGGTCCAGTTTCAGTTCAGGGTCAACTTGGTTGTCATAATCACATACCTTTTTCAAGATGATGTCCACCCATCTTCCAGTGATGACATCTTCTTTTGCCACGTGCTGCTGTTGATCTTCCAAGGCCATGAAACACATGTCCCTTTCCTCTTCTTCATCAGCTGATGAGTCATCAGAGTACTCCCATTTTCCCTCAGTTTGTGCCATTAAGCACTGGTCCTTTTCCTTTTCCATGGATAGGAGGGCAATCTGGGTCTTAAGCTTCTTGTATTTAGCTTTGTAGCTATCATCAGGCCGATTGAAATTAGGGACAGGGGGGCCAGTTTGGTTGTTCAACTGACTAGATCTGCATTCCTTCATAAAATGACCTTTCTTACCACACTTATAGCAGGTAAGATTGGTTTTATCCAGAGAGCTGGAGCTGGAAGCATTGTTTGGGCCATTAAATCTTTTAGATTTATGCTTAGACCTGTTAAAGGTTTTAGCAATCATGGCGACCAGATCATCATCGTCAGTTTCATCACAACCATCACTGATTTCAGTGGTCAGGCTAGAGTTCAAGAAACTGTTTAACATCTCCTTCATTGAGTGTGCCTGGACACTCTCTGCAGACATTAAGGCAGCACAAGGTCGCTCAGGTACTCTAGCAACCTTGGAACTCTGGGCATGGTTCATGGCATCTTGCTCAGCCACCAGTCTTGTAGCATTATTATCTTCAGTGAATCTGAAGGCTCCATAAAGCGATGCAAGAGTATGGTTGTGCAAGGTTTTACCTTGTCTCAAGACAAGAACCATGTTTTCCCATTTGGAAGGAAGAATATCACAAAACTTCTCAAGAAGAATATCCTTATCCTTCTCTACACCCAAGCCTCTTAATTGATTAATGAGGCTAGAAAATCTGGTGTATGTACCAGTTAGACTTTCATTGGGCAAGGCAAAGAAGGATTCATACTTCTTGTTCAAGGCAACTTTCCTGGTGACAATAGTGTCATCACCTCCTTCAAACTGAATAACTAATTCATCCCACATTGACTTTGTACTGGGGAACAACACAAGTGTTGGAATTAGATCTTCAGGGACAGCTCCAAGGATCATGTTCTTGAGTCTGGTGTCCAGATCAACAAGTCTACGATCCTCATCAGACCAATGGTCTTCGAGCTTTTCTCTGGAACCTCTTTTTCCAGTTGGATCTAGAAGAGGACTTACCCCAAGAGACATGGGTATATATGGTCCATCTATAAGGATTTTCAACATATACCTCTCTATCCCACCAAAATGCAAAAGCATTCTAGCCTTCCATGTACCAAAAGTCTCACTGTTACCATCAAATTTTGGAACAGGAGTGTTAGAATAATGTACATGGACGTGATTTGGGGCAGTAGGAGGAGGAGGGTTTGTATTAACATTTTGAAAAGGTTGGGCATTAGTATTCAAGGGGGTTTCAACTGAACCACAACCATCTCCACCTTCAGTAGTGTTCATCTTAGCAGATCTAGGCAAGTTTATTAGCCTTCTGCTCTGATAACACTTGTAAGTCCCAACTCAATAGATGGTACTACTGAAGACACCTCTATGTCGATGGTGGAGTTACTTTGCAATATATGCACTGAACTGGAGACGACCAGTTGCAGTGTGTATATACCAAGTTCTAGATAGGTTACTTATTTAAAAGACAATAAGTAAAGAACAATGCAATAATACAAAATACTTGTAAAATAAATTGGTGAGACAATATGTAATTTTCAAGTGTAATTTATTTATTAATGTTAAATAAATTACAAGGTTGTTGCGGAACCAAGATAATACAAGAATGTAAATATCCTAACAACCTATGAACTACAATTGATCTACACTCGGAATTTCTCTAAACAATCGAAACACTTAAAGTTGTGAAATGTTCCTTTTTACGATTGAGAGAATATTGCACAAGTTCACCAAGAATATTGCAGGTATGCAAAGTGTGAATTCCTTCGAAGTGTGTTCAAAGAAGTTAATATTCTTATTGTGCAATGACTTGTATTTATAGGCAAAGTTAACATTGGGATGTTAACTTTGGCCGTACAAATGTGGTTGAGAGCATTTAAGGAATAGCATTTAATTCCTTAAAATGCAGTGTAAAGTTGCAGTATAAAGCAACTTTATTCAACCAGCTTTATGTACCTTTTAGTAATTAAATAATAAGATAAGTCTTATTATCCGGGTAAAAGGACATAAAGCACAAAAGTCAATTCCTCGTAATCAGTGTAAAACTTTGTAAGAGCTTTCCACTGATGGTCTCCAGTTTGTAACTGACTAGAATGTCAACTGGGCTTCGCTGCCATTGTCATTCTCTATCTTCCATTTGTTGTCTTCGACTTCAACTGGAATGATTCTTCAACTGGTCAGTTCTCAACTGGAGGAAGTCTTCAGTTGCGTTGACTGTATGATGCAACTGGACTTCAATATATTTCTGGACAAATCTTCTGGGTCTCCAGTTCACTGGACAGTTTCACTGGGTCTCTAGGTGCAACTGGAGACTGGCCAGTTTACCAGTAAACTGGTCCTAACATATATATATTATATATTTCATATTATATATAATTTCTAAGTTTCTAATATATTATATTACTATAAATTTATCTATGCTTGGAAAGTCGATTGCTTTGTCAGTTATATATTAAAGAAGTATGTTATTTATAGAGTTATAATATTCTATACAATAAGTGTGTTTATGGCTACTTTGGTAAATAGAATGAATGTGAATAAATATAGTTGTCATAGTGTGAATTCGTTTATTATGATTAAATAATTTTAAACTTTATCATCTTCAATCATATTGATATGTGAAAGGGTTAAAAGGGCTCAGGATCAAAATTTTAGTCTGTAATCTACGTTTTACGTTACTATTTGAACTTTACTTATTATTAGACGTGATCATTGTTGTCTTCAAAATTTATTTGTTTACAATCTCAAATAAACATATTTAACCAATGTGTGTTTATTTAATATAGTTAATCATGTCAAATCTTGCAAAGCTTGAGTTTGCGGCACTAGATATCACTGGGGAAAAAATTTTGTCATGGGTATTAGATGCTGAAATCCATTTGGATGCTAAGAATCTTGGGGATACAACTAAAGAAGAAAATACGACAAGTGCCCAAAGCAAAGGCGATGATATTTTACGCCATCATATCCATGAGTCATTGAAAAATGAATACCTCACTGTGAAAGACCCACTTGTCCTATGGACCAATTTGAAGTCGAGGTATGACCACCAAAAATCGGTGATATTGCCAAATGCTCGTAATGAATGGCATAGTTTAAGATTGCAAGACTTTAAGTCTATAAGTGAGTATAACTCGGCCATGTTTAGAATCACATCACAAATGACTTTATGTGGTGTTGATATTACTGATGAGGATATGTTGGAAAAAACATTTTCCACCTTTCATGCCTCAAACATTGTCTTGCAACAACAATATCGTGAAAAGGGCTTCACCAAATATAGTGAATTAATATCATGTTTACTTGTGGCCGAGCAAAATAATGAGCTCTTAATGAAAAACCACGAGTCCCGTCCGGTTGGTGCAGCCCCATTCCCTGAAGCGAATGTGGCAACATATAATGGCCAAAGTGGAAGTCAAGGACGTGGACGTGGCCATTATCGTGGTCGTGGTCATGGTCGTGGTCGTGGTCGTGGGCGTGGGCGTAGATATGCTCGAGGAAATTATCAAGGTATTCAATTCAAAAACAGGGGAACCCACCAAAAACTGCATGATAGTGAAAAGAAAACCAATGATGACAAAGGAAAAAAAGAAAAATGGAGCCCCATCAAATACATGTTATCGATGTGGAGGCAACAACCATTGGGCTCGTACATGTCGCACACCCAAACACTTGGTGGAACTTTATAAACAATCAATCAAAGACAAGGGAAAAGGAATAGAGTCAAATTTCATATATGGAAGTGTTGATACTCTCAAAGACAACACTAATGCAACTAATCTAGATTATGATGATTTCCTTATCGAGCAAGCTAATTTGGATTTTGGTGATATCATGGCCGATACAACCCATTTGGATGCTTCAAACTTTTCCCTTAATATGGATGATTAGAATTAATGTTATGTTATTTTCCTTTATGTTTTGTTAAGACATTCTCGTTTGAGATTTGTCATGTTTTGTCTTGAAAACTTGGAACATGTTATGGAATAATTTTGTTTGAATCTTATTATATCTTTTATTTATGAAACCTTATTTTCTTTTGAAGCATATGGAGTATTTAACTAATGGAGAAGATGAATGTCTTATTGACAGTGCTTCTACACATACAATTCTAAAGAAAAAGAGATTTTTTTCAAATTTATCTTTCAAAAAGGCAAATGTTGGTACTATATCTGGAAAATCCAAATTAATTGAAGGTTTTGGAGAAGCTTATATTGTTCTACAAAATGGAACTCCACTTAAAATTAACAATGCATTATTTTCTCCATTATCTCAAAGAAACCTGATAAGCTTTAAAGATATTCGTCAAAATGGATATCATCTTGAGACTACTTGTGAAAATGATGATGAGTACCTTCAAATTACAAATGTGATTTCGGGTACAAAGCATGTGTTAGAAAAATTACCCGCACTTGCCTCGGGTTTGTATTGTACTAAAATTAGTGTAGTTGAATCAAACACGGTCATAAACCAGAAGTTTATGGACCAAGAAAACTTTATCATTTGGCATGACCGGCTAGGCCATCCCGGATCAGTAATGATGCGAAAAATTATTGAAAATTCATGTGGACATTCTTTGAAGAACCAGAAGATTCTTCAGTCCAAAGACATTACATGTGTTGCATGCTCACATGGGAAGTTAATTGCTCGACCATCACCAGTCAAGGTGGGGACAGAATCTTTGAGTTTTTTGGAAAGAATACATGGTGATATATGTGGACCTATACACCCTCCTAGCGGACCATTTAGATACTTTATGGTCCTAATTGATGCATCAACCAGATGGTCACATGTATGCTTACTATCAAGTCGTAATATGGCATTTGCACGACTACTTGCTCAATTAATAAAGCTGAGAGCACAGTTCCCACATTACCCCATCAAGAAAATTCGGTTGGACAATGCTGGTGAATTTACATCCCAATCATTTAATGATTACTGCATGTCTATTGGGATAAGTGTGGAGCATCCTGTACCTCATGTACATACACAAAATGGACTCGCTGAATCACTTATCAAGCGACTCCAAATGGTTGCAAGACCAATGATTATGAAATCAAAACTACCAGTAACTGCTTGGGGGCATGCAATTTTACATGCAGCAGCACTAATTCGCATCAGGCCAACAAGTTACCATACCTCCTCCCCGTTAAAGTTGGTTTTTGGTCAGGAACCAGATATTTCCCATCTAAGGATCTTTGGTTGTGCCGTATATGTTCCTATCGCTCCACCACAACGCACAAAGATGGGACCTCAAAGAAGGTTAGGGATATATGTTGGGTATGAATCACGATCAATCATTAAGTACTTAGAGCCATCAACAGGGGATTTGTTTACGGCTCGATTTGCGGATTGTCATTTTGTTGAATCAACTTTCCCAACATTAGGGGGAGATGAAAAGCAGCTGAAAAATAACAATATAACTTGGAGTGAATTATCATTATCTCATCTTGATCCTCGAACTAAACAATGTGAACTAGAAGTTCAAAGGATAATTCATTTACAAAGATTAGCAAATCAATTACCAGACGCATTCACTGACCCAAAGAGAGTGACCAAGTCACATATACCAGCTGCCAATGCTCCAAAGAAAATAAGTGTTCTAGAAGGACAACCACATGTTGGTAATGAGTCCAAACCACGTCTCAAACGTGGTAGACCAATCGGTTCTAAAGATAAAAATCCTCGAAAGAAAAAAGGAGCAAGTAATGTAGATGGTCACGTCGAGGTAATGTTGACACCAGAGAAGGAGTCTCTTGAAGAGACACTAGACATGATGGTTCCAGAAGAACCTCAGGTACCTGAAAATGAAGAGATCTCAATAAATTATATCATGTCTAGGAAGGTATGGAACCGAAATGAAATCGACGTCGATGATAGTTTTTCGTATAATGTAGCGCTAGAAGTAATGGAAAACAATGAGGATCAAGAACCAAAATCTGTTGATGAATGTAAACAAAGAAATGATTGGCCAAAATGGAAAGACGCAATAAAGGCAGAATTAGATTCCCTAAATAAACGAGAAGTTTTTGGACCGGTGATCCATACACCTCAAGGTGTAAATCCTGTCGGCTATAAATGGGTCTTTGTACGAAAGCGTAATGAGAAAAATGAAATTGTCCGATACAAGGCAAGATTGGTAGCACAAGGATTCTCGCAAAGACCTGGGATTGATTATGAGGAGACATATTCTCCAGTGGTGGATGCGACAACTTTCCGTTATCTTATTAGTCTGGTAATACAAGAAGGGATTGATATGTGTCTAATGGATGTTGTAACAGCCTATCTCTATGGCTCACTTGATACCGATATTTACATGAAACTCCCTGAAGGGTTCAAATTGCCAAATTCATGTACATCAAGTTCTCGAGAACAACTTTAAATTAAATTAAATAAATCATTATATGGGCTGAAACAATCTGGGCGTATGTGGTATAATCGCCTTAGTGAGTATTTATTGAAAGAAGGTTACAAAAATGATTCAGTATGCCCGTGTATCTTCATGAAAAGGTCAAATCCGGAGTACGTGATAATTGCCGTATATGTTGATGACCTGAACATAACTGGAACTCCGGGGGAGCTTCAAAGGGCGGTTGAATATTTAAAAAGGGAATTTGAAATGAAAGACCTCGGAAAGACGAAGTTTTGTCTCGGGTTGCAAATTGAACATCTCAAGGGTGAAATCCTTGTGCACCAAGAAACATATGTAGAGAAACTACTCAAAAGGTTTTACATGGAGAAATCACATCCCTTGAGTATCCCAATGGTCGTAAGGACGCTTGATGTTGAGAAAGACCCATTCCGACCCGCGAGCAATGGAGAGGAAATTCTTGGTCCAGAAGTACCATATTTAAGTGCAATTGGTGCACTAATGTTTCTTGCTAACCATACGCGACCAGATATATCATTTTCGGTAAACTTATTGGCAAGATATAGTTCATGCCCAACAAGAAGGCATTGGAATGGGGTAAAATAAATTTTCCGATATCTTCAAGGTACAAAAGATATGGGTTTGTATTTTACAAACCAATCGAAAACAAGTTTGGTTGGTTATGCAGATGCAGGGTATTTATCTGATCCTCACACTGGACGATCTCAAACTGGATATCTATTCACAAGTGGAGGTACCGCAATTTCATGGTGTTCTGTAAAGCAAACAATCACAGCGACATCATCAAATCATGCAGAATTATTGGCGATTCATGAAGCTAGTCGAGAATGTGTCTGGTTAAGGGCTGTAATACAACACATTTGTGAGTCTTGTGGCATATCTTCGAGAGATGAAGGACCGACAATTTTACACGAAGACAACGCAGCATGCATTGCACAATTAAAGGAAGGATACATCAAGGGTGATAGAACAAAGCACATTTCACCAAAGTTCTTCTTCACACATGATCTGCAAAAGAATGGAGATATTACCGTCCAACAAATCCATTCCAGCGAGAATTTGGCAGACTTGTTTACCAAATCACTTCCGACCTCTACATTCAAGAAGTTGGTGCATGGGATTGGGATGCGTCGACTCAAGGAGCTTAAATGATTATCATCAGGGGGAGTAAATACGCACTGCACTCTTTTTCCCTTAGCAAGGTTTTGTCCCACTGGGTTTTCCTTGCAAGGTTTTTAACGAGGCAGCATCATGCGTATGAAATGGATAGTCAAGGGAGAGTGTTATAAATGTAATATTTATATTGTGACTATCCATATGTACATAACCTACATTTCATTTATGTTTGTAGGATTACTTGAGCCCTATAAATAGTGGTCATGTATCATTGTTAGAGAGATATCAATAATACAAGAACTCTCTTAATCTCTATATGTTTGTGTCTCTATAATCTCTAATTAGTCATTGTTATCTAATAAAAATAATTATGTTGTGCTATAAGAACTTATACATTTCATGCATAAAGAACTTATAAATTCATATAGGTTTTTAGTATATATATATAACTAGTTATGTTACTCGCGCGTTGCCGCGAGAGACATAACGTTGCTTTCAAAAACCTTATACAAGCTGGAGATACATTTGTTTGTTACTTGTTTAAACGTGTGTATGAAAATGTATTGTCGTGTACAAATATAAGATATATATACCATCATGTAATTAATTATATGAATAGTTGAAGGGGGAAAAAAACGAATGTTAATCATGTATCAACTATATATGATTAACTGTCCTTCCACTTGCAGCGCAGTGGTTGGACATAGGCAAAAGTCTTCCAGTGAAGGAACGGACGTGAGTTCGAACCGGAGGGAGCAAGGGTTTTATCCCTAATTAGTGTCGTGCCTTCGGGCGACTAGTTAGGGGTTTTTTTCCTCCTACCGGGTATTGGAGGGTGAGAAGGTATGTAAACCTAGCTTATGCTAGAGCCTTCGCTGCGATGATTAATCCACACCTTTCAAAAAAAGAAAACTATATATGATTAACTGGAAAAAAATGTGACAAAACGAAAAAATAGAAAAAATGAAAACACATTAAAGTTATACTATTATATGTCATATAATAATGAATATAATGCATAATAAAATATCTAGGTTAGACATTAAATATTTAGATATTTTAATGAGAACGATATTATTATAATATTTTTAGTAACAAATGGAAATCTTTTGGAACCGGTTTGGGTCAGGAACCGGAACCGGTTCGGGTCAACCAAAAAGGAATCGGTTTTGACCAGAACCGGAACCGGTTCGGGTAACCAAGAAGGAATCGGTTTTCCAGAACCGGAACCGGTTCGGGTCAACCAAAAAGGAATCGGTTTTGACCAGAACCGGAACCGGTTCGGGTCAACCAAAAAGGAATCGGTTTTGACCAGAACCGGAACCGGTTCGGGTCAACCAAAAAGGAATCGGTTTTGACCAGAACCGGAACCGGTTCGGGTCAACCAAAAAGGAATCGGTTTTGACCAGAACCGGAACCGGTTCGGGTCAACCAAAAAGGAATCGGTTTTGACCAGAACCGGAACCGGTTCGGGTCAACCAAAAAGGAATCGGTTTTGACCAGAACCGGAACCGGTTCGGGTCAACCAAAAAGGAATCGGTTTTGACCAGAACCGGAACCGGTTCGGGTCAACCAAAAAGGAATCGGTTTTGACCAGAACCGGAACCGGTTCGGGTCAACCAAAAAGGAATCGGTTTTGACCAGAACCGGAACCGGTTCGGGTCAACCAAAAAGGAATCGGTTTTGACCAGAACCGGAACCGGTTCGGGTCAACCAAAAAGGAATCGGTTTTGACCAGAACCGGAACCGGTTCGGGTCAACCAAAAAGGAATCGGTTTTGACCAGAACCGGAACCGGTTCGGGTCAACCAAAAAGGAATCGGTTTTGACCAGAACCGGAACCGGTTCGGGTCAACCAAAAAGGAATCGGTTTTGACCAGAACCGGAACCGGTTCGGGTCAACCAAAAAGGAATCGGTTTTGACCAGAACCGGAACCGGTTCGGGTCAACCAAAAAGGAATCGGTTTTGACCAGAACCGGAACCGGTTCGGGTCAACCAAAAGGAATCGGTTTTCCAGAACCGGAACCGGTTCGGGTCAACCAAAAAGGAATCGGTTTTGACCAGAACCGGAACCGGTTCGGGTCAACCAAAAAGGAACGGTTTTGACCAGAACCGGAACCGGTTCGGGTCAACCAAAAAGGAATCGGTTTTGACCAGAACCGGAACCGGTTCGGGTCAGGAACCGGAACCGGTTCGGGTCAACCAAAAAGGAATCGGTTTTGACCAGAACCGGAACCGGTTCGGGTCAACCAAAAGGAATCGGTTTTGACCAGAACCGGAACCGGTTCGGGTCAACCAAAAAGGAATCGGTTTTGACCAGAACCGGAACCGGTTCGGGTCAACCAAAAAGGAATCGGTTTTGACCAGAACCGGAACCGGTTCGGGTCAACCAAAAAGGAATCGGTTTTGACCAGAACCGGAACCGGTTCGGGTCAACCAAAAAGGAATCGGTTTTGACCAGAACCGGAACCGGTTCGGGTCAACCAAAAAGGAATCGGTTTTGACCAGAACCGGAACCGGTTCGGGTCAACCAAAAGGAATCGGTTTTCCAGAACCGGAACCGGTTCGGGTCAACCAAAAAGGAATCGGTTTTGACCAGAACCGGAACCGGTTCGGGTCAACCAAAAAGGAATCGGTTTTGACCAGAACCGGAACCGGTTCGGGTCAACCAAAAGGAATCGGTTTTCCAGAACCGGAACCGGTTCGGGTCAACCAAAAAGGAATCGGTTTTGACCAGAACCGGAACCGGTTCGGGTCAACCAAAAAGGAATCGGTTTTGACCAGAACCGGAACCGGTTCGGGTCAACCAAAAAGGAATCGGTTTTGACCAGAACCGGAACCGGTTCGGGTCAACCAAAAAGGAATCGGTTTTGACCAGAACCGGAACCGGTTCGGGTCAACCAAAAAGGAATCGGTTTTGACCAGAACCGGAACCGGTTCGGGTCAACCAAAAAGGAATCGGTTTTGACCAGAACCGGAACCGGTTCGGGTCAACCAAAAAGGAATCGGTTTTGACCAGAACCGGAACCGGTTCGGGTCAACCAAAAAGGAATCGGTTTTGACCAGAACCGGAACCGGTTCGGGTCAACCAAAAAGGAATCGGTTTTGACCAGAACCGGAACCGGTTCGGGTCAACCAAAAAGGAATCGGTTTTGACCAGAACCGGAACCGGTTCGGGTCAACCAAAAAGGAATCGGTTTTGACCAGAACCGGAACCGGTTCGGGTCAACCAAAAAGGAATCGGTTTTGACCAGAACCGGAACCGGTTCGGGTCAACCAAAAAGGAATCGGTTTTGACCAGAACCGGAACCGGTTCGGGTCAACCAAAAAGGAATCGGTTTTGACCAGAACCGGAACCGGTTCGGGTCAACCAAAAAGGAATCGGTTTTGACCAGAACCGGAACCGGTTCGGGTCAACCAAAAAGGAATCGGTTTTGACCAGAACCGGAACCGGTTCGGGTCAACCAAAAGGAATCGGTTTTCCAGAACCGGAACCGGTTCGGGTCAACCAAAAAGGAATCGGTTTTGACCAGAACCGGAACCGGTTCGGGTCAACCAAAAAGGAATCGGTTTTGACCAGAACCGGAACCGGTTCGGGTCAACCAAAAGGAATCGGTTTTCCAGAACCGGAACCGGTTCGGGTCAACCAAAAAGGAATCGGTTTTGACCAGAACCGGAACCGGTTCGGGTCAGGAACCGGAACCGGTTCGGGTCAACCAAAAAGGAATCGGTTTTGACCAGAACCGGAACCGGTTCGAAACCGGTTCTAGGCCTTAAAAACTCGAACAGATGGAACCGAAATATAGGTTCCGGATCGGTTCGGTTCCGAACCGGTTCCGGAATCGGTTCCTATTTATTTTTTTGTTTTTCAGAACTTAACGGCCGTTAAAGGTCTTTTTTTCATCGTAAATCGATTTTGGGTAACTTGATTGCTAACACACCGAGCCTTAAGACCTAAAATACCTTCATAATGATAATATGTAGTGAATTAACACAAAAAACTCCAAGTTATTTCACAAAAACACTTGAAAAAAATTGAAAACTCACTAATAATTCATTTAACGGCCGTTTAGGCCAATTTTTTAATCGTAAATCGATTTTGGGCCACTTGATTGCTAATACACCGAGCCTTAAGACCTAAAATACCTTCATAATGATAATATCTAGTGAATTAACACAAAAAAACTCCAAGTTATTTCACAAAAAACACTTGAAAAAAATTGAAAACTCACTAATAATTCATTTAACGGCCGTTTAGGCCAATTTTTTCATCGTAAATCGATTTTGGGACACTTGATTGCTAATGGCTCGAGCCTAAGACCCAAGATACCTTCCAAAATGATAAGATCTAGTTAATTGACACAAAAAACTCCAAGTTACTTCACAAAAAACACTTGAAAAATTTGAAAACTCGCTAATAATTCATTTAACGGTCGTTTAGGCCAATTTTTTCATCGTAAATCGATTTTGGGCACTTGATTGCTAATGGCTCGAGCCTAAGACCCAAGATACCTTCCAAAATGATAAGATCTAGTTAATTGACACAAAAAACTCCAAGTTATTTCACAAAAAACACTTGAAAAATTTGAAAACTCGCTAATAATTCATTTAACGGCCGTTTAGGCCAATTTTTTCATCGTAAATCGATTTTGGGTCACTTGATTGCTAACACACCGAGCCTTAAGACCTAAAATACCTTCATAATGATAATATGTAGTGAATTAACACAAAAAACTCCAAGTTATTTCACAAAAAACACTTGAAAAAAATTGAAAACTCGCTAATAATTCATTTAACGGCCGTTTAGGCCAATTTTTTCATCGTAAATCGAATTTGGGATACTTGATTGCTAATGGCTCGAGCCTAAGTTCCAAGATACCTTCCAAAATGATAAGATCTAGTTAATTGAGACAAAAAATGTAACACCCATTTCGTAAAAATATGGATTTCCAAAAATTTTCGCCTAACGGCGTTAATAGAGCGGAAACAGTTTATGAAAAACCTCAACTAAAGAAAAACAGTTGAGAAACATTGGTGGTGTTACTAATAGCATCAAATCAGTAATAAAAGAAATCCATAAGATTGCCCAACATAAAGCAATCATAACATAGTCATTACATAAGTTCCATAAAAGAAATCATTAACATTAAGTCTATGCGAAGTTATTGGGTAAACTAAAGCCATCTTGATCATCTACCCATCTCTCGTCAAAGCTTCACACGACATCTCACTGCTTAACCTGAGGGGTGTCAACACATAAGAAGAAACAAGTGTTAGCTATAAAGCTAAGTAAGGTAACACCAGGTTTAAGCAAAACATTTCATCCATTAAACACGTCACTTTAAAACATTACGTCATTTGATTTAGGCATTTATATCACCACATAACGTATCCATATCACATATAAGCATAGAGTCCATGACCCTAAGTGTGCCTAATCAGTTTCGTCATTTCATCTCATCTCATTAAGTTGTGACTAGGTCACCGTTAAGTTGTAACCGAAGTTACCGTTAAGGAAAGACAATGTCGATCCATGAGTAGCACGTTATGTTCATGACATTAGGTGGGTCATCAGGCCACCCGAAACTACTCGCCACATATGACTTGTTGCAAGGAGCCACCCGAGCAACCATTTTAACGTACCCTCCCACATACGGGCACTACGTACTCTCCCACATACGAGCACGACGTACTCTCCCACATACGAGCACGGTTTATACGTACCTATTACCACAGCCAGGCACGGGTTATGCATAACACTCATCATCTAATTAGCTCGAGCATTTACCACGTTTAGTTTAGGTTTCCACATTAATCCTAAACTAATCCACATCTATCATCTTTTCACGTTAGGGCCCTTAAAACGTGCACGTGTCATGGCAACCTAAAAAGGTCTAGTGTTCTAGATGAACAAGCCACATATACATGCACATATCAACATTACAACACGTCATTAACCACCGTTCATTATATCATATCACATCATATCATATCGTTAAGCATATCAGCATCATTGCATATCATATCATAACCATGTGTACGGGGAAGCATTTTAGGCATAAACATCGTCATCATTAATCCCCGAGTACCTCCCATATCAACCCAACCACATATGAGTTATACATTACCGTTTTGGAGGTTATAGTTTACAAACCATTTTCGTTGCACCCTCAGCGTGACAAAAGTAGTGTATCTTACCTGATAGTAGTATGTGCGCGCAAACAAAAGCTAACAGTGCTTAATAGTAATCCCCGACACCTATCGTTCATTAACATATGAAATATAAGTCATTTGGGACCTTAAATGGACTTTAAAAACAAACTTAGTTTTGTTCTTACGAACTTAATTCCAGAAAACGAACTTAACTCTTCAAAAACGAATTTAGAAAACCACGAACGAACTTAGAACAGTTCAAACGAAGTTAATCTTCGTTTTAACAAACGAATTTAGGTTTCCCATAAACGAATTTAAGCTACTAAACGGTTTTAAGCAACATCAAACGAATTTAGTTTCATTTTATGTCAAACGAACATAACCTTCTTTGAACTTCAAACGAAATTATCCTTCTTTATTTGACAAACGAATTTGGGCTTCTAAAAGACATCAAACTTCGTATACCAAACGAATTTAGCTAAGGCAAAACAATTTTAAGCTATGTTTCAAGCCAAACGAATTTAGAAGTCCAAAACGAATTTAAACCCCATTCTGTATAAAACGAACTTAAGCCTTGCTTAGACCAAACGAACTTAGCTTTAATTTAAATCCTTCAAACGAATTTAGGCTGGGCAAAACGAACTTTAAGTTCGTTCGAACCATAGCTGAAAACAGGAACGAATTTGAGATCATATTTTGACCAGAATTTACAAAACGACTTTGTTCTTCGATTTTCCAGAAATCAATCGTCTTAGGCTTCACCCAAAACATGTTTTTTTTTGACATATATAAACCACTTTTGATCATAATAATCGATTACAAACTCGTTTGATGTCGTTTTGATCGTTAATTTGCTTAAACATAATATAAACCCTAATTTATTAAAAGTCTTTTCAAAATCAGATTTAATCCTTTATAAAACATCATTAGATCTGAAAATATAGCCAATAAAACATTGATTACCTGTAGAAACGATAGCCAATTCGATTCAATACAAAAACACTTGATTTGATTAACCAAAACTTGGAGATCTTGCTTTAGAAATCAAAAGAGAATTAGAGAGGCTGATGAATGTGTTCTAATTAAGTTTTGAGGCTGCCAAATTAACCTAGATTAGGCTAATCCCTTTCTTAACCCGTTTTTAACTTTTCACCATTGGCAAAACTAGTCCCTGGACTTCATATTGACTTTATTTCACTTTAAAACACCTATTGGGGACACATATAACACACCAAAGCACTTTCGCACACTACAAAGGCCTTTTACACATCATTTAATCCACTTTATTGTCACTCATTAAAGATAAATAAATCTCACATATAGGGCACATAAACATATAAGCACACATTTTATCACATATCAAATCACGGACTTAGAATTTGACCTAACGACGTTAGTCAACATAAACGATTAAGTTTTGGGATGTTACAATTACCTCCCCCTTAAGAGGATTCCGTCCCCGGAATCACTTCAGCATCAAAAAGGTGGGGATAGGTCTCCCGCATTACGGACTCGGTCTCCCACGTCATACTTTCGCCGTGATTGTGTTTCCACTTAATGAGAACTAGATCAATAGTCTTTCGTCGTAACTTCTTTTGTTTCCTTCCCATTATAGCAACAGGTTCATCAACAATCTGCTTGTTTGGATCAATACTTACGTCCTCGAGTGGAATGACATCCGCTTCATTTGCATAGCATTTACGTAGATAACACACATGAAATGTGTTGTGAATTCCACGAAGTTCTGGAGGTAATTCCAGTTGAAATGCCTGTTCATTAACCTTTTTAATGATCTTAAAAGGTCCAATGAATCTAGGGCTTAGCTTTCCTCGTTTGCCAAATCGTAACACACCTTTCCAAGGCGACACCTTGAGTAAAACCATTTCACCTTCTTTAAAATCAAACGGCCTCCTTTTCTTATCAGCATATGACTTTTGCCTTTCACGAGCAACACGCAAGGCTTCCTTTGCAACATTAACTTTTTCGGCCGTAATTTGTACTACTTCGGGTCCAGAAAATTGCTTTTCCCCGGGCTCCAACCAACAACTAGGAGTCCGACACTTTCTACCATATAACATCTCATAAGGTGGCATTCCAATGCTCGCATGATAACTATTGTTATACGCAAACTCAATGAGAGGTAGGTGTTTATCCCACGAACCACCATAATCCATCACACAAGCTCTGAGCATATCTTCGAGCGTTTGAATAGTCCTTTCACTTTGCCCATCGGTTTGCGGATGATAGGCTGTGCTCAGACGAACTTGAGTACCAAATTCCCGTTGAAAACTCTTCCAAAAGTTGGAAACGAATCGAGCATCACGATCTGACACAATCGATATCGGAACACCATGTTTAGTAACCACTTCTTTAATATACAATGTAGCGAAATTCTCCATAGGAGCATTCTCACGAACTGGGAGGAAATGGGCACTCTTCGTTAATTGATCGACAATAACCCATATCATATCGTGACCACGAGGCGTCCTCGGAAGTTTGGTTACAAAATCCATCGTAATGCGATCCCATTTCCATTCAGGGATCTCGAGTTGCTGAAACTTCCCGTAAGGCTTTTGGTGTTCAGCTTTTACTTTAGCACATGTCAAACACTTCTGTACGTACATCATCACATCGTTTTTAATACTGGGCCACCAATAAATCGGCTTCAAGTCCGCATGCATCTTTGTGGCACCAGGGTGTACAGAATACTTAGTCTTGTGAGCTTCGTCCATCACTAACTCACGATTGCCTCCATATAGAGGAACCCATATCCTACCTTTGTAAGTTCGAAGACCGCGACTATTTTCTTCCATTTCGAGTCTATTTTTCTTCTTTTTCCCAATAGACTCCTCTTTCACATGCTCCTCCTTCAACGCTTCAATTTGAGCTAATCGAATAGGTTCCATTAAGTTCGACTCAACCTTCGTAATCATTGCACATAACCTACTCTTCGCATATCCTTTGCGGCTCAAGGCATCAGCAACCACATTAGCTTTGCCTGGGTGATATTTAATCTCACAATCATAATCCTTTAATAATTCCATCCACCGTCGTTGTCTAACATTCATATCCTTCTGAGTAAACACGTACTGTAAGCTCTTATGATCCGTGTATAGGGTACACTTCGTACCATACAGATAATGTCGCCATAGTTTCAGAGCAAAAACAACAGCAGCCAGCTCAAGGTCATGAGTAGGATAGTTCCGCTCATGAGGCTTCAGCTGTCGAGAGGCGTAAGCGATAACTTTGTCTCGTTGCATCAGTACACACCCTAACCCCGTGATGGATGCGTCACTATAGACAACTAAATCATCGGTTCCTTCGGGTAAAGCTAGAACCGGAGCTTCACACAACTTCTTTTCAACGTCGTGAAGGCTTTCTCTTGAGCATCGGTCCACACAAACTTCACACCTTTCTTCGTTAATTCAGTCATTGGCTTGGCAATGCGCGAGAAATCTTGAATAAAAACGTCGATAATAGCCAGCCAAACCGAGAAAACTCTTAATTTCAGTAGGAGACTTAGGCTGCTCCCACTTCGACACCGCTTCTATCTTCGAAGGATCTACTTTTATACCATCAGAGGAGACGACATGGCCGAGGAAATGAACTTCCTTTAGCCAGAATTCGCACTTGGAGAACTTAGCATATAGCTTTTTCTCTCTGAGTACTTGAAGGACAGCCCTCAAATGCGCTCTATGTTCCTCTTCCGTCCTTGAATACACAAGAATGTCGTCGATAAAAACAATAACGAAATGATCCAAAAATGGTCGACAAACACGGTTCATCAAATCCATAAACTTCGCTGGAGCATTTGTCAAACCGAATGGCATGACAAGGAACTCATAATGACCATAACGAGTTCGGAACGCTGTTTTGGCTACACTTCTTCTTCAACCTTCAATTGATGATAGCCAGACCGTAAATCAATCTTTGAGAAATAAGTAGCACCTTGAAGTTGATCGAACAAATCATCAATGCGAGGGAGTGGATACTTATTCTTCACCGTTCTTTTATTCAGCTCACGATAATCGATACACATGCGCATGGATCCGTCTTTCTTCTTTACGAAAAGGATAGGAGCACCCCATGGAGAGGAACTCGGACGAATGAAACCTTTATCTAAAAGTTCCTGAATTTGAGTCATCAGCTCCTTCATCTCTGTCGGAGCTAATCGAAACGGAGCTTTGGCTACAGGAGTAGCACCAGGAATAAGATCAATAGAAAATTCAACCTCACGATCAGGAGGAAGACCTGGAAGATCTTCAGGGAAAACATCAGGAAACTCGGAAACAACCTCGACATCAGAGACTGTAGGCTTCGCGATACGAGAATCGATGACATAGGCTAGAAAATGTGACTTAGTTTGCCGTATACAACGAAGGGCTTTCATCATCGAGATCACCTTAACATTTCCCGGCTTCTTGTCACCATAAACCCAGACACCTTTACCGTCAGGGGTAGCGATACGGACTATCTTCTTCGAACATAAGACGACAGCATCATTTTTAGACATCCAGTCCATACCGAGAACAACATCAAAACTAGGAATGGTAGATGGTAACAAATTAGCAGTAAACGACCGACCCTCTATCTCTAACGGACAATCAGAATAACCCTCTCGTATAATAGTCGTTGCACCGTTAGCCACTTCTACTTCTATAGGACACCGTAAGGAACTAGTAATCATGTCTAATTTAGGAGCAAACATAGTAGACACAAAAGATTTGTTCGCACTAGAATCAAGTAACACATTAGCAGGTTTGGAGTTAACAATAAGAGTAGCAGTAACTACCTGGTCGTCATCTTTGGCCTCTTCAGCCGTCATCTGATAAGCACGAAACTCTTTTTCCATCTTGCGCTGTTCATGAGCCCCGATATACTCCTCAATAAACTTCTGCTTGAAGGTAGCCCATGTGATAGCAGATACCATAGCTGGAGTCATCGAAATAGTAATGCTCTTCCACCAATCTCGAGCACCTTCTTTCAACATTCTACTCGCACACAACACCTTTTTATCCTCTGGACAGTCACAAGCTTCAAAAACC
>CM067172.1:38048521-38076021 GCA_034093135.1 Erigeron breviscapus
GTTCTCTGGAGACTAGACCCACACTAGACCAGGATGCAGTTGTCAGCACAATAAGTGATGCATGTACAAGGAAGTTCAGAAACAATATGTTGAAAGAAATATGTGAAGAAGTTTCTGAGACTGTTCTTCGTAGCATTCATGATGGGGTGTTACCCCAAGTAGAAGTTACTGGATGAGAAGTTGCCAAAACACTTGCCTAAAGCTGTTGCAAATGTTCAGAAGGAAGTGCAGGCACTTAAGAAAGTTGTGACTGAAACAACTCCAGTAGCAGGTACAACATTTGGTGCACTGGACAGACTTATGCTTGAAGAATTATGGAATGATCTCAAGTCAAGGACTGGTGATCATTCCAAGGGGGAAAAGTCGTCTGGTGACCAAACACTGAAGCAATTGTCACAAAGAGCATATGGCACTGAAGCCGGGCTAACTGAAGGAGCTATTGGTACTGAAGCCAGTGAGCCCCAGTTTAAGTCCTTCCCAGATATTCCATCAACTCTGAAGTCAGTTAAGGGAAAACAACAAATGGAATCTGGAGAGGAAAAGCAAACTGGTGAAGATGCTGATGATGAAACATCCAAGAAGCTTGAACAAGAATGCATCATGATAGAGATTTTCAAAAGAAATCAAAAAGATGAACTGCTGGCCCATCAAAGGGAGATGGCAACTATGGGTACTCTGGATTCTTACAATGCTGGCAGGTTAGGCATTAATATTGAATGTCTCTGATTTCACCACGTCATCTTTTTCCTACGTGTCATCTTTATATCGTTTTGGGCTAAGAGCGTGCCACATCATCCGCCACATGTGAATAATATTATGCTTTTACTTAAAAGAGGTAAAAAAACAGCTTGAGTCACGGATCGAACCCGCGCTGATAAAGAACTACTCGATAAACCGAAAACACAAGATATTTTTTTTTATTTATTTTTTTACAGATACCCCACTGCGCCGCAGTGGGTTCGACACACTCCCACTGCGCCGCAGTGGGATTCTACTGTCCTGCGTGACAAAAGTTCCCCCACTGCGCCGCAGTGGGGTTGAGACCCTCCCACTGCGCCGCAGTGGGATCCCACTGGTCTCAGACCTGAACAAAATCCAGCAACCAGCTTCTTCCTTTAACACTTTTACCCAAACTTTCATTCATTCAACTCATGACCAACATTTAAAACACCATCCAGAATTGGCAACAATCATAAAAACACATTTTTAAACATAGTTACAACATCAACTTGTTCCAAATCTCATTTTCAACATTAATGGGTCATTTACCCATTTTGACACCATTTTCATCCAACATACACTAGACATCTTTCCAAAAGCTCTACACTTGAACATTTACAAGACTTTTACAAAATATACTTTTTAAACCAAAATGTACCAAGAGCCATGAGAGGAGGGATTTCTAAGCCTCTAACCAAAAGATTGCCATTCATACAAGAATGACCTAGATACCTTCAAGTCTTGCAACAACTTTACTTCAAAAACTTCAAGCTTATCAACAACTAGTTCCTTCTCCCGGAACTACCTAAAAAGGTAAACAACTAAAATATAAGCAAAGGCTTAGTGAATATACTTGCATACAATTACTATTACGAAGGAGGGCAAAGTACAAGGACTATCACAAGTAACCTATAACATCGTCATGTCACATTTACTTGCTCACCTTGCACCCTAAACACATATATGGATTAACAACTTTAACATGGTGGTCTTTCCACACATGGACAATCCACTTCAACATGGTGGTCTTTCCACACATGGATAATCAACTTCAACATGGTGGTCTTTCCACACATGGATAATCTTCAACATGGTGGTCTTTCCACACATGGATAATCAACTTCAACATGGTGGTCTTTCCACACATGGATAATTACTTCAACATGGTGGTCTTTCAACACATGGATAATTACTTCAACATGGTGGTCTTTCCACACATGGATAAACTTCAACATGGTGGTCTTTCAACACATGGATAATTACTTCAACATGGTGGTCTTTCCACTCATGGACTATCAACTTCAACATGGTGGTCATCCCTCCTCCGCAATTAGAACAACAATGCTAAAACGATTAAGCACAAACAAGCTTCAACCTATAATCATATCATAAAATGCATAAGCTTATATTCACAACTTGACTAGCTTAACCTAGCCATACTCAATCACTAGCCTTTCTAAACCCAAAACCCAACCCATTTGTCATTGAGTCTCTTTTCTTTAACAATAACATTAGGTAGTTCATCCTACCAATTTCATCCATCCTTTCAATAACACAAAATATCTTCTCATAAACCAAACTTATTACATAAGCTTATCCATTTCATAATCAAACTCAATACATAACTCAATGACAACTAGGTTAACTAAGGAATTGGGGAAAATTAACCATAATTCATTTTCTAGCAAAACCCCCAATTTGGTTCATCCATGAACCCTAATTTCAAAAGAAAGATGAAAAACTAAATTAGGGGAAATCAATACCTCGCAACAATAAGATAAATCAAGACTTAGATGGAAAAATTCTTCTTCTCCTCTTTTCCTCTTTGAAATTCGGCCACCACCACCTTCCACCACAAACCCTAACTTTTGAATTCCTGAATGAAGATTAATGATGGTGATAGTTATTGTTCTTGATTTAGAGAGAAATAGCTTTGATTTCCTTTGCATGAGATGGAATTGGAAGAAGAAGTAATAGGTGATGGAGTGTTAGCCAAATATTGAAATGGGAGGTGAGTCATGAAACTGAAATGGCTGGCACATCATGGGGATGCCACGCCCCTTACTACTTTTTGGTAATAACATACCCGCTATCCGCTAAAGTTTCCAACTAAATTAACCCCATATCCAAAAATAAAATACTAGGAAATTAATTTAATGTCAAAACTATAAAAAGGGGTTAATTTTTTACCTTAAAATCTTTGGGGTGTTACAACTCTCCCCCACTTGGAACGGATCACGGCCTCGTGATCCAAGCCATATGCAAAGACGGATAGTAAACTAGGACGTCACGCTCGGACTCCCACGTACAATCGGACATCTTACCATGCTTCCACAAAATCTTATAAGTCCTCACCGTCTTATTTTGTATTCTTCTAAGCTCTTCTTCTACTATGGCAATAGGTTCTTCAACATAGTTCAACTTATTATCAACCTCAATTTCTTTCAAAGGCACATAAGAAGACTCATCGGCAAGGCATTTTCTAAGATGTGACACATGAAAAGTTGGATGAATTCCCGAAAGTTCATCCGGTAACTCCAAACGGTAAGCAACTTTGCCAACCTTAGCCAAAATTTTAAACGGGCCAATAAATCGGGGACTTAGTTTCCCACGCTTTCTAAATCGTAGCACACCCTTCCATGGGGAGACTTTCAACAAAACACGATCGCCCACCAGAAACTCAATCGGTCTTCTCCTTTTATCCGCATAAGACTTTTGCCGATCTTGAGCCGCTTTTAATCTCTCTTTGATCACATCTATCTTTTCGATGGTTTTTAACACTACTTCCGTGCCACCTATTTCTCTTGACCTACTTCTCCCCAACAAATTGGAGATCGACACTTCCTTCCATACAACATTTCATACGGCGGCATTTGAATACTAGAATGGTAGCTATTGTTGTAGAGAATTCCACCAAAGGCAAGTGAAGATCCCAAGTGCCTCCAAAATCGATTATACATGCCCGAAGCATGTCTTCAAGCGTTTGAATAGTTCTCTCACTTTGACCATCCGTTTGTGGGTGATAGGCGGTGCTAAGCTTGAGCTTGGTACCCATATCTTCATGAAATTTCCGCCAAAAGTAAGAAGTGAATCGAGTGTCTCTATCCGAAACAATGGAGATGGGAACTCCATGTCTAGCTACAACCTCTTTTACGTAGATCTTTGCCAACACTTCAGATGATGATGCCTCACGAATAGGAAGAAACAAGGCACTCTTGGTTAATCTATCAACTATTACCCATATTGTATCAAATTGATTTCTAGGGGTCTTGGGCAATTTTGTGATGAAATCCATGGTGATCTCTTCCCACTTCCATTTGGGAATTTCCAAGGGTTGCATCATACCATAGGGCTTTTGATGCTCCGCTTTCACTTGTGCACAAGTCAAACACCTTTCGACATATTTCACCACATCCCGCTTCATTCCGGGCCACCAATATTCTACTTTCAAGTCATGATACATCTTTGTAGCACCGGGATGAATAGAATATTTGGATTTGTGAGCTTCATCAAGTAGAATTTGTTTCAACTCACAAGAGAAAGGAATCCAAATTCTCCCAAAACGAACGGTAAGGCCACGAGAATCCTTGGTAAAATAGTGTATTTGGCCTTGAATTCTTTCTTTCTTAGGATCTCATTGCAAGGCTCTCTCTTGAGCTTCTTTAATTTGATCGAAGAAGTCATTGGTGATCAAAACCCAAAGGGGAGAAACGACTAGAGCATGATGAGAACTCTTCCGACTCAAAGCGTCCGCTACAACATTAGCCTTCCCGGGATGATACAAAATTTCACAATCATAATCTTTCAAAAGATCTAACCATCTTCGTTGGCGATTGTTGAGATCTCTTTGTTCAAAGAAGTACTTGAGACTTTTATGATCGGAATAAATGGTAAACTTGACTCCATAAAGGTAATGGCGCCAAATTTTTAAAGCAAAAACCACCGCCGCTAACTCCAAATCATGAGTAGGGTACCGTTTTTCATGCTCTTTCAATTGCCTTGAAGCATAGGCAATGACTTTACCTCGTTGCATAAGAACACAACCTAGGCCATTAGATGATGCATCACAATACACCACCATATCTTCAAGTCCATCTGGTAAAACAAGGACCGGTGCTTGACTTAGCCTTTCTCGAAGTTGTTGAAAGGCCATCTCTTGTTCGCTTTTCCATTCAATCTTGATATTTTTGCGAGTTAACTTGGTCAATGGGGAAGCTATTTTAGAGAAGTCTTGAATGAAACGACGGTAATAGCCCGCTAGACCAAGGAAACTCCTAATCTCCGACGGATTCTTAGGTTGCTCCCACTTATTCACTGCATTAATCTTAGCCGGATCCACCATAATTCCTTCACTATTAACAACGTGACCAAGAAATTGCACTTCTCTTAACCAAAACTCACATTTGGAGAATTTGGCATAGAGTTTCTCCTTGCGTAAAATTTCCAACACCTCCCTTAAATGAACTTCATGATCGGAAGAACTCTTGGAATAAATGAGAATGTCATCAATAAAAACAATCACGGACTTGTCCAGCATGGGACGACAAACACGATTCATGAGGTCCATGAAAGCCGCGGGAGCATTAGTGAGACCAAAAGGCATGACAACAAACTCGAAATGACCATAACGAGTACGGAAAGCGGTTTTGGGAATATCTTCATCACGTACCTTGAGTTGATAGTAACCCGAACGAAGATCAATTTTAGAGAAATATGATGCTCCTTGAAGTTGATCGAATAAATCGTCGATTCTAGGCAAATGATACTTGTTCTTTATGGTGACTTTGTTGAGCTCACGATAGTCGATACACATACGCATGCTTCCATCCTTCTTCTTAACGAAAAGTACCGGTGCGCCCCAAGGAGAGTTACTAGGTCGAATAAAACCCTTATCAAGTAGTTCTTGTAATTGCTTCATCATCTCTTGCATTTCCGTTGGAGCCAAACGGTAAGGAGCTTTAGCAATGGGGTTAGCCCCCGGAATGATCAATTGAAAACTTAACTTGCCGTTCGGGGGGAATACCCGGCAAGTCTTCGGGAAAAACATCGGCAAATTCACTAACGATTGGAATGTCTACGATAGATAAAGGTTTCTTTTCAACATTAACAATGTGAGCAAGGTAAGCATGACATCCATGAGACATATAGCGTTTGAAGGTACAAACAGATATAGGCAGTTCCTATCACCATAAACCACCAAATCTTCACCTTTGGAGGTCTTTACATATATTGCCTTTTCATCACACGCGATTTTAGCGTTACAAGAACTCAACCAATCCATTCCCAAAATTATATCAAACTCTCCCATCGGAAAAGGAATTAAATTGGCTTGAAAGAGTTCCGAAGAGATTTTGATCTCACACCCTATATACACATCCTTCACTAATTCCATCCTACCATTTCCAACCTCAACTTGCAAAATATTATCTAGACTGACTTTGACACGGGAATAACATGAATTACTCTAGTTGCAACAAATGATCTATTTGCCCCCGAATCAAAGAGAATTCGCATAGGCACATTATATACAAGAAATGTACCTGTAATAACATCATCGGTGTTCCTTGCCTGCTCCACAGTTAGTTGAAAGGATCTTCCTCGTGGATTTCCATGTGCTTGGGCATTCTTTCTCTCCGCATCCTTTCTCCTTTCTTCAAGTCTCTCTTCCTCGGTCAATTTAGGACATGAGCTTCTCATGTGACCCTCCCCGAAGCACTTAAAACAAATGACAGGTTTTCGAGGCTTGGACCTGCACTCCCGGCTAGTGTGTCCCGGCTTCCCACAAGTATAACATCCCTTCTCCGATGCCTTGCACACTCCCGAGTGATTCTTCTTGCATTGACGGCAAAAGGGGGTGTTTCTTCTATGTGAGTTGTTACCGGAGCTACCCTCTTGTCTAAACCGTTTGTTAGGAGAGTTCGTTTCTTCATGCTTCCTTTTCAATTCACCTTCCTCCACCCTAGACTGCTCAATCTCATGATCCCTAGCCACATCCGCCAACATGGAGAAAGAATCCATTTGACGGAGGCTTGTCTTCTCCCTCAAGCTCTTCTTCAGCTTCATATAAAATTGCTCCTTTAGTAATTGATCGTTCTCAAGAAATTCCGGACAAAATTGAGCTTTATCCAAGAATTGAGCTCGGAATTCATTTAAGCTCATGGTGCCTTGACAGTCATTGAGAAATTCGCTTCTCAACTTAGTCACTTCGGCCTCCGATCTAAATTCCTTGAAAAACATAGTCTTGAATTCGGGCCATTCTACATGATCTAAAGCTTCCTTCTTAATTGCCAACAAACCATCCCACCATCTCTTCCCACTGTTCCTTAGCATACCAACCGCAAAGATGACCTTCAAGTGTGAGGGGCATTGACTAGTGCGGAACGCCCCTTCTATCTCCGATATCCACCGAGTACAAACGATGGGATCACGATCACCGTGATACTCAGGTGGGTGGCACACTTCAAAGTATCGAAAAGTGAACTTCTTCTTATAAACCTTCTCCCCGGTTACTTCCACCTCCCTTTCATCTTCAGCCTTCTTGCCTTTATCTTTGGCATCTCTTTTCTCAAACTCCCGTTGCACATTGACCGCAACCTCTTCTCTAATCATTTGAGCAATGTGATCATTCACAACTCCTTCTAAAGTTTGATTTAATCTTTTTAATAAAAGAGGAGTATACTTCTCCAATGCTCTCCCTATTTGGTCCGAGATATCCATACTATCCTCGGCAAATATGGGCTCTTCTTCTTCGTTCTGTTCGTTGTGCTCATCTTCGTCATTATGATAATCGGCCATACTATAATAAGAGTAGATAACACGGATTTAATCACGCAACCTATCTATCTCTACGACTAGAAGCCAAAACCTATAACTTTATACTAAACCGTCCCAAGGTTTGCTGCTGTTAGTTTATAAATTTGTTAGTATCTCAACCACAATAAGGCCGGCTTCTTATTGTGCTTTAATACTAGCAAGTTTATAAGCTAACATCATTAAACACTCTTTCGGTCCCATATAAAATTTCGGCTACCTAAGGTCGAGTCTCAACTAAGGTTTAAGTCTAGGCACTCTCTACACGAGGGAATACCTAAATCCCTTAAACCTCGGCTCTGATACCAACTTGAAAGGACCATACTCGATAAACCGAAAACTGAATATTATTTTTTTTTTTTTATTTTTTTTTTACAGAGGATACCCACTGCGCCGCAGTGGGTTCGACACACTCCCACTGCGTCGCAGTGGGATTCTACTGTCCTGCGTGACAAAAGTTCCCCCACTGCGCCGCAGTGGGGTTGAGACCCTCCCACTGCGCCGCAGTGGGATCCCACTGGTCTCAGACCTGAACAAAATCCAGCAACCAGCTTCTTCCTTTAACACTTTTACCCAAACTTTCATTCATTCAACTCATGACCAACATTTAAAACACCATCCAGAATTGGCAACAATCATAAAAACACATTTTTAAACATAGTTACAACATCAACCTGTTCCAAATCTCATTTTCAACATTAATGGGTCATTTACCCATTTTGACACCATTTTCATCCAAACACTAGACATCTTTCCAAAAGCTCTACACTTGAACATTTACAAGACTTTTACAAAATATACTTTTTAAACCAAAATGTACCAAGAGCCATGAGAGGAGGGATTTCTAGGCCTCTAACCAAAAGATTGCCATTCATACAAGAATGACCTAGATACCTTCGAGTCTTGCAACAACTTTACTTCAAAAAAACTTCAAGCTTATCAACAACTAGTTCCTTCTCCCGGAACTACCTAAAAAGGTAAACAACTAAAATATAAGCAAAGGCTTAGTGAATATACTTGCATACAATTACGATTACGAAGGAGGGCAAAGTACAAGGACTATCACAAGTAACCTATAACATCGTCATGTCACATTTACTTGCTCACCTTGCACCCTAAACACATATATGGATTAACAACTTCAACATGGTGATCTTTCCACACATGGACAATCCAACTTCAACATGGTGGTCTTTCCACACATGGATAATCAACTTCAACATGGTGGTCTTTCCACACATGGACAATCCACTTCAACATGGTGGTCTTTCCACACATGGATAATCAACTTCAACATGGTGGTCTTTCCACACATGGATAATTACTTCAACATGGTGGTCTTTCCACACATGGATAATTACTTCAACATGGTGGTCTTTCCACTCATGGACTATCAACTTCAACATGGTGGTCTTTCCACACATGGACAATCAACTTCAACATGGTGGTCTTTCCACACATGGATACCAACATAACATAAAAGTATGCAAATATACTCACCTCCTCCGCAATTAGAACAACAATGCTAAAACGATTAAGCACAAACAAGCTTCAACCTATAATCATATCATAAAATGCATAAGCTTATATTCACAACTTGACTAGCTTAACCTAGCCATACTCAATCACTAGCCTTTCTAAACCCAAAACCCAACCCATTTGTCATTGAGTTGCTTTCATCTTTAACAACAACATTAGGTAGTTCATCCTACCAATTTCATCCACCTTTCAATAACTAGCAAAATTCATCTTTTCACATTAACAAAAATTCTCACATGAACTTATCCATTTCATAATCAAACTCAACATATAACTCAATGACAACTAGGTTAACTAAGGAATTGGGGAGAATTAACCATAATTCATTTTCTAGCAAAACCCCCAATTTGGTTCATCCATGAACCCTAATTTCAAAAGAAAGATGAAAAACTAAATTAGGGGAAATCAATACCTCGCAACAATAAGCTAAATCAAGACTTAGATGGAAAAATTCTTCTTCTCCTCTTTTCCTCTTTGAAATTCGGCCACCACCACCTTCCACCACAAACCCTAACTTTTGAATTCTTGAATGAAGATTAATGATGGTGATAGTTATTGTTCTTGATTTAGAGAGAAATAGCTTTGATTTCCTTTGCATGAGATGGAATTGGAAGAAGAAGTAATAGGTGATGGAGTGCTAGCCAAAATATTGAAATGGGAGGTGAGTCATGAAATTGAAATGGCTGGCACATCATGGGGATGCCACGCCCCTTACTACTTTTTGGTAATAACATACCCGCTATCCGCTAAAGTTCCAACTAAATTAACCCCATATCCAAAAATAAAATACTAGGAATTTAATTTAATGTCAAAACTATAAAAAGGGGTTAATTTCTTTTACCTTAAAATCTTTGGGGTGTTACACGCGCACAGGGGAATAAATGGAAGGTAGCGAGCCAACACACCATTGACATATCATATTTATAATTTTTGTACACTTCAAATACATATCCTCTCTACTGCCGCAAATAATCCCCATGGGATTCGGAATTAATCACAAAGAGATTTAATTACTACATTCTAATTACCATATGACTGATATCACCAAGGGATTAGCAATTAATCACCAGGGGATTGACACATAATCACTAAGAGATTTTAACCATGGTTAAAATCTCTTAGTGATTATATGCCAATCCCTTGGTGATTATGTGCCAATCCCTTGGTGATATCAATTATATGGTAATTAGAATGTAGTAATTAAATCTCTCTGTGATTAAGTGCCAATCCCATGGGGATTATTTGCTTTTATTCTTCTTAAATTTTTTAGCCAATTATGGTTAAAATCTCTTAGTGATTATAAGTCAATCCCTTGGTGATTATGTGTCAATCCCATGGGGACTAACTGGTTAAAACATATAAATAATTGTGTTTTGGTCATCTAATCACTATATGATGGTACGAATCACTTGGTGAATGTAGAAATAATCCTTAGGTGATTGGGTATACCACCAGGTCAATGTTGGGTAGGTAATAACTAAATGACTTCAACAGATAATTATGTAATCTGTAATGTTGAATGTTCCAGTAAATTAATAACCAAAGAACACTGTACATTGAACAAAACATAAACCACTTAACTGAAATATTGCATTTTAAGAAACAAGAAATCATCTAATCACATTTTTTTAAACCTTTTACATTAACAACTAGAAATATACAATAGAAATCATGAAATTTGAATGCTTTAACTCATTTTTCTTCATCTTTCACGTTCAGCCCTATTCTTCAGCCCTAAAAAAACAAGTTGCTTGATTTCTTCCTTGTCGTAAACATTTACAAAGTCATATGCTCTTTGTAACTTATCAGCAGCCAATTGGTTCATTGGGTGTGTCAAAATCCTTGATGCATACCTGCTCCTTAACCTCCTCAGTTTAACTGTTTGTTCATTGGACTCCTTGGGTGATTTACAATCCCATCTACTCTCATCCTATCCCATGTAAGTCTCCATGTGTCGCATAATGAAAACTCCACAATCCAGATTGTTTTGTTTTGTTTGCCAATTGAGTTTAAATAGACGATGCTTCACTTGACCCATAGCTTCAGCATGTTTGTGACCAAATTCTACCAGAAGGTTTTTTTTTCCCGAACAGTGGCGAAAAAATGACCTGATATAGCATTTCATCTACAATCCAATTGCCAAAACCTAAATAAAACTGTGCCAAGATACATAGCTCAAATTAGCATAGAAATGGTTAGAGCAGAACGGGTCGAGTGGGTCCATAAGGCATAAGGTCATAAGTCGCCATAACGATATATATTTGGAATGAATAAAAGTTTCCTTACTGTATTATATTGTAAATCAGATTTTCACCGTAATAATAGTCATTCTCTAACTTTTAAGAAATATATGAAACATTAACTGTTGGAGAGAAGTAAACAGATAAATTGTGAGTTAGCCTAATATCATAATTGCCCACGTTGACGTGTTACTCATCAGAAGCTGAGCTACTTGCTCTTTATGCTCCTCGAGCAGTTGCAATGTACGTTGAATCGACCCTAATCCAAAGAGAAGACTGATCCCACTTCTTTCCAAACAGTACCTTATTGCAAACTTAGTCACTTATTCTGCACTTTTCATCCAAAGAGCCTCATCACACACCATGACTACCTGACTCCGTGTAAGGTTGAGAAACCTGAACATACTCCGATCGACTAATCTATCACCTGCAATTGCATCGAGCACATCTGCATGATATACATACTTATTATTATATTTTCTGATGATTTAATATTACACTAGTTGTGCTTGTATGACTCACAAGCATAAAGAGGTACTATATATATTTCACCAACCAAATCGTCATAGTATGAAATGAAGAAACAAGATAATGAATAAGGGAGCTGCTTCATAATAATTATTAATGAAACTTCAGTATAGCATTCCATCAAGGAGTTTGAACATTATCACCACATAAACACTTGTTAGAGTTTACAAAACGAATGACGTGTAATATTTGTCCCAATCGTCCAGTCACATTGGGCTGACGGAGTCCCAAAAACCTTATACCCCGTGTTATAAATTTATAACAATAAACATGATGAGTATGATTACAAGATCTAACTATTACACGTGTTGAATAAAATCTGATGCATTTGAACACACTTCAGGTGACTATTGACCCGTTTCTTTTTTCATAAAATCTTTAGCTTAACCCATTTGGCATGTTTAGAACACAATCTATGCTTCAATAAGCAAAAGTAACCATGATATAACTATCTTATTTCATTACCATGTACATTGCAGCCAACCAAAGATTGAAAGATATATTATATACGTAAGCTATGTCTAATTTGCATACCATATGTGGGAGATGTGGTCTAAGTTGATCACCATAGCTAAAGATAATATTTTCCGCTAGTTGCCAACAAAAAGGTGAACAAATCTGTAGGTCAACTATTCAGTACTCTATGTCATTAGGGATGAATGAAGATCTCAGATTGGTAAACATTACCTTATTATCCTTTCTCACCTTTGTGACCAGGAGATCTACAAGCTCGAGATTCAGTGGCTCACTTTCTTCTATGATCATAGTCATGAATTCTTCCATTTTGGCTGCAGCGGTACTAGCAGCAAGAGCTTGTAATAATAATAATTCTGCTACTAAAAATTGCAGCATCACACATAAACACTTGTTAGAGTTTACAAAACGAATGACGTGTAATATTTGTCCCAATCGTCCAGTCACATTGGGCTGACGGAGTCCCAAAAACCTTATACCCCGTGTTATAAATTTATAACAATAAACATGATGAGTATGATTACAAGATCTAACTATTACACGTGTTGAATAAAATCTGATGCATTTGAACACACTTCAGGTGACTATTGACCCGTTTCTTTTTTCATAAAATCTTTAGCTTAACCCATTTGGCATGTTTAGAACACAATCTATGCTTCAATAAGCAAAAGTAACCATGATATAACTATCTTATTTCATTACCATGTACATTGCAGCCAACCAAAGATTGAAAGATATATTATATACGTAAGCTATGTCTAATTTGCATACCATATGTGGGAGATGTGGTCTAAGTTGATCACCATAGCTAAAGATAATATTTTCCGCTAGTTGCCAACAAAAAGGTGAACAAATCTGTAGGTCAACTATTCAGTACTCTATGTCATTAGGGATGAATGAAGATCTCAGATTGGTAAACATTACCTTATTATCCTTTCTCACCTTTGTGACCAGGAGATCTACAAGCTCGAGATTCAGTGGCTCACTTTCTTCTATGATCATAGTCATGAATTCTTCCATTTTGGCTGCAGCGGTACTAGCAGCAAGAGCTTGTAATAATAATAATTCTGCTACTAAAAATTGCAGCATCACACATAAACATGTAAGCCGATAACGAATAATTTAGCATCTTAAATTGAAGACACCCTGCTTGTAATTAGTTTGACAGTCTTAAAGGGAAGTTATATGAGAATAAAAAAAATCGGAGGCACTGCCTGAATGTAAAAACCAAATATAGATTTGGTGATTATGCAAAAACATAGAGAATATAGTTGGGAATTTCATTTCAAAATAGCTAGCAAAGCTATAAACTTTTGTATATTTTCCTCCACATTAACTACCTACAATGTTTAATTTGCATCTTTATAGAACAAGTTACCTTAACACACAAACTTGCTTTTGTTGATATCTTAAGCAACTTAGTAGAAGCAGGTTACCATTTCCGGTTACCCCCTGACCTGTTTTAAATTTCTAACCCTTTACCAACCCGCACAATTTGTTACAATTAATTGAAAAGAATAACATAAACAAGAACGCACTATAGATATATTCAAACCTGATGAGCACGAAATATAAGATCAAGGTCAGATTTCAATATCAACATCAAAAGTATATGAAACTCCACAATCATTCATTTCCCATCCTTTGACATCTTTAGTCGGATCCGAAAAGAGAAGGTCACAAAGCAAACCACCATCTAGTACATCAAAAGGACACCCCAGGTTTCTAATTTGGTCCACTCTACCAAGGGCGGGGGAAAGGCCATCATGCTTGCACAACATCTTTTCATCAACAAGAGCCGCCACATGTAACCAATTGTCCACCTCTCTTTAATATATTGATTCCTAACTGTTCAGTCTATTGTATACCAATTGTGTCTAAAACAGCATCTTATTGCCCTTCCAAGGTTACTTCCAAAGATACCGTAGACCATAAACCATACCCTTGCTTCTGAGCATGGACCAATCAAATCCTGATTTTGTTACCTCTACCGGGTACTGCCACAACATATATAACTAGTTTTCTATTATGATGCAAGTTTAAGAGTCAAGCTACCTCATCTCTATACCGTTTGACCCGGCTGGTCCAAGCATCCTTTTTGTGATTTGCCAATATCTAGCAAGGTAGCCCTGAGCGGAACTAGCAACTTTTCATCTGGAACATTTAAATCACCCAAAAATTGTAGAGTAATTATAAAAAGTTTGTGTAATCAACTTTGTCAACTGCCATGATCTCCAACAATTCACCAATGAGTTCTTAATTATACTTTATCAAGCCAACATTTTTTGGTCATGATAGCCTGATACTGGTCCATAAATATCTACCATAAACATTTAGAGACTTAATACATGTAGTCAACATATAAGACCACAAAATAAATAAACATCCAAACTATAAGAAAAGATAACTTCTTGTTTTTACTTTTGGCTCCTATGAAGTCGCATTCAAGGGTAGAGTGATAACCTTTCAAGCAATGTCATAAAACATGTTCTCAAGGGCATGCTCAACCAAAGCGAACCATTGTTCGTATGAAACATGCTGGTTGTTTGCCATAAATCATGTCTAAGTAATTCGTACAGTAAAATCACCCACAGTTATAACTGTCAGTCAACTAAATCAAACTTCGAAAGGTTCTTTAAACATAAACTCACTCCATGAAATCAGATTAGAGACTATAAACTCATATATATTCACGAGCTTGATGAAGTAACAAATTAACCTTCAATCTATAACTTAATATCAAATTAACAATTAATTAGCTAAAAATAAAACTAAGGAGTGACAAAAATAAGCTAACGGAATCACTACAATTCAACAATCGGAACACATGAGCTTTGAATCGGAGCGACACACTATATAGATACACATATATAAATACAGATACATATATAGTTACACATATAAAGATACACATACACATATCAATATACACGTTCAGGTATGCATACACATATAGATACAAATGTATATACAGATACACATATATAGATACGCATCAATAGATATAGATATAGATACAGATACATATATAAAGAATAGATAATTAAGGTTAAAATCACCAGAGAGAGCGAGAGAGTGCGTGTGTGTTCCGATGTTACGGGTTCCGCCGTAGATGGTTGTCGGAGATGGTGGTCTGATCAAAGACGGTGGCCGTCGCCGGAGATGAGGGAGAAATAGAAAGGGATAGAATGTGTGACCATGTGCTGTGTGAGTTTGTTTTTTTTTACAAAAAGACCAAAACGCCCCTCCGTGTTTATTTTCTAAAGGATGATAATATTACATCTGGGCCATAGATCATACTAATCTAATGGTCAGAAATTGTGCCTTCATTTTCACTTAAACTTTTGTGTGCAAATGAATAAACCACTAATATATTTATACCAAAATTAAATTATAGTCTAAAATAATGCTTTTATTTAAAACTAGAACTCTAATAATAAAAATAGATTTATAACCACGACATATTCATATCTGTTGTAATATGTAGTAATAATTTAATGGGAAATGACTAATCCTCCTAATGAAATAGCCTAAAAAGCCTCTTAATTATTGGATGTTGACATGTGAAAAAATCAGGGGGCAAGATTAGAATAGAGAAATAGTGGATACCACATGTCACCTTCTTATAGTTTTAGGATGATTTTTAGGCTAATCTTTAGGAGGATTTATCATTTTCCTAATATAAAAATTATATTATATGAGTAATAATTATTAATTTAAAACTAGAACGGATGAATTAATATTTCATTAAAATAAAATACTAAATTTTTTTTTTTTTTTTTTAACAGCGAGTTATTAGTTAGTAGTTAGCATTCGAGACACCATAGTGACATCCAATTGGGCAGTATGCGGAGCTCGAACCACGCATGCCTGAGATGAAACATAGGACTCTTGAAAACTCCCCCAATAATCCACTTCTACAAATGTAGAAAGTGAGATTCGAACCCTGATGGATTTTCTCAAGGTTTAAGACCTTACCAATGAGCCACCAACTCATTGGCAAATAAAATATTAATTATCTATAGTATAAACAAGTTTATCACGTATATTTTAATTGAAATATGTACATTTAATTGAAATAAAACCAAAACCACTTAATCATAGATACGTATTGTTATTAATGTTTTATGCCAAAAAATTTACACTATCGAACACATATATTTATTTTGTGCAAGGATAGCAATTGTTAGGTCCAGATTTAGTCCAGACTTACTGGACTGGCTCCAGACTGGACTACTGGAACCTTATTTAGGTTTGTTAAGAAAACTTGTTTTGCTGGTCTCGCTCCAGACCCGACTACTGGAGCTCACTGAAGATCTGACCAGAAAACATATTCTACTGGACCTACTCCAGACTTAGAATCTGGAGTCCCTCTGAAGATTTGTCCAGAAATAATTGAAGACTAGTGAGCATTTACTTGTACAGGTAATCTGGAGCATTCTCCAGATTAGCTCACTGAAGACTTCACCCCAGTCCAGATCTATTCTACTGAAGACATTCTGACTGAAGTCAAAGACTGAAGTCTGAAGAAAGAAGACTGACAAATGGCGGAGTCCACTGGAAGTCTTACCAGATCTGCACACTGGAGGATTGTTAGTGTTCTAGATCCTGCAAGTCTGAACACTAATATCGAGGATTGACTTTTGCCTTTAACACACTTTCCAAAGAACAATCCACTTGTTCTTTAACAAAGTATACGTGTGTTAAGGTGGTTGGATAATAGGATACACTTGCACTTGATGTGACTTTATCCTTATTCCTTATCCAATACATTTAATGTTCTTGTCGGATCATTAAATGTATGCCAACCATATTTGTACGGCACAAATTCACTGGTGAATTTGTTGCCTATAAATACAAAGTCATTTCCTTGACAAAAATACTTTTAAGCATTCCTTTTGCATTTAAGTGAATTTGTCCAAATACTCTCGATCTTAAACAGGGATACTTCACAACTTTAAGTATCTCGATCCTAAAGAGCTATTTGACAAATATAGATCATATTGTAACTCATAGGTTGTTAGGATACTCACTTAATTGTGTTATCTTGATTCCGCAACAACCTTGTATTTTATTTAAACATCAATAAATGAAATACCCATGAAACATACATAATGGTCCACTTTATTTGTTTATTGCTTTAAGTCTTGTATTACTTTGTTTATATATCTTGCATCTTTATTTACAAGTAATACTAGTCCATATCTAGTGATTATTAGACTTGTTGTATTTTACACTTTCTATTGGTTAACCATCTCGTTTATTAAGGGACTCACATTTGGTATCAGAGCAGAAGGCTAATCATTGCCTAGATCTGTTCTTGATGGCTAACCAAGAAAATACACAAGGTTTTAGTCTTGGTCCCGATCCTAATGTAAATATTCATGATCAAAATGAACCACAAAACGTTAATAACACTAATCTCCACCTCCTCCTCCTACTCCTGCTTCTCCACACGTGCATGTGCACTACTCGAATAATCCTGTTCCTAAATTCAGTGGGAACAGTGATGAATTTGGTACGTGGAAGGCTAGGATGGTTTTGCATGTCACTGGTATTGAGAGGAACATGATGAAGATCTTAAACGAAGGTCCTTATGTACCTACATCACCTCTCAATCCACTTCTTGATCCTTCTGGATCTAGAAGGGGAAGGGAAAAGAGGGAGGAACATTGGTCAGAAGAGGAGATGAGATTGCTGTTACATGGCTCTAGAAGTTGATGAGCACCTGGTGAAGGAAGATGTCACATCTGGACGATGGGTGGACATAGTGATTAAAAAGGTTAGTGATTATGATAATGCAACTGACCAAGAACTAAAATTGGACATTGCTGAAGCTTTAAATTCTGATTTGATTTTTGTAGAAACTGTTAGATCTGATTGTGTAAATGGTCTAGAAACAGATTCTTCTGAAATAAATGCTTTAAAATCAAAATTAAAAGAGCTTCAAGACATTGAACTGGCATTTCAAGCCCAGGTTCTGGTAACTGAACAATTGATTCAAGAAAAGCAAGATCTTGAGATCATTCTAGAGAAAGAAAAAACTGGTAATAAAGTCATGGCTAGAAACTAAAAAGCCATATGATGCTTCAGTTAAACAATTTCCTGCTCAAAAACGTGCATATTTAGATGGAAATACTAATGTTGCATCATTAATACCAGTAATCGATCGGTTACCAGAGGTGTTAAGGCCCACAACTGTTTATGATATGCCTGTAACACCCAAGACCAATTTAGACCCAGTTCAATCCCCAGAGGTTAAGACTGGAGCTGTCTAGATGACTGCTCCAGTTAAAAAGGTGAAGCAGAATAGACCTTTACCTCAGACCAATCCCTTACCAAAGCCTTTGACTGGAAAGGCTAAGGTATCATCTGAAGAAAATATTTTGTCCAGGATAGAGAGCCAGATTCAAATTCTGACTCGTCAATCACAAAGTTTTAATGCAAGATTAAACTTTCTTGAGGGTACTTCATCTGGCCCTAGACAAAATACAAAACCTTTTTCAAAGAAAGACAAATTTATTTCTCCAGTTGAGAAAAATGAAAAGGTTTTAAAACCATCAACCCCAGTGGTCTTCTCTTCTAAGACCACTATTGAACAAAGTGAACTAGACCAGATTGCCCCAGGGACCTATAAGGGAGGTTCCAGTGAACCCATCAGTCGATGGGTTCCCAAATCTAACTGATAAATATCTGGTGTATGTGTAGGGCGATCGAAAGAAGCTTATCTGGTATCTTGACAGTGCAGCTGGCAGGACGATGACCGGATGTAAGACCCTACTGGAGGAGTTCACCATTTCTGATGGACCCTCCATCACGTTTGGAAATGATGGTTGCGGGAAGACTGAGGGATATGGTGTTCTGAACAATGGACAAGTCAAGTTCAGACGAGTTGCATTTGTGAATGGTTTGAAATATAACTTGATCAGTGTAAGTCAACTGTGTGACGATGGCTATCAAGTCTTATTCAATGTTGCTCAGGGCATCGTATTCAACAAGGACTGGAAGGTAGTGTTGATTGCTCCCAGAAAAGGGAATGTGTACGTGATGGATATGGAAAGCTCTCCTTCAGAGCAGTGTTTCTATACTCAAGCTGATGAAGACACAAACTGGTTATGGCATAAAAGGTTATCCCATTTAAACTTCAAAAACATTAACAAGTTGTCCAGAAAACAACTTGCAGATGGGATACCTTCAGTCTCCTTCAAAAAGGAAAGACCATGTCCAGGATGTGAGATGGGTAAGCAAAAGCGTACCAGTTTCAAGACCAGACAGAATTTCAGCATTACTGAACCTCTTCACATGCTTCATATGGACCTTTTTGGTCCAGTGAATGTTCAGACTCGTGCTGGTAAAAGATACACCCTGGTGATCGTAGATGAGTTCTCCAGATATTGTTGGGTAATCTTTCTGAGGTCCAAAAGTGAAGCTGCTGCTGAAATCATCAGTCTTATCAAGCAAATTGAGCTCAAGTACAGTCGAAAAGTGTGTCAGTTAAGAAGTGACAATGGAACAGAATTCCAGAATGCAACTCTGGAGTCATTCTGTACTGACACTGGTATCTCCCAGAACTTCTCTTCAGCCCGCTCTCCAGAGCAAAATGGAGTTGTGGAAAGGAAAAATAGAACGCTGATAGAAGCTGCCAGGAGTATGCTTGCTGAATCTGGACTGTCTACCAGTTTCTGGGCGGAAGCAATTGCAACTGCTTGCCACACCCAGAATCGATCAGTGTACATCAAAAGACACAAAAAGACAGCATATGAAGTCTTAAGAAATAGAAAACCATACATTGGTTATTTTCACGTTTTTGGATGTCCAGTTTACATCCTGAACGACTCCAGTCAGCTAGGCAAATTTGATGTCAAAGCTGATGAAGGGTATTTCTTAGGTTATTCAGCCATTCGCAAGGCCTTCAGAGTCTATAACAAGAGACTGGAGAAGGTCCATGAGTCAATTCATGTAACATTTGATGAATCAAATGCCTCAATCAACAAGAAGCCAGTCCCTGACACTCCCCCAGTAACACCAATTGTCTTTTGTGAATCTGATCCTATAAACGATAAATTTGAAGATTCACCAGACTCAGCTTCCAGTCATCCTGATCTGGAACCTGTTCAGAAAAAGAAACTCTCCAGTAGTACTCCATTCTATCCCTCTATTATTTTCAAACTACCCTCTGAAATTAATATTGGTTCAGATGTACGTACTACTCCCCCAGTATCAGTGTCAGTTGAGAATTTACCAGAAATGTCTTCTGGTGAAGAATTTCATACTGAACCAGTACTCCAGGAAATGCCTTCAAATGAAGAATTTCATGATGCAAATCGTGATTTAAATGACTCAGATGAAGATACTGAAGTAATTTGGCAAGACCCTCCTCCAGAATCAACTCCAGAGGAGACTCAACTGAATTCTTGCACTGATATTGTTGTCAGTAACAATCCTGGTCAGTACTCCAGATGGACAAAAGCTCACCCTATTGATCAGATCTTAGGTGACTCCAGTCGTGGTGTACAGACCAGAAGAGCCTCCAGTAATCAATGCTTATACGTCAGTTTTCTATCTTTGATAGAACCTAAGAAGATTGACGAGGCTCTGGAAGATCCAAACTGGGTGACTGCTATGCAAGAAGAGCTTCACCAGTTTGAAAGGAACAAAGTATGGTATCTGGTTCCTTTCCCAGTTGGAAAGAAAGAACCAATTGGAGCAAGATGGGTCTTCAGAAACAAAGTAGATGAAGATGGCCACGTAATAAGAAACAAGGCCAGACTGGTAGCACAAGGCTACTGCCAGTCAGATGTCGACTTTGATGAATCTTTTGCTCCAGTGGCTAGACTTGAAGCGATCAGAATTTTCTTAGCATTCGCTGCTAATCATCAGTTCAAGGTCTACCAGATGGACGTGAAGAGTGCTTTCTTGAATGGGAAGCTTGAAGAAGAAGTTTACGTCAGACAACCTCCAGGTTTCGTTGATGACAAGCATCCACATTGGGTATATCGTCTGGACAAAGCGCTATATGGCCTCAGACAAGCCCCATGAGCCTGGTATGATACTCTGACTAAACATTTGTTGAAAAATGGTTTTAAACGAGGTGCAATTGACAATACCTTGTTCATTCTTCATGAGAAAGGTAATCTGTTAATGGTACAAATTTATGTTGATGATATAATTTTTGGGTCTACTGATGAAAACATGTGCAAGAAATTTTCTAAAATCATGTCCACTGAATATGAAATGAGTTTGATGGGTGAATTAACATATTTTCTTGGACTCCAGATTAAACAAAACAAAGATGGAATTTTTATTAATCAGGAAAAATATGTTAGAGATCTTTTAAAGAAATTCGATATGAATTCTTCACCATCTAAACCAACTCCAATTTCTGCACCACTGACACTGGACTCGGATCCAGATGGCAAACCAGTGAACACCACTGTCTATAGAGGCATGGTTGGTTCACTGATGTATTTAACGGCCAGTAGACCAGATATTATGTTTTCAACATGTTTATGTGCCAGATATCAGTCTAATCCAAAGGAATCTCATATGCTTGCTGTAAAGCGCATACTGAAGTACCTTAAAGGTGTCCCCAGTCTAGGTCTTTGGTACCCCAAAGGCTCAGGCATGGATCTAATGGGTTATTCAGATTCAGATCATGCAGGTTGTAAGATAGATAGGAAATCCACAACTGGTGGATGTCATTTCCTAGGTGGCAAACTGGTCAGCTGGACCAGTAAGAAGCAAACTTCAGTTTCATTATCCACTGCTGAAGCTGAATATGTGTCTGCAGCCAGTTGTTGTGCTCAGATACTCTGGATGAAGAACCAGTTGCTTGATTATGGTATTAAATATTCAAAAACTCCAATCTTTTGTGATAATACCAGTGCCATCGCTATCTCCAACAATCCAGTCATGCACTCCAGAACCAAACACATCGATCTAAGGTACCATTTCATTCGCGATCATATTATGAAAAACAACATTGAACTCCATTTTATTCCCACTGACAAACAACTCGCTGACATTTTTACTAAACCACTGGATGTAAAAACTTTTGAATATCTTGTTGGTGAGTTGGGAATGTTAAACCCTTAAATCTGGAACCTTGGTATTGAACGCCATTGTGTACTACTAAGGATCTTTGATTTAAAGATTCAAAAATTTATTTCTGGATCAACATTCCAGGGAAGACTTGAAAAATATTTTCTCTTAAAAATGTTTAAGTTCAGGGGGAATTAATTTTCTCACTGGACAAATTCTTCAGAAAATATTACTGGTGCTTTGTAAATATGTCCCTCTCACTGGTAACTGGACAGGTTGAAGTGCGTGTTTGAGTTGACTTATGTCTTCTTGTAAATGTGTCCCTCTCATTTGTCTGTATTAGTTGACGTGCAAGTTTAAGGTTTCCAGTCTTTCAAATATGGTTTTCACTGGTACTTTACTGGAGTGTCCCTCCAGTGTACCATCAGTACATGTTCACTGGACTAATCCACCAGTGATACTGGACGGTCCTGTCAACCTCCAGATGCACTGAAATATGTCATAATATCTTCAAAATACTTGATCTTTGTATGTGCCACGTAAGCAAACTTTTTCAAAGATATTTATCTTATAAATCCTACGTGGCATGTAAGTTTTTCAAAACAATGATGGTCTTTTTACTTTGGGAAAACAAAAAGTACAAGTTGTTACTGTTTTGTGGGCTGTAAACCGTCATGCATTTATGTGTGATGTGATGTAATTAATGCGGATCTCAGAACACAATCAAAAATTGTAATTGATAATTTCAAATTAATCGTTTGAGTTCCACATTCTCAATTCTATAAATACCCACTTTCACTTTCAATTACATTTACTTCGAACATTTACTCCCAAATCTTCAAATTCCTTCATTCAATTCTTCATTCATTTTCCAATCATAATACTCGCATATTAACTTCAAATTCATTAAATTCTTCATAAACCTTAAATATTCATTTTCATCTTCATCTATAATCAAATGGCACCAAGAAATCTTTTATCTACCGAATATGCTCCGGTCGAAGATGTTGTTAGACCGAGACATATTTCTCTTGATGCGAAATCCATTCGTATCAATATGAATAACTGGATGGCAAAACTTTCCAGTGTTCATCCAGCTCAGTCTATCATTGGGAGATTGAATACGTTCTTTCTCTCATGCCCTCTATATGGTGCATTAACCCTAAATCCAGGGAAAATGTACCATGACTACTTATGTGAGTTCTGGTACTCCGCGTTTTACAACGAAGAAACTTCATCAATTTCTTACACTCTCAAGGGAGGTACCAGACCGTTAGGTTTCTCAGTGAGTTTGCTCAGGTCTGTTCTTCAGTTAAATTATCATGACCAGAATGAGCTGCCCATGGAACTTCCAACAGGCATTAATTTCAGAGAAGTGTGCAGAGTGATGGGGCACACCGAAATTGTTGATGAAAATGGCCAGTTATTGAGAAAAGGAACAATTTATATGAGTAGGCTTACAGATTCGTGGAGATTTTTCTTCACTCATTTGGTAGAGTGTCTTGGAGGTAGTTCTGGAGGATTAGATCAGATAAATCAAACGCAACTCCAGATTGCCTATTGTTTATGGTTTGGGATAAGAGTGGATTTTGCTCAGATCCTATTTAATGATTTAGTGGATCGACTGAAGGCAAAGGGGAGAAAACCCCATGTTCCTTATATTCGTTTTCTTTCCCTGATGTTCAAAAATGGTCTAGGAGACCAATATGATGTTAATACTACTCATTTTACTATGAGTGAGTTTTTAAGGGAGCTGAACAATTTACAATCAAGAGATGGTGAGGTAGATATTCCTCAGTCCATGCTCTCATTCCAAAGGGCAGAAGAGATTGTGGCACCAGGCAGGGTCCAAGTTGTTGAAGTACCTGCTGGTAGCGAAGATATTGAAGTTGTTGAAATGGTTCAACCTATTCAACAAGTGGCTCCAGTTGGTGGACCAGAAACAGTTGAGCTTTCCAGACGACCAAGATCACATAGGCGTCTAATGAGGGGAGGAGTCCAGGTAAATCCATCAACCCATCCTGGTGATACAATAAATATTGATGGTTCTCCTATCTTTGAAGAAAATATTGAATCTCTTGTACAAACTGAACAGAGAGTGGACACTGAAGTCCAGGCTGTGGTACAAGAAGATATTGCTGAAATAGTTGAGCAGGTTGAAGCATCTGGTGAGCAAGAGGCTCCACTAGATTTGAATGTTGAGGTTGGTGAACAAGTAGAGACTGGTGAACAGTGGAATATTCCAGAATGGGATGATGTTGACTCCCCCATGTCTGAGGGATTTGATACAAGTTTAAACTTTCTGGGTGAAGATGTAGAAGAAGAAGAAACTCTACCTGAAATACCAACACCTTCACCAGAAATACCTACCCCTACACCAGAAATACCACCACCAGAATCAATGCCACCACCTCCACCACCTTCAATTCCTCAAACAACTCCATATTTTACTCCTTTCATTCCTACAACTCAACCTCCAGTAAACCCAACCGACCAAAGTGTGCCAGTCTCACATGTTGAAACTGAAGAGGACTGGACACAAGTACCTATGATGACCAGATTGACTTCTCATCTGGAACAACCCACTGGTCTCTCCACTTCTTCCTCAACCGAGGTCCAAGGCCTTCTTAGTAAGGTGGCGGACCTGGAGAGATCACTGCACTCATCTTCCCAGGTTATTTCTGACTTCAAGTCTTTGTTATCAAATAATCTTTCTTCAGAAATGAACTTGTTCGCTGGGAATGAGAAGTTAGTGTTCGAGAAGTTGGATGAACTGGTACTGGCCACCAATCAAAATTCTGAAAACATTAAAGTGGCAGTCCAGGGGTTGGAATCCAAAATGGTGTCTTCTGTTCAGACTGCAGTCACTGGCGAACTGGCAGGGCTGAAAGAAGAGGTTAAGAACTTGGTGTTTAGGGTAAGCTCTCTGGAGAGTAGGCCCGTACTGGATCAAGGAGAAGTTGTAAGTGTTATAAGTGATGCATGTACAAGGAAGTTCAGAAACCACATGTTGAAAGAATTATGTGAAGAGGTTTCTGGGACTGTCCTTCGTAGTATTTATGATGGGGTTTTACCACATTTTGAGAAGCTACTGGATGAGAAGCTGCCTAAGCACTTTCCTGAACAAATTGAAAATATGAAGAAGGAAGTGCTGGAATTAAAGAAAGGTATGACTGCTTCCTTGCCAGAACAAGGCAGAACATTTGGCTCTCTGGATAGGCTAATGATGGAAGAGTTATGGAATGATCTGAAGTCAAGGACTAGAGATCAATCCAAGGGGGAAAAATTATCAATTCCATCATCTTGTGTCCAAGAAAGTTTAAGGAAGAAGAAAGAGGTTGTAAGGGCAGTCGCTACTGAAAGCGTTGTTCAGAGAAGGCAAGTGACTGGTACTGATGCCAGTGCACGTATGGCCCAGAGAGCACTTGGCACTGAAGCCATTGTGCAGACTGAAGAAGAGGCTACTGGTACTGATGCCAGTGAGCCCCAGTTCGAAAGCTTCCCAGACATTCCTACTACATTGAAATCTCTTAAAGGAAAAGAAAAGGTTGTGCCTGGTGAAGAGGAAGAACAGTTTGAAGATGTTGACAGTGAAACATCTAGGAAGTTACAACAACAGTGCATAATGATCGAAATATTCAAGAATAATCAAAGAGATGAACTGCTGGCCCATCATAGGGATATGGCAACAATGGGTACTCTGGACTCCTACAACGCTGGCAGGTTAGGCGTAAATATTGAAGTTTTCAAGAGGATGAAAGAGGATCCAAGAGTTCATCAGTGTCTTGATGCACTGAATGATGTACATATACGCTCGTTCTATGCAGAGGAAGAACAGGTATATGATTCCTTGATTTATGGTGTAACCATTCCAGAGCTTATCAGACAAAGAAAGGAGGAGCTGGTAAGCCTCCAGAAGAAAATAAGAAGAAATGCTGGTGCTCTGGAACTGGAATACAGGAAGAGAATGACTGGTCTACCCAAGCTTACTGCCAAGCAACTGAAGGCAATTAAAGATGGTGATGTTAGCACCTTTATTCCTCTGGATACAACTCTGAAGATCAATAGACAAGAACACCAGTCCACTGAAGGACAACAGAGTGGTGTATCCAGGGATACTGAAGATATGGTACAGTTGGCTAAGCAAAGGGCTAAATATGATGAAATGATGAAGTTCAGGGCCAATGCAAGAAGAATAATTAATGCTGAAATCACACTGGCTGAACATCATCAAGGTATGACCAGGTTTAATGTAAAGTTGACCAGAGAAGGTAACTTTACTGATGAAAGAAAAGATACTTCAGTCCAAGCATTTGGATGGACTGAACTAAAGGAGATTGGAATGACTTTCAAAGGCAAGACTGATCTCTCTCCAGACGTGAAGGCCTTTATGAAGAGGATTGAGAAGGTCTGGAAGAGAATTCAACAAATGGAAGCTGTGTTGGGTCTGAGACCACCAGTGTCTGTTCCATCATCTCCATCTCCTAAAAGGAAGGCTACTGAAGATGCACCAGGGCATTCATCGAGAAGAAGGGCCTGAACTCTTACCATTGTACTTGTTGTAATTATTTGTTTATGAAAGTTGTAATTATTTTCCTTTTTGATGAAAGTAATAATAGTTGCAAGTTTTTATTTTTACAAGTAGAATGACCAGATTTAGTCTAAGTTAGAACTTAAAAGATGAAACTGAAAACACTCATGATCTATAAAGTGTTTTCCAGTAACTTAGATTAGACTTAAATCGACCAAGTGTTTTCCAGACATACAAATTTGTATATCTATAAGTCTGAAAAATACTTGCATTATTTCTAAACAAATAGGGGGAATTTGTTAGGTCCAGATTTAGTCCAGACTTACTGGACTGGCTCCAGACTGGACTACTGGAACCTTATTTAGGTTTGTTAAGAAAACTTGTTTTGCTGGTCTCGCTCCAGACCCGACTACTGGAGCTCACTGAAGATCTGACCAGAAACATATTCTACTGGACCTACTCCAGACTTGGAATCTGGAGTCCCTCTGAAAATTTGTCCAGAAATAATTGAAGACTAGTGAGCATTTACTTGTACAGGTAATCTGGAGCATTCTCCAGATTAGCTCACTGAAGACTTCACCCCAGTCCAGATCTATTCTACTGAAGACATTCTGACT
>CM067172.1:38081021-38085909 GCA_034093135.1 Erigeron breviscapus
TTGTGAAGTAACTTGGAGTTTTTTGTGTCAATTAACTAGATCTTATCATTTTGGAAGGTATCTTGGGTCTTAGGCTCGAGCATTAGCAATCAAGTGGCCCAAAATCGATTTACGATGAAAAAATTGGCCTAAACGGCCGTTAAATGAATTATTAGTGAGTTTTCAATTTTTTTCAAGTGTTTTTTGTGAAATAACTTGGAGTTTTTTGTGTTAATTCACTAGATATTATCATTATGAAGGTATTTTAGGTCTTAAGGCTCGGTGTGTTAGCAATCAAGTGGCCCAAAATCGATTTACGATGAAAAAATTGGCCTAAACGACCGTTAAATGAATTATTAGCGAGTTTTCAATTTTTTCAAGTGTTTTTTGTGAAGTAACTTGGAGTTTTTTGTGTCAATTAACTAGATCTTATCATTTTGGAAGGTATCTTGGGTCTTAGGCTCGAGCATTAGCAATCAAGTGTCCCAAATTCGATTTACGATGAAAAAATTGGCCTAAACGGCCGTTAAATGAATTATTAGCGAGTTTTCAATTTTTTCAAGTGTTTTTTGTGAAGTAACTTGGAGTTTTTTGTGTCAATTAACTAGATCTTATCATTTTGGAAGGTATCTTGGGTCTTAGGCTCGAGCCATTAGCAATCAAGTGGCCCAAAATCGATTTACGATGAAAAAATTGGCCTAAACGGCCGTTAAATGAATTATTAGCGAGTTTTCAATTATTTCAAGTGTTTTTTGTGAAGTAACTTGGAGTTTTTTGTGTCAATTAACTAGATCTTATCATTTTGGAAGGTATCTCGGGTCTTAGGCTCGAGCCATTAGCAATCAAGTGGCCCAAAATCGATTTACGATGAAAAAATTGGCCTAAACGGCCGTTAAATGAATTATTATTGAGTTTTCAATTTTTTTCAAGTGTTTTTTGTGAAGTAACTTGGAGTTTTTAGTGTCAATTAACTAGATCTTATCATTTTGGAAGGTATCTCGGGTCTTAGGCTCGAGCCATTAGCAATCAAGTGGCCCAAAATCGATTTACGATGAAAAAATTGGCCTAAACGGCCGTTAAATGAATTATTATTGAGTTTTCAATTTTTTTCAAGTGTTTTTTGTGAAATAATGTAACACCCGACGTTTAAAATATGGGTTTTCAAAAATCTTTCACCTAACGGTGTTAAATTGCGGAAGTAAAGACTGTAAAAGTCAAAACCGATAAAAACATTTCGGTTTCTGCATTTAGTTGGTGTTACATGCCATATCAAACAATAGTTCAAATGAAAACCCAACGGTTGCCCAACATTAAACAACCGTTCACACATTACTACATAAATTCGACATCAAAATGAAATGTAAACAAAAGTCTCCATAATAAGCAACTAGGGGTAGCTAAGGAATCTGCATGCTTTCTACCCACGCCCTCACGTCCTGCACCTACAAGTCCTTCAAGCTAAACCTGAGGGAACAACCACATTAAAGAAACAAGTGTTAGCTATAAGAATAGCTAAGTAAGACCAATCTTAATTTAAAAGCATTTGTCCAAGTAAAACATTTCTTCGTTAATAGACAAACTCATTAGACACAACACACAATACACATAACTGCATAACAACTTCATATCAATTAGGATAATCATCCTAAATGTGCCTATCCTGCATTAGTTCACACATTGTCACACATATCTTCGTTTACTGCATATAAGTGTGCCCTGCATCACACCCGACTGGATGATCAACCAAAGGCTAATCATCGTATGTCGTTAAGGAATGGCAAGCCAATCCAAGAGTAATCCGTATGTGGAGGTTGGTCAAACCCCTCGTATTACTCGCCCTGCATTATAAAGACCATGTTGCAAGGAGCCACCCAAGCAACAACTACATCAACGTACTCGTCCGGCTAAGACTTGTACGGGTTAAGCTTAACACTTTCCCTGCATTATATTTACGAGCTCGATTTCACACATAATAGTTTTGGCAACACACATAACCTAAACATAATCACACATTACCTTCATTTCGTTTGGGCCCTTAAACGTGCAAGTGACATGGCAACCTACCAAGTCTAGTGAGCTAGGTGTACAAGCCATGTAGTATGCATATGTCACACATTAACTCCATTTCTACATTTCACACATAATAAGATACTTCGTAATTCTACATAAACTACATATCAATACACTACATTAAACAATACTTCATTTCACTACATTAGGGTCTGCATTTCAGGTCTCATGGTCAACTACATATCCCATAGTACCTCCCGTGTAACCCGAGATACCCACATATATCATATGTTACCGTTAAGGAAGTTATAAGTATGAAACCTTTGCTTGTTGAACCCTCAGCGTGACAAAAGTAGTGTATCTTACCTTGATACAGCTTAACAACAAGCTACAAGCACAATACAACGATGACTAGGTGTCTCCAATATCCTAGAACAAGTATAAGATCAAAATATAAGCTAAACGACACATTTTGTAAAATTTGACCAAGTGGTGCGCCGCACCTTCCAAGTGGTGCGTCGCACCAAACCTCCAGAGAATTCAGATCAACACTAGGTGCGCCGCACCAGCCCTTGGTGCGTCGCATATCGGGGTCCACCAACAAAAACAAACTGGCTGTGGTGCGCCGCACCACTCCTTTGGTGCGCCACACCTGGGGTGCCGACCAGCAAACCAATTTTTGTTCTTTGATCAAACGAATTCCATACGAACCCATACCCCAAATCCAACCTGGGGACTTAAAATTAATCCTTTTAACTGCACTTTCATCAACTTTAACCATCCTATTAATCCTTTAATCCTTTACATCATGAATCAATCATTTAATCACCCGAATAACATGAATCGGTGAACGTTTAATCAAATAACCCAACCCAAACCCTTATGGCCTGGATTAAGACTAATATAAGACTCACACAATCAGATCTCAGATGAGGAATACCTATATTACCTGTATTTGGTGATAAAGATCCAAGATCTAAGCAATACACGATCGATTTGGCTCCACAACGAATAGATCTAGTGAGAAACTTGAGAGGGAAGGAAGGGAATCGGCTAGGGCTTGTTTAGGAGGAAGAAAATCTGCATAATGGCTCTCTAATGACAACCCTAAGCCTCTAAACCCGTTTTTGACTTTGCACACATGTCAAAACTAGCCCCTAAACTTCCTAATCCTTCATTGTTGGTCACAAACTACTTTATTGACCATATACATCATTAATCCTTCATTAAATGTCACTACATAGACATTAATCTTCATATTACACACATTTATACTACATTAACATTTAGGCTTACAAGCCTCACACATAACACACATTAACTACATATAAGCATTAAATCTAAAATAGACTTAACGACACGCACAATATTGACTTAACGACATTAGTCAACTAGTAAAGAAAAGTTTGGGATGCTACAATTACCTCCCCCTTAAGAGGATTCTGTCCCCGGAATCTCATCAGTAAGGAACAACTCGGGATACTTTTCCTTCATTACTGCTTCAGTTTCCCACGTTAAGCTTTCTCCATGATTATGCTTCCACTTAATCAACACAAGGTCAATCACTTTTCGACGTAACTTCTTTTGCTTTCTTCCAAATATCGCTACCGGTTCGTCTACTATTCTCTTCATTGGGTCAATACTCACGTCTTTAATAGGAATCACACTTGACTCCTCAGCTAAACATTTCCTCAAGTAGGATACATGGAAGGTGTTGTGAATTCCATCCAATTCTGGAGGTAATTCCAACTGATATGCCACATCTTTAATGCGCTTCACAACTTTAAAAGGTCCAATGAAACGTGGACTCAACTTTCCCTTCTTTCCAAATCGAATAACTCCTTTCCAAGGTGATACTTTCAGCATCACTAAATCACCAACATTAAACTCAATCGGTCTCCTTTTCTTATCTGTATATGTTTTCTGCCTTTCTCTTGCCACACGTAAGGCTTCTTTAGCTACATTAACCTTTTCAGAGGTAATTTCAATAATTTCGGGACCGGTCAACTGCTTTTCACCGGGCTCCATCCAACAACTTGGAGTCCTACACCTTCTACCATATAACATCTCGAATGGTGGCATTCCAATGCTTGCATGGTGACTATTGTTGTAAGCAAACTCAATCATCCTCAAATGATCATCCCATGCTCCACCGTATTCAAGTACACACGTTCTCAACATATCCTCCAAGGTTTGAATGGTTCTCTCACTTTGCCCATCGGTTTGAGGATGATAGGCGGTACTCAAATTTATTCTACTACCCAACTCCCGTTGAAGACCCTTCCAAAAGTTTGACACAAACCTCGAGTCTCGATCCGAAACAATAGATAAAGGAACTCCATGTTTCGCAACTACTTCATCAATGTACATCTTTGCCATCTTCGTTAAAGGCACATCTTGTCGGGTAGCTAGAAAATGAGCACTCTTCGTCAATCTATCCACAATCACCTATATCATATCATTCCCTTTCGGCGTTTTAGGTAGCTTCGTTACAAAGTCCATGGTAATATGATCCCATTTCCACTCGGGAATGTCTAATTGATACAACAAACCATACGGCTTTTGATGGTCCGTTTTCACACGTGCACACGTCAAACACTTTGCTACAAAATGAGCTACTTCCCCTTTAATATCCGGCCACCAATAAATCGACTTCAAATCTGCATACATTTTGGTGACACCGGGATGAACCGAATATCTACTTCTATGGGCTTTGATGTGTGAAATCTAGTTTAAAAATTTATAACAAGGTCTACCGTTAACTGACTACAACACACTTACGGGCAGTGTACCCGTTCGTATGTAATATAGGTAACTGGCAAGACCAGGATCGAACACAAGGACTGACTGTTGTACTAAAAGTTGTGAAAACTGTGAAACAAGTAAAAGTTTGGTTTGT
>CM067172.1:38086909-38101909 GCA_034093135.1 Erigeron breviscapus
CACCATGTTGAAGTTGATTATCCATGTGTGGAAAGACCACCATGTTGAAGTGGATTGTCCATGTGTGGAAAGACCACCATGTTGAAGTGGATTGTCCATGTGTGGAAAGACCACCATGTTAAAGTTGTTAATCCATATATGTGTTTAGGGTGCAAGGTGAGCAAGTAAATGTGACATGACGATGTTATAGGTTACTTGTGATAGTCCTTGTACTTTGCCCTCCTTCGTAATCGTAATTGTATGCAAGTATATTCACTAAGCCTTTGCTTATATTTTAGTTGTTTACCTTTTTAGGTAGTTCCGGGAGAAGGAACTAGTTGTTGATAAGCTTGAAGTTTTTGAAGTAAAGTTGTTGCAAGACTTGAAGGTATCTAGGTCATTCTTGTATGAATGGCAATCTTTTGGTTAGAGGTCTAGAAATCCATCCTCTCATGGCTCTTGGTACATTTTGGTTAAAAAGTATATTTTTGTAAAAGTCTTGTAAATGTTCAAGTGTAGAGCTTTTGGAAAGATGTCTAGTGTATGTTGGATGAAAATGGTGTCAAAATGGGTAAATGACCCATTAATGTTGAAAATGAGATTTGGAACAGGTTGATGTTGTAACTATGTTTAAAAATGTGTTTTTATGATTGTTGCCAATTCTGGATGGTGTTTTAAATGTTGGTCATGAGTTGAATGAATGAAAGTTTGGGTAAAAGTGTTAAAGGAAGAAGCTGGTTGCTGGATTTTGTTCAGGTCTGAGACCAGTGGGATCCCACTGCGGCGCAGTGGGAGGGTCTCAACCCCACTGCGGCGCAGTGGGGGAACTTTTGTCACGCATGACAGTAGAATCCCACTGCGACGCAGTGGGAGTGTGTCGAACCCACTGCGGCGCAGTGGGTATCCTCTGTAAAAAAAATAAATAAAAAAATATTCAGTTTTCGGTTTATCGAGTATGGTCCTTTCAGCGCGGGTTCGATCCGTGACTCAAGTGTTTTTTTACCTCTTTTAAGTTAAAAGCATAATATTATTCACATGTGGCGGATGATGTGGCACGCTCTTAGCCCAAAACGATATAAAGATGACACGTAGGAAAAAGATGACGTGGTGAAATCAGAGACATGTCACATCATCGCTTGGAGATAGAGAATTATATATATAGAGAGAGATATATATATATAATATATATTATATAAGATATGTAAATATATTATGAAGTTATATATATATATATATATATATATATATATATATATATATATATATATATATATATATATATATATATATATATATATATATATATATATATATATATATATATATATATATATATATATATATATATATATATATATATATATATATATATATATATATATATATATATATATATATATATATATATATATATATATATATATATATATATATATATATATATATATATATATATATATATATATATATATATATATATATATATATATATATATATATATATATATATATATATATATATATATATATATATATATATATATATATATATATATATATATATATATATATATATATATATATATATATATATATATATATATATATATATATATATATATATATATATATATATATATATATATATATATATATATATATATATATATATATATATATATATATATATATATATATATATATATATATATATATATATATATATATATATATATATATATATATATATATATATATATATATATATATATATATATATATATATATATATATATATATATATATATATATATATATATATATATATATATATATATATATATATATATATATATATATATATATATATATATATATATATATATATATATATATATATATATATATATATATATATATATATATATATATATATATATATATATATATATATATATATATATATATATATATATATATATATATATATATATATATATATATATATATATATATATATATATATATATATATATATATATATATATATATATATATATATATATATATATATATATATATATATATATATATATATATATATATATATATATATATATATATATATATATATATATATATATATATATATATATATATATATATATATATATATATATATATATATATATATATATATATATATATATATATATATATATATATATATATATATATATATATATATATATATATATATATATATATATATATATATATATATATATATATATATATATATATATATATATATATATATATATATATATATATATATATATATATATATATATATATATATATATATATATATATATATATATATATATATATATATATATATATATATATATATATATATATATATATATATATATATATATATATATATATATATATATATATATATATATATATATATATATATATATATATATATATATATATATATATATATATATATATATATATATATATATATATATATATATATATATATATATATATATATATATATATATATATATATATATATATATATATATATATATATATATATATATATATATATATATATATATATATATATATATATATATATATATATATATATATATATATATATATCTATATATATATATATTATTATATATATATATTATATATAATATATATATATATATATATATTAGGGTAATTGGATGGAAACCCCCTGATCCCATGTACCATTTGGTACCCACTAATCCCCCAGCTAGGCTAGTGTCCAGGTGAATCTCAACCACTTAATAATCTCCTGATTATCTCAAGTTTGCCTTTGGCAAGACTCGAACCCAGGACCTCTCCTGAAAAGTGACGGCTGGTGGCCACTGGGCTATTACCCAGTTGTTTATGTAACAACCCTCAATTTCCGACTAGGACAATTTACTTATATTCATCTAGATATCTATCCCTAGAGGTTTCTTAAGAGAAAAAAAAAAAAAAAAAAAAAAAAAAAAAAAAAAAAAAAAAAAAAAAAAAAAAAAAAAAAAAAAAAAAAAAAAAAAAAAAAAAAAAAAAAAAAAAAAAAAAAAAAAAAAAAAAAAAAAAAAAAAAAAAAAAAAAAAAAAAAAAAAAAAAAAAAAAAAAAAAAAAAAAAAAAAAAAAAAAAAAAAAAAAAAAAAAAAAAAAAAAAAAAAAAAAAAAAAAAAAAAAAAAAAAAAAAAAAAAAAAAAAAAAAAAAAAAAAAAAAAAAAAAAAAAAAAAAAAAAAAAAAAAAAAAAAAAAAAAAAAAAAAAAAAAAAAAAAAAAAAAAAAAAAAAAAAAAAAAAAAAAAAAAAAAAAAAAAAAAAAAAAAAAAAAAAAAAAAAAAAAAAAAAAAAAAAAAAAAAAAAAAAAAAAAAAAAAAAAAAAAAAAAAAAAAAAAAAAAAAAAAAAAAAAAAAAAAAAAAAAAAAAAAAAAAAAAAAAAAAAAAAAAAAAAAAAAAAAAAAAAAAAAAAAAAAAAAAAAAAAAAAAAAAAAAAAAAAAAAAAAAAAAAAAAAAAAAAAAAAAAAAAAAAAAAAAAAAAAAAAAAAAAAAAAAAAAAAAAAAAAAAAAAAAAAAAAAAAAAAAAAAAAAAAAAAAAAAAAAAAAAAAAAAAAAAAAAAAAAAAAAAAAAAAAAAAAAAAAAAAAAAAAAAAAAAAAAAAAAAAAAAAAAAAAAAAAAAAAAAAAAAAAAAAAAAAAAAAAAAAAAAAAAAAAAAAAAAAAAAAAAAAAAAAAAAAAAAAAAAAAAAAAAAAAAAAAAAAAAAAAAAAAAAAAAAAAAAAAAAAAAAAAAAAAAAAAAAAAAAAAAAAAAAAAAAAAAAAAAAAAAAAAAAAAAAAAAAAAAAAAAAAAAAAAAAAAAAAAAAAAAAAAAAAAAAAAAAAAAAAAAAAAAAAAAAAAAAAAAAAAAAAAAAAAAAAAAAAAAAAAAAAAAAAAAAAAAAAAAAAAAAAAAAAAAAAAAAAAAAAAAAAAAAAAAAAAAAAAAAAAAAAAAAAAAAAAAAAAAAAAAAAAAAAAAAAAAAAAAAAAAAAAAAAAAAAAAAAAAAAAAAAAAAAAAAAAAAAAAAAAAAAAAAAAAAAAAAAAAAAAAAAAAAAAAAAAAAAAAAAAAAAAAAAAAAAAAAAAAAAAAAAAAAAAAAAAAAAAAAAAAAAAAAAAAAAAAAAAAAAAAAAAAAAAAAAAAAAAAAAAAAAAAAAAAAAAAAAAAAAAAAAAAAAAAAAAAAAAAAAAAAAAAAAAAAAAAAAAAAAAAAAAAAAAAAAAAAAAAAAAAAAAAAAAAAAAAAAAAAAAAAAAAAAAAAAAAAAAAAAAAAAAAAAAAAAAAAAAAAAAAAAAAAAAAAAAAAAAAAAAAAAAAAAAAAAAAAAAAAAAAAAAAAAAAAAAAAAAAAAAAAAAAAAAAAAAAAAAAAAAAAAAAAAAAAAAAAAAAAAAAAAAAAAAAAAAAAAAAAAAAAAAAAAAAAAAAAAAAAAAAAAAAAAAAAAAAAAAAAAAAAAAAAAAAAAAAAAAAAAAAAAAAAAAAAAAAAAAAAAAAAAAAAAAAAAAAAAAAAAAAAAAAAAAAAAAAAAAAAAAAAAAAAAAAAAAAAAAAAAAAAAAAAAAAAAAAAAAAAAAAAAAAAAAAAAAAAAAAAAAAAAAAAAAAAAAAAAAAAAAAAAAAAAAAAAAAAAAAAAAAAAAAAAAAAAAAAAAAAAAAAAAAAAAAAAAAAAAAAACTCATACATACATTCATACACCCTTATACACTTATAAAAATAAAATAAAAAAAAAAAAAGGTGAGAAACCCTACTTTATACTCCTTGGCCGTCCCCCCCCCCCCCCTCACACACACTCTCCACCAAAAACAACACACACACTTCTTAAAACTTTCTCTCAACTTTTCTTCACACCTTCTTCACCATTTTCGGATTTTGCAAGGAAAAATGGAGCTTAAATCTAATCTAAACTATTGTAATAATAACTTTTCTTGTTAATTCATCATCTAAGGTCAAGTATGGAGTCATTTGGTGGTCTTGAATGTCACGAAAATTCTGCCCCTTTTCATCATCAAAACCGAATCCAAGAGGGTATAAATCTTCATCCTTTTTACTAGATTAAATCTTGCTCTTGTTTATATTCAAAGGTTTTATCAAAAGTTTATGTTTTCTTCTTGATTTCTTTGTTATATACACTTGATGAAGGCAAGTTGATAGGATCTTTCTCCTCATGCATATGCATGTCGAAATCTATGAGAAAGATCCAAGGATTCAACAAGTTTAAGACCCAAAAGTGTTGTTATAGATTAGTAGCTTTTAAAGTGATTTTCCTTTTGATAGATCTATATGTTTTTGTATATTTTGAAGAATATATTTCTGAGATTTTTCATTAAAAAGATGTTTTTATGTTGTTGAAAGTTAGATCTATAAAGATTGGTATTGAAAAGTGTTGATTTGAATGAATACATGTTAGATCTAAGAAAGTTGAATCTTGTTGTTGGATTATGAGATGGATGGACTTGTGTTAAGTGAAAAATATGTTAAAAGAGGTATAATAATCTGGAAATTTGATGTTAAGAAGTATAAAAATAAAGTATTAATCTTGTAAATGATGAACTCAAGTGTTAATAAAGCAAGAATGGTCATTGGTGTGTTGTTTGGACCCAAATGCTTCTGACAGAATTATTCTTCTGTCTTTGGACGGATAAACTGGGCATGTAAGGGCCGTTTCAAGCAAAACTTTCAAAATAAAAGTTGTAGATAAAAGAGTTAAGATTAACCTCCAACTGGAATCACTCAAAAATACTAAACCAAACCAAAGATATGATTTTTCTACCAAAAGTGGTCAAAACTGGATTTTTGTCTTAATGTTGAGTCAACTTTGACGATTTTTAATTCCTTAACCAATAGGTTTCAGAAGTTTAAACTTGGTGTGAACTGAGTTCAAAGTGTCCCTAACTTAAAATAAAATTGGGAGATTTTTCTTAAATGTCCATCATAGAAATCTTTTATAAAATATATTGAGTCGCACAGCAGCAAGCTTTCTGACCAACTTTGGTTTTGTAATTTTTAGAGGTAGTAAACAATGTCTGAAAATTTAGCAAAAATTCACATAAATATAGGACACATATATGTCTCTGTACAAAAATCACCAACGTCCAAATAATTCAACTTAACCAAAAATGACTACTCAACATTTTATGAAAATAAGTGTTAAAACAGAAAATTCCAAGTAAAAGTTCTTCACAACAAAATAAGCTAAAAGTCACTAGATTGCAACTTTAATCAACTCCAACAATCTCGTAACAAAAAGTATTATAAACCTACTGAGAATATGTCAAATAAAAGTTATAAAACTTAACTTGGTTATTAAATGGCAAAGGCAAGCCTACAAATCACTAATTCGGTTCATATAAGCACTAACCGAAAGCTTTAATTTGCAAATATCACACCACCACCACGATCACGACTTAAGACACCAAAATATAATGAACATTCTGTAAATAATGGAATAAGGATGAAAATCCATTTTGAAGCACTTTAATTGCTTGAGAAATGAGGCTAAAATCACCATTTCGGTAAACGATTTTTAATCATAAAACCCTCAAAATGAGCAAGACACAAGAGAGGTTGAATTGATATGATTTTGTATGGATAAAAGTTGCCTAAAAGGCCTGAGATTTTTGACCAAAATGTTTAGTGATGATTTCTAAGAATTTTCATGAATTATTGAATTTAAATAGTAATTAAAAGACATAAAAATCCATAAATAAATTATGCAAATCAAGAATGAAGTTAAATCATCTTAACCATTGATAAAAATAACTAAAACCTACTGGAGAAAAATAGTTAAAAGGCAAGGGACATGTGTTACATAATTTAAAGATAAATAATTGAGTAAAAATAATTAATTAAAAATTATCATTAAAATAAATGGAAAATACACAAATAAAAGTATAAATCATGAAATTATAAATTAAGGAGCATATATATCAGAAGATAATTCAAATGAAATTATCCATAATTTATAAAGGTAATTATGACACTTAAAAGTATTTTTAAGGAATTATTTAATTAATAAATCAATAAAATGAATAAATAATTAATTAAATATATAATTACAAATCAGAAAATATACATAAAATATTAATATTATAAGACCACTAATGTCAAATGTTATTACTAAGCAAAGTATACAATGGAAATCATATAAACCAAACCAAAGATATGATTTTTCTACCAAAAGTGGTCAAAACTGGATTTTTGTCTTAATGTTGAGTCAACTTTGACGATTTTTAATCATAAAACCCTCAAAATGAGCAAGACACAAGAGAGGTTGAATTGATATGATTTTGTATGGATAAAAGTTGCCTAAAAGGCCTGAGATTTTTGACCAAAATGTTTAGTGATGATTTCTAAGAATTTTCATGAATTATTGAATTTAAATAGTAATTAAAAGACATAAAAATCCATAAATAAATTATGCAAATCAAGAATGAAGTTAAATCATCTTAACCATTGATAAAAATAACTAAAACCTACTGGAGAAAAATAGTTAAAAGGCAAGGGACATGTGTTACATAATTTAAAGATAAATAATTGAGTAAAAATAATTAATTAAATATATAATTACAAATCAGAAAATATACATAAAATATTAATATTATAAGACCACTAATGTCAAATGTTATTACTAAGCAAAGTATACAATGGAAATCATATAAACCAAATCCAAATTACCGAAATTCCAATAAACATACAAAAACGTATAATGAGAAAACGACTCTTACCACCAATCTTTACAACCAAAAAGATGTGAATACTAGCAATACACTTGGATCCCATAATTGATAACAACATAATAAAAGTGGCATTTCTTAGTGATGGCTTAAGATAGGAACTTACGTATATTAGTCCTATCGTAGGGATAGTCTTGGCTTGAAGTGTGATTGAGGAATATGATGGATATATGGTCAAGGAGGCGATAGATGGGAAGTACCCATTTTGGATGAGTGAATATAATATGCAGCATATCAAGGTGAGTCATAGCCCCCTTTCAAACTCTTTTATATGTTTACTTACGGGGTGAAAAGCATGATTAATTAAAATGACTTTCTCTTATGAAATGATTCTTTGAAACAATGATAATGATATGGGAATTATATTGTATGTTCAACGTGTTATATGTTATATGATGAGCTTGAGTACTGTCAAACGGTGGTCCCCTGTACACTACTATTAACTCATTTGAGGCCTGTAGTTAGAGGGTTGCGCAACTAGGACTTGTCCCCTCATCCACTATTATAGGTAACGGTGGGATGTTTGGTCTGCCTTGGTGGCCACCTTCATCGCCAGTCTGGCCTCGCGGTGCTCTAACTACTATATATTTATGGGCGTCTCCATGGCACGACCCTTGGTTATCTTTATGCACGTGATTGACAACATGTGCTTATCATTATCTTATCATTTGGGACATTTTATCTGATTATTGGGACATAACCGGTCTTAGTAGTGGCTCAAGAACAATCTCATCAAATTACGTCATGGTAGTCTTACCATTGACCAAGCGGTATTGATATTATATTACGGATGGAAATTGTGGTTTGAACATACGGTTTGGGTATTGGACCTTATATGGAATCTTGAAAACTGTTGAATTTAGCAATATTGAAGTATTGACGACCAAATGGCTTTGGTATGAAGAATGATTAATTGATTGATATATTTTTCTCTCACGATAAATGTGACAAATGAGAACTTTATAATTTACCATGGATTTCTCAACTATTTTGAAATGGATATGTAACGAGGTTTACTTGCAAACCTATGCACTCACCAACTACGTTTTTGTAGTTGACACTTTTTCTTCATGCTTTTCAGGAATTAGCATAAGCTTTGAGGAATTATATGCATCATGATTATTTGCATTGCACTTGGGAGTCAAAGATCAAACCTTGTGACGGGCAATGGAATCCGCCCTGATCATTGTAGTATATCATCTCATGTAACTGTTATTTGTCTCGTGGACTCAATATTCAAGTATGGTAGACGTATTGTACTTGGAAATTAGTTCACATGCTTGTGCATTGTAAAATTATTTTTATCAACTAAAGCTATGGTGAATGCTATCTATTATCCTTTGTTTTGAATACTCGACTTTCTGTACATCCCATCGCTCCGCCTTAGTTGGGGTGTTACAGAAAATGGTATCAGAGACTAAGGTTATAGAGAACATTGGGGTTCCTCCGGGAATTCCAAAACTATAGCCTCTTTTCAAAACGAAATTTATAGTCGAGTCGAGCATAAGGTTGAGCGGACTAGTTTGAGCTTTACATGGTAGGACCATAATTAAACGTAAAGTCATGAATCTACGTTTAATTATGAGAGGACCATGTAAAACTCAAACGGCCACTTGGACTTATGTTCAAAAGGATTCCTTTTCAAAAAAAAAAAAAAAAAGAAGAGAAAAAGATCTTTAATAAATCCATTTTTATGAGCATACGTGTTGCATTTAGACATTCACCTAAGCATATATATAACGATTCGAGACTTTCTTTACTTGAGGATTATGCTAGTTTAGTAGGATTCCCCTCTGCACATTAGAAGTGAAATGAATAAAATTGAAAGATATTCGTTGATACATGCTACTCTATGCTATAACATGTGAATTTGGGCATGATTTGATTGCAATGTGAAAGCTTATAGTGTGCAATGTGAAAGTTTGTAATATGCAATGTGAAAGTTATGTGCAATGTGAAAGCTTATAGTGTGCAATGTGAAAGCTTATAGTGTGCAATGTGAAAGTTATATGTGCAATGTGAAAGTTATAGTGTGCAATGTGAAAGTTATAGTGTGCAATGTGAAAGTTATAGTGTGCAATGTGAAAGTTATATGTGCAATGTGAAAGTTGTATATGTGCAATGTGAAAGTTGTATATGTGCAATGTGAAAGCTTATAGTGTGCAATGTGAAAGTTGTAATGTGCAATGTGAAAGTTTGTAATATGCAATGTGAAAGCTTATAGTGTGCAATGTGAAAGCTTATATGTGCAATGTGAAAGTTATAGTGTGCAATGTGAAAGTTATAGTGTGCAATGTGAAAGTTATAGTGTGCAATGTGAAAGTTATATGTGCAATGTGAAAGTTATAGTATGCAATGTGAAAGCTTATAATGTGCAATGTGAAAGTTTGTAATATGCAATGTGAAAGTTGTAATGTGCAATGTGAAAGCTTATATGTGCAATGTGAAAGTTATATGTGCAATGTGAAAGTTATAGTGTGCAATGTGAAAGTTATAGTGTGCAATGTGAAAGTTATAGTGTGCAATGTGAAAGTTATAGTGTGCAATGTGAAAGTTTAGTGTGCAATGTGAAAGTTATAGTGTGCAATGTGAAAGTTATATGTGCAATGTGAAAGTTTGTAATATGCAATGTGAAAGCTTATAGTGTGCAATGTGAAAGCTTATATGTGCAATGTGAAAGTTGCTTATAGTGTGCAATGTTAAAGTTGTAATGTGCAATGTGAAAGTTTGTAATATGCAATGTGAAAGCTTATAGTGTGCAATGTGAAAGTTATAGTGTGCAATGTGAAAGTTGTAATATGCAATGTGAAAGTTTGGAATGTGCAATGTGGAAATTATGTGAGGAATGCATTATGATTCATGATGTTGAACTTTAAGTTGCCCATGCACTTTAAAATAATGAGATTATTATAAGGCACGAAATCATTTTTGGGTATGACTTGTTCAATTTATTGAGTAATGACGTTGACTATTTATGATTGATTTGAAAGAGAATATGAGCATGACGAGTTGATATGAAATTTCATGGACGGTACAGATATAAGAGCCTTTACTCTCTAAGTTTGAGCTATTTGAAACTAGCGCGTGAATATTGCGACGATTATGTAGTCATGCCTTACTATTAAGATAGTTATTGTGTCCTGAGGTTGAACTACTTGAGGGCTAGTGCATGAACGATTTAATGACTATATAGTTGTGCCTTATTATTGAGATGGTTATGATGCTCTAAGATTTGACTATCGAGAACTGGCACCTGCTAGATATGATTATAATATGGTTAGTCCTTACTACTGAGATATATATTGCGTGATGAGATTTGACCGCTTGGGAACTAGTGATTGTCCCTGAGAAATGCAAAATGAATTAGAAATTTCCTAAGTATGGAAGTCGTCATTTAAGTACCCCTTCAACCCAATATTCGTTCACTCGTGCTCTTTTGAAATTATCCCACATCCTATTCCTTACGACACCACTATTCATTATGGACATATGACAACGGTGATATCATCAGTGGAGCATCTTTCCACGTACGTTGGACGATATACTCTGAGAATTGTAGACCCAAGAAATGACGCGACTCTATCCTCTTGGAAACGACGCATAACCTTGGTATTCGCTCTGAAATGGTGCAAAATATATGTAAACGTCGAGTGAAGTTGGAGACTTATGAAAGACGAGCGGTATTAAAGCCATATGACGATTCGACGACGCCGGTAGAATACATTCCGATATACATTCTAGACGACACATTCTGGGGATTGTAGCTCCGAAATTTGGTGCGATATCTCTATAATAACACGCGTACACGAACGGTTATCCATATTATCTAACTCGGTGCGGCATATATTGACGTCATTGAAAGTTGGAGTCCATTTGGGCAACGAAAGACAAAGAAGTGATTTCTTTAACTCGCGCAAGGAGTTTAATCCGAGCCTTAATGAATCTTTTGTTTCCTATTTCTTATTCCCTTTATTCCAAACCAAATTCTATATCCTTGATATTTTTGGATTATTCAAAGTAATGATCATCACCGTTTCTCTTCAAAGGTCAGTCACCTAACAACACACGACTCACTTACGCGACTCTCCGCAACGGCGAAATCGAGTAACTAGAACCCTGCCCTTGCTGCGACATCAAGGGATACGAAAGACGTGAGACATCGGCCGTCCATAAGTGAACTACTTGAGGGCTAGTGCATGAACGATTTAATGACTATATAGTTGTGCCTTATTATTGAGATGGTTATGATGCTCTAAGATTTGACTATCGAGAACTGGCACCTGCTAGATATGATTATAATATGGTTAGTCCTTACTACTGAGATATATATTGCGTGATGAGATTTGACCGCTTGGGAACTAGTGATTGTCCCTGAGAAATGCAAAATGAATTAGAAATTTCCTAAGTATGGAAGTCGTCATTTAAGTACCCCTTCAACCCAATATTCGTTCACTCGTGCTCTTTTGAAATTATCCCACATCCTATTCCTTACGACACCACTATTCATTATGGACATATGACAACGGTGATATCATCAGTGGAGCATCTTTCCACGTACGTTGGACGATATACTCTGAGAATTGTAGACCCAAGAAATGACGCGACTCTATCCTCTTGGAAACGACGCATAACCTTGGTATTCGCTCTGAAATGGTGCAAAATATATGTAAACGTCGAGTGAAGTTGGAGACTTATGAAAGACGAGCGGTATTAAAGCCATATGACGATTCGACGACGCCGGTAGAATACATTCCGATATACATTCTAGACGACACATTCTGGGGATTGTAGCTCCGAAATTTGGTGCGATATCTCTATAATAACACGCGTACACGAACGGTTATCCATATTATCTAACTCGGTGCGGCATATATTGACGTCATTGAAAGTTGGAGTCCATTTGGGCAACGAAAGACAAAGAAGTGATTTCTTTAACTCGCGCAAGGAGTTTAATCCGAGCCTTAATGAATCTTTTGTTTCCTATTTCTTATTCCCTTTATTCCAAACCAAATTCTATATCCTTGATATTTTTGGATTATTCAAAGTAATGATCATCACCGTTTCTCTTCAAAGGTCAGTCACCTAACAACACACGACTCACTTACGCGACTCTCCGCAACGGCGAAATCGAGTAACTAGAACCCTGCCCTTGCTGCGACATCAAGGGATACGAAAGACGTGAGACATCGGCCGTCCATAAGTGAAATACTTGGGATAACTATATAGCATAGAAGATGTTATTGAATCATGTACATAAAGTAGGGCGGAGAAGATTTGTGGTGTATAAGTCAAAGTACATGGAAGCACAAGAGAAGAGTATACTAAGCTTTAACTTGGAGAAAGAATTGAAGGTCTTCCCTATCTATGTTGATCAACCAAAAGGAAAAATTGAGCGGCCGACGAAAGGAAGGTCGTGTGACATGAAGGTCACCTTTGGATAAAGATAAGACTTCCCTAGAACTTGGGGGAGATCACTAGCAATGTTGGAAGACGAAAGTAATTAGAAGAAGAAAACCAAGGACAATAAGATAATTAGGATGTGTCGAGTAACCCTCAAGATGGAAGAGTAACAAAAAGGGATTCTGAGCTATCCTTTTCTTTTTCAAAACACCAAAACAAACGGATATTTGCTACATGAAGGAATCAGGAATTTGGCGAAATGAAGATCGTCAAGGATGGTGAGATAAAGTGAAAAGTAGGAAATCCCTTACATTTTTCTAGAGGAAAAATGTTAAGGGGGTAATCACAGCAAAGGTAGATGCTCGAACAAGGAGTATGAAGTGCAAGATTATACTTTATCTTTCAAGAAGAGTTATTCACTAGCATCATTGAAGATGATTTGGAGTAGAAAATAGAGTAGAGAAGCATCATTTGACACAAACAGTAAAGTGAAGGCATTGACGCCGTCTACAAGACGTAGTTCTGGTGGCGTTTATCTTTATGGCGGTTCACGCGTTATTCTTTGGATACGAATTAGAAAACCTCTACCGAAAGACAAGCTATTAGTGGAGAGTATCAACTAAGCTAAAAGAAATCGATATACGCCCAACACCCGATGGAAGCTAGCTTTACTAAAGAGAAGTATGGTCGATAAGTAGAGGAAGCACGATGACTTGTGATGGTTATCCCCTCAAGGTCGACGGTCGTAGGGAGGTAAGCTAAGACAAGATGAATTTGAGTGAAGAAAGAATTGAAGGTCTTCCCTATCTATGTTGATCAACCAAAAGGAAAAATTGAGCGGCCGACGAAAGGAAGGTCGTGTGACATGAAGGTCACCTTTGGATAAAGATAAGACTTCCCTAGAACTTGGGGGAGATCACTAGCAATGTTGGAAGACGAAAGTAATTAGAAGAAGAAAACCAAGGACAATAAGATAATTAGGATGTGTCGAGTAACCCTCAAGATGGAAGAGTAACAAAAAGGGATTCTGAGCTATCCTTTTCTTTTTCAAAACACCAAAACAAACGGATATTTGCTACATGAAGGAATCAGGAATTTGGCGAAATGAAGATCGTCAAGGATGGTGAGATAAAGTGAAAAGTAGGAAATCCCTTACATTTTTCTAGAGGAAAAATGTTAAGGGGGTAATCACAGCAAAGGTAGATGCTCGAACAAGGAGTATGAAGTGCAAGATTATACTTTATCTTTCAAGAAGAGTTATTCACTAGCATCATTGAAGATGATTTGGAGTAGAAAATAGAGTAGAGAAGCATCATTTGACACAAACAGTAAAGTGAAGGCATTGACGCCGTCTACAAGACGTAGTTCTGGTGGCGTTTATCTTTATGGCGGTTCACGCGTTATTCTTTGGATACGAATTAGAAAACCTCTACCGAAAGACAAGCTATTAGTGGAGAGTATCAACTAAGCTAAAAGAAATCGATATACGCCCAACACCCGATGGAAGCTAGCTTTACTAAAGAGAAGTATGGTCGATAAGTAGAGGAAGCACGATGACTTGTGATGGTTATCCCCTCAAGGTCGACGGTCGTAGGGAGGTAAGCTAAGACAAGATGAATTTGAGTGAAGAAAGATAATTTGTAACACATGGTTAATCGTCAAGGACCATCGACCCACGAAGTAGTGCGCCCAAGAAAAGTGAAGAAGGAAAACAACAAGAAATCGCTAAGTTAGTAGTAAAGACAAATAAGGAGTGCGGCGCTAGAATTCAAGGCACATACTACCGCGACGA
>CM067172.1:38106909-38109409 GCA_034093135.1 Erigeron breviscapus
TGAATTATTGAATTTAAATAGTAATTAAAAGACATAAAAATCCATAAATAAATTATGCAAATCAAGAATGAAGTTAAATCATCTTAACCATTGATAAAAATAACTAAAACCTACTGGAGAAAAATAGTTAAAAGGCAAGGGACATGTGTTACATAATTTAAAGATAAATAATTGAGTAAAAATAATTAATTAAAAATTATCATTAAAATAAATGGAAAATACACAAATAAAAGTATAAATCATGAAATTATAAATTAAGGAGCATATATATCAGAAGATAATTCAAATGAAATTATCCATAATTTATAAAGGTAATTATGACACTTAAAAGTATTTTTAAGGAATTATTTAATTAATAAATCAATAAAATGAATAAATAATTAATTAAATAATATTTAATTAAATATATAATTACAAATCAGAAAATATACATAAAATATTAATATTATAAGACCACTAATGTCAAATGTTATTACTAAGCAAAGTATACAATGGAAATCATATAAACCAAATCCAAATTACCGAAATTCCAATAAACATACAAAAACGTATAATGAGAAAACGACTCTTACCACCAATCTTTACAACCAAAAAGATGTGAATACTAGCAATACACTTGGATCCCATAATTGATAACAACATAATAAAAGTGGCATTTCTTAGTGATGGCTTAAGATAGGAACTTACGTATATTAGTCCTATCGTAGGGATAGTCTTGGCTTGAAGTGTGATTGAGGAATATGATGGATATATGGTCAAGGAGGCGATAGATGGGAAGTACCCATTTTGGATGAGTGAATATAATATGCAGCATATCAAGGTGAGTCATAGCCCCCTTTCAAACTCTTTTATATGTTTACTTACGGGGTGAAAAGCATGATTAATTAAAATGACTTTCTATTATGAAATGATTCTTTGAAACAATGATAATGATATGGGAATTATATTGTATGTTCAACGTGTTATATGTTGTATGATGAGCTTGAGTACTGTCAAACGGTGGTCCCCTGTACACTACTATTAACTCATTTGAGGCCTGTAGTTAGAGGGTTGCGCAACTAGGACTTGTCCCCTCATCCACTATTATAGGTAACGGTGGGATGTTTGGTCTGCCTTGGTGGCCACCTTCATCGCCAGTCTGGCCTCGCGGTGCTCTAACTACTATATATTTATGGGCGTCTCCATGGCACGACCCTTGGTTATCTTTATGCACGTGATTGACAGCATGTGCTTATCATTATCTTATCATTTGGGACATTTTATCTGATTATTGGGACATAACCGGTCTTAGTAGTGGCTCAAGAACAATCTCATCAAATTACGTCATGGTAGTCTTACCATTGACCAAGCGGTATTGATATTATATTAAGGATGAAAATCCATTTTGAAGCACTTTAATTGCTTGAGAAATGAGGCTAAAATCACCATTTCGGTAAACGACTTTTAATCATAAAACCCTCAAAATGAGCAAGACACAAGAGAGGTTGAATTGATATGATTTTGTATGGATAAAAGTTGCCTAAAAGGCCTGAGATTTTTGACCAAAATGTTTAGTGATGATTTCTAAGAATTTTCATGAATTATTGAATTTAAATAGTAATTAAAAGACATAAAAATCCATAAATAAATTATGCAAATCAAGAATGAAGTTAAATCATCTTAACCATTGATAAAAATAACTAAAACCTACTGGAGAAAAATAGTTAAAAGGCAAGGGACATGTGTTACATAATTTAAAGATAAATAATTGAGTAAAAATAATTAATTAAAAATTATCATTAAAATAAATGGAAAATACACAAATAAAAGTATAAATCATGAAATTATAAATTAAGGAGCATATATATCAGAAGATAATTCAAATGAAATTATCCATAATTTAAAGATAAATAATTGAGTAAAAATAATTAATTAAAAATTATCATTAAAATAAATGGAAAATACACAAATAAAAGTATAAATCATGAAATTATAAATTAAGGAGCATATATATCAGAAGATAATTCAAATGAAATTATCCATAATTTATAAAGGTAATTATGACACTTAAAAGTATTTTTAAGGAATTATTTAATTAATAAATCAATAAAATGAATAAATAATTAATTAAATATATAATTACAAATCAGAAAATATACATAAAATATTAATATTATAAGACCACTAATGTCAAATGTTATTACTAAGCAAAGTATACAATGGAAATCATATAAACCAAATCCAAATTACCGAAATTCCAATAAACATACAAAAACGTATAATGAGAAAACGACTCTTACCACCAATCTTTACAACCAAAAAGATGTGAATACTAGCAATACACTTGGATCCCATAATTGATAACAACATAATAAAAGTGGCATTTCTTAGTGATGGCTTAAGATAGGAACTTACGTATATTAGTCCTATCGTAGGGATAGTCTTGGCTTGAAGTGTGATTGAGGAATATGATGGATATATGGTCAAGGAGGCGATAGATGGGAAGTACCCATTTTGGATG
>CM067172.1:38119409-38126909 GCA_034093135.1 Erigeron breviscapus
GTCAAACCCCTCGTATTACTCGCCCTGCATTATAATGACCATGTTGCAAGGAGACACCCAAGCAACAACTACGTCAACGCACTTGTCCAGCTAAGACTAGTACGGGTTAAGCTTAACACTTTCCCTGCATTATATTTACGAGCTCGGTTTCACACATATGGTTTAGGTAACACACATTCCTAAACCGTCACACACATATAGTCTAGGTAACACACATTCCTAGACATTCACACACTTTATCTTCATTACGTTTGGATCCTTAAACGTGCAAGTGACATGGCAACCTAATAAGTCTAGTGAGCTAGGTGTACAAGCCATGTAAGCATTCATATATCACACAACAACTTCATTTCTACATTTCATGCATAATGAGATACTTCGTAATACTACATAAACTGCATAACCATACACTACATTAAACATTACTTCATTTCAATACATTAGGGACTGCATTTCAGGTCTCATGGTCAACTACATAACCCATAATACCTCCCGTGTAACCCCATATGCCCACATGCAATATAAAGATACCAAATGGAAGTATTTATGATTTGAAACCAGCTTTTCGTTGAATCCCCCAGCGTGTCAAAGTAGTGTATCTTACCTCGGCGTAGTCCACAACAATCAACAAATAGTCACTGTGTAAAGCAACTATGCTCGTCTACCTATAATTAGTAAACGATCATTAGACAACTACATACTCACGTCATTAAAGTCAATAGCTAGACCCACACACATTAATGAGTCACTTTAGTTTCAGGTCTAATCTACAAGTCAAACGACGTTACGGTTCAAAAGTTACTTCATTTCATAACTGACCCCGTTGCGCCGCAACACCACGTTGCGCCGCAACCTCACATGTTGCACCGCAACCTATCTGTCTGGAAACTAGTTGCGCCGCAACTAAGAGTTACGCCGCAACTCGTTGCGATCCTGCACCACTTCGATCAGTTGGACCCCAAACCAACACCAAACGATCCCAAATCAAATAGCAGACCTTTATGCATCAAAATCCTTCATTTTATGACCAATCAAAAGCAATAAACTTCCCCATAAAACAACATATGATTTACATCATAAAAACAAACGTTATTACGACATCGATTGATCCTCCAATGACCTAAACCACTTCTTAATAATCCATACAATTGAAAAGATAATAAATCTACATTGTAATACCTTTTCTACCTGTAGATCCCAAAGAGGATGAAAAACTCTTGATTAAACACACCCGAATCACACGTAAGGAAGCATTTCGGCTTGCAATTTGATGGAGGAACTATGTGGGGCGGCTAGGGCTTCTTAGGAGGATGTGTTTTCTGCAATTAACCTTCTAATGACACTCCCCAAACCCCTTAACCCGTTTTTGACTTTGCTCCTATGTCAAAACTAGTCCCTAAGCTTCATAATCCTTCATTACTAGTCAAAAACTACTATATGGACCATATATAACATAATTACTTCATTAAATACCACTACATAGGCATTTATCTACATTTTACACACATAAATACTTCATTATACGTTTAGGCTTTCAAGCCTCACACAAAACACACAATAACTACATATAAGCATTAAATCTAAAATAGACTTAACGTCACCCTATGTTGACTTAACGACATTAGTCAACTGTTAAATAAAAAGTTTAGGATGTTACAATTGCCTCCCCCTTAAGAGGATTCCGTCCTCGGAATCTCATTAGAAAGGAATAACTCCGGATACTTCTCCTTCATTACTGCATCTATTTCTCACGTTAAGCTTTCTCCATGATTATGCCTCCACTTGATCATCACAAGATCAATCAATTTCCTACATAGCTTCTTTTGCTTCCTTTGAAGCTTCTTTGACTTTTGGTCAAGGATCTCAATCTGACCAACTACAAACACACCTTATCCTCAATACTCATATCTCTCCACGGATGCACACTGGTTTCACCTCAACCAATATATCATGTCATCGTATACTTGCATCTTAATCCATGTCTTATATTACATCAACATGGACTCACCACTTACACGTAACTTCTTGACACATCTTGACATATCACACATAAATTTGTCTCACATATTCATATTAGTACTAGCTTCACAATAAGCACGATTACCCACGTCTTACATACTAGTATTACATCTAGCATGATTTACTACATCTTACATATAACTTAAACATTAGGTACATTCATTACCTAATTAATCTCACGTCGACTTCAACGTTTGGTCTCACTAACATATCTATCTCATTATGATTCATGCGTGTATCTAGTGAACTAGACACACCATTTTTTTTAAGCGCCACACATAAGTCATTTCATCATACATATAACATGATCATTGATGCATATGATCACAACAATAAATCTCAAGGCACCATCACCCAATCATATGTTTTTACCAAGTTTTATACCCCATTCATTCTTCTTTCCATCAAACTAAGAGTGATAGGCATCACATGAGTTCACCATTTTTATTTTTTTTCCTCACACTTGTCAAACATCTTTAAAAATCTCATATAATGGCCGTCTCGATTCAAAACATTCCACCATTTACTCTCACACTTTAAAAGCACTTCTTAATCACACATCTTTTCTTTCATGTCCAAGGTGACATGACCACTCACTTTCGTCAGGGGACCATTAACTCCTTGTATTGCCACCAAACTTTCGGTGTCTAGTCTTGGCTTTTAACCCATTCACACTTCAACATATAAAAGTTACTACACCTTGTACCATAATAGGTCGTATCACACTTCAGGCGACATCCAAATGAACACATCATTACGGTTCATGAACTTTCTCAAGTACTACTTTTGGTCATTTCGTTCTTGGATACCGAAGTCTTACTTTTTGACTTATAGTTCCATGCTGGTTATTCATGAACTTTCCGAATCTACTCTCATAATACCAACATCTTCGTCTCTAGAAACATCACCCTTGACTGGCTCGTTATATACAAGTGCTTACCATAACCTCATAGTCATGGAAGTAAACTTCAAATGGGACCTTGTCCCTTTCAATTCTACGCATCAGCTTCTACTTTAACTTTTACTCACTTTGGGCGAATTTTATAATCAGACCTCTACTTGTAGAACATCGTAGTAACGTTCCTTACACGGCATGATGTTCTTCATCATATGTAGAATAGATAGTAATGTCATCACCGAACGTAATGACTGAACGGTCTAGAGAAACTTTGAACTTATCCCTTAGGTTCGCGACATGGTAAGGACCCTTCGTTATCATGCAAGTACTTCAAGAAACTCAATTGAGTCATAAAGAGCGTATACTTATCCCAAGCAGGACTTTCATCATCAACTTCATCGTATGGTAGTACAAATCGTAAATCCATCTTGTAGAAATAAATAGAGTCCACAATCGACATCGTTAACTTCTTTCTGTAAGTGAGGACGAAACGAAAGGTATCTTTGAATAAAGGTAGCACTCGTCACACATCAATAAAAGGTTCGACCTCACGATCGCAACGAAACCCAGAACATCCACAAAACATCTCGAAACTACGGGTGACCTCGACGTTAGAAGTACAATCTTTTCCTTACATAAGTAGATCACATAGGCGAGAAACATGTTCAATTCGGAACCGAATGCTTCTGAAAACTTCTACTTCTAGTGATTTAAGAGACTGCAATTAAATCCATCATTTTTCTTCTTAACTTCTCTTAAGGGAAAACTCATTATCTTGACAAGCAGCCATACGTAAAATTCTGCGCAAACATAGGATCTCCACATCATATTTACGTCACACCGGCGAAGGCAGTAAGCGATAGAACTGCTGGAAGGTTCACGTGTTAGTTCGCCATTCATTCCTGCAATATGAGAAAGAATCTCGATCTCGTCGTTTGTTCTTAGCGGCTTCCACCGTCATTCGAAGGACCTGAACTCTCGTCTTTGGAGTGGCTGCATTCTTTCCTTCGTTCTTCATCTGAGGGCAATCGGCAATAAGATGTCCCGTTTCTTGACACTTGTAGTAATGATACTATCCTTATAATTAACTGCAATGTGCCCCAATGAACCACACGTAATGCACCCTTTGGTCTTGTCTGAACATTGACCTTCATGTGTAATCTTGCAAGTTGGGCACCACGTGCCACTCTTATTCTTGTCCTTACTTCTATTCGAAATTGAACTACCTTTAAACTTCTTATTAGAACCCGAAGAACAATTAGATCTTCTCTTGAATCTCGACTTCTTATCATCGGCTTTCTCAACAACTTTTCAGATTTGAGGCCATCATTCAACCTCTTAAACTCCTTTATAGTTGTAGACAAGGTAGTGTGCTGCCTACCTAAACTACGTTAATTAGCCGGGAGGCCATCACAATAAGCCTCAACTCTCAAGTTCCCACATACTCTTCCAAGAACTTCTCCTTAAATGTACCCCAAGGCATCACCGCTAGTACCTCGGGAGCTATTGACACCGTAGTAGTCTTCCACCAATTTCGGGCATTCTTCTTCAGCAATCGAGTTGCACACAAAACCTTCATGTCATCAGGACAATAACATGAAGCAAAGACCACCCCAAAGTCCTCTATCCACTCCATTGCACCAACTGTATCTTGTGTACCGTAAAAATCCTTAGCACCACATTTCTGAAAACTCTCGTATTTGAAGTTAGTAGGACGAGGAGCAACCACTACACGAGGCTCCACCACGTTACCTCCACCATTCACTCCTGCAACAACATTTTTAGGAGCAGCTTGCGACCTCACATTAGATGGCTCAACTTCATTAAAGGGATTAGAGTTATTCTCATCGGTTTGCTCATTCCGACGCAAGTTAGCTTCTCATTTCAGCATCTCTTTCGGCCCTTACTCGAGCCAATTCTTCTTCATTCGGATCAACGCAGACACAGTCTCACAAACACACACATGTCGTGATACATTTACAATTACGTTCGCAACCGGAATTGTAACTGTATCCTTCCATACGTGTACCCGGTAACCCTGCTGTGCATCACCTATTCATCACCTCTTAAACTCCTTTATAGTTGTAGACAAGGTAGTGTGCTGCCTACCTAAACTACGTTAATTAGCCGGGAGGCCATCACAATAAGCCTCAACTCTCAAGTTCCCACATACTCTTCCAAGAACTTCTCCTTAAATGTACCCCAAGGCATCACCGCTAGTACCTCGGGAGCTATTGACACCGTAGTAGTCTTCCACCAATTTCGGGCATTCTTCTTCAGCAATCGAGTTGCACACAAAACCTTCATGTCATCAGGACAATAACATGAAGCAAAGACCACCCCAAAGTCCTCTATCCACTCCATTGCACCAACTGTATCTTGTGTACCGTAAAAATCCTTAGCACCACATTTCTGAAAACTCTCGTATTTGAAGTTAGTAGGACGAGGAGCAACCACTACACGAGGCTCCACCACGTTACCTCCACCATTCACTCCTGCAACAACATTTTTAGGAGCAGCTTGCGACCTCACATTAGATGGCTCAACTTCATTAAAGGGATTAGAGTTATTCTCATCGGTTTGCTCATTCCGACGCAAGTTAGCTTCTCATTTCAGCATCTCTTTCGGCCCTTACTCGAGCCAATTCTTCTTCATTCGGATCAACGCAGACACAGTCTCACAAACACACACATGTCGTGATACATTTACAATTACGTTCGCAACCGGAATTGTAACTGTATCCTTCCATACGTGTACCCGGTAACCCTGCTGTGCATCACCTATTCATCACTCTTCAACTATCCTGCATTAACTCTACTTGTCAACTTCAAGTCCATATCCCTTGAACTAGTAGACTCAACAACAATGTCTACCGATCACTTCATTCCTCACGTACCTTTAGTCTTCATTTAACTTCATGTGCATGATAATCCTCATACACCTCTAACCGGCTATAACTTTTCATTGATCTTCACATATTTCCACACACAAGAGACATCAACGTCATTAAAGTTGCTACACTATGTTTACTCTCGGCACATAAAGGTTCACTACATAGAAACCTCTCCAACTTCATTACTTTGCACACCGGTCAACACAAGCATGGCTATACAAACACACTCGCGTCGTGATACGCTTGCAATTATGTTCCGGACCATAATTGTAATTGTATCATTTCACATGCGTGTTCGTTACCACTATTGTGTATCGTGTCCTTTTTCCATCTATTCCAATCCACATAATTTTCAGCACAATACTACATAAATTCAACATCAAGTACGAAATGTAAATAAATGTCTAAAGAGACAATCGTCTATGGGTAGCTAAGTTCTCCTTCATGCATCTACCCAACTCTCACTCTTATTCCTGCATCAACTAGTCATTCAAGCTAAACCTGAGGGAACAACCACATTTAAGAAACAAGTGTTAGCTAACGAATTAGCTAAGTAAGATAACGCTGTATTATTTAAGCATTTGTCCAATTAAAACAATCTTCATTATTAGACAAGTTTATTTAGGCACAACACACATCACACGTTCACACATAACTGCATATCAACTTCATATCAATTAGGGGAATCCCCTAAATGTGCCTATCCTTCATTTTAATCACACATTATCAAACATATCTTCGTTAACTGCATATAAGTGTAACATAAGTCACACCCGACTAGATGCTTCACCAAAAGGCGAGTCAAACTTCGTCGTTAAGGAATGGCAAGCCAATCCAAGAGTAATCCGTGTGTGGAGGTTGGTCAAACCCCTCGTATTACTCGCCCTACATTATAATGACCATGTTGCAAGGAGACACCCAAGCAACAACTACGTCAACGCACTTGTCCGGGTAAGACTAGTACGGGTTAAGCTTAACACTTTCCCTGCATTATATTTACGAGCTCGGTTTCACACATATGGTTTAGGTAACACACATTCCTAAACCGTCACACACATATAGTCTAGGTAACACACATTTCTAGACATTCACACACTTTATCTTCATTACGTTTGGATCCTTAAACGTGCAAGTGACATGGCAACCTAATAAGTCTAGTGAGCTAGGTGTACAAGCCATGTAAGCATTCATATATCACACAACAACTTCATTTCTACATTTCATGCATAATGAGATACTTCGTAATACTACATAAACTGCATAACCATACACTACATTAAACATTACTTCATTTCAATACATTAGGGACTGCATTTCAGGTCTCATGGTCAACTACATAACCCATAATACCTCCCGTGTAACCTTATATGCCCACATGCAATATAAAGATACCAAATGGAAGTATTTATGATTTGAAACCAGCTTTTCGTTGAAATCCCCAGCGTGTCAAAGTAGTGTATCTTACCTCGGCGTAGTCCACAACAATCAACAAATAGTCACTGTGTAAAGCAACTATGCTCGTCTACCTATAATTAGTAAACGATCATTAGACAACTACATACTCACGTCATTAAAGTCAATAGCTAGACCCACACACATTAATGAGTCACTTTAGTTTCAGGTCTAATCTACAAGTCAAACGACGTTACGGTTCAAAAGTTACTTCATTTCATAACTGACCCCGTTGCGC
>CM067172.1:38131909-38243066 GCA_034093135.1 Erigeron breviscapus
AAAACATAAATGAAACTGTGTATATACAATAGGATCTTTACAAAAGCCCAAATAATACCTTAAATATATAATAGGATATATATTTTAAATTCTTTAATGAGTATAATATGGTATAGTGGTCAACTAAACCCGACCCTTGTTAATTTGCAATGCACTTAAAGTTGACCCTTGTTTATTAACCAATTCTGGTCTTTTATCCAACATGTACATCTTCCTATATTTCCTAACTTCTGAATGTCATCAACACGTCCAACTTTCAAGTTATTGTACTATTAGTGTTTATAATATGAAATTGGTTGCTTACTTGCTTTAGTCTTATGGCTGTTTATGTAAATAAAAAGGCATAAGCATGAGTAACACTGAGTGCTTTGAATAAAAGATGCCAAAAAGATAATGAAACTAAAACACTAATCCGTTAATCATCAGCGCACTAAATGAGCAGGAGTATGTTGCTTTTTTTCTTCAAAAATGTTGATCCTTGAAATTAAGTACATATCCAATTTACTCGACTATCTTTTGTTTATTTTTTTTTTCCGATAGAAACTTGCTATTGTATTTGGCTTTTCTAATTCTATCTGAAGATAGCCTTCTAGGAGTGGAAAATGAGCTTGTCTTTATATGGGTTTTCTGGAAACAGCACATGAGGATGTTTACTTACATTTGCACGACCCACTTCAATTTATCTTTCACACTTGTATCTTTTTGCAAGGAACCAAGCTCTTCCTACAACACATGAATACAAATAGCATTTCATGTTAACAACTTGACACAATAAATATTAATAGAGTATATGTTGTAATCCTCACAAAAGAATATGGAAAAGGCACATTGTGAATTAATACTTAATTTGTCATCACAATTAACACATTTTATATTATAAACAGACAACTTTCTTTGCAGGTAAACTTGATGAGGACCATTCTGACACATATTAAAGATGCACCCGAACCCATTTTGACTCGTTGACCAACCCACCCATCTTGATACAACTACATGACGGAAAGGATTTTCGTAAGATATAACACTTTCAATTTTGTACTAAAGCTGGAATTATCGCATGTATGGTGGCCATAACAGGTATTTTTTTGGCTTTAGAGAGACTTACGAAAACTAAATGCTTTCAGGAGGGAAGAATGCAAAGTGGGAAGTGAATGATGGATTCCTCATATATATAGACCCTCATGAGGAACCAAACAAATTCTATAACCCCCAACTCAATAAACTCTCATTAAACATCTATCTATTTATCACAAACCTCACGTTTATTTACATATACATATACATCACTTAGTCTCTTTCACATTCCATCATTTTACATTACTTAGTCTCTTTCACATTTCACCCTTTTAACTTCCTAATAATCATCAATATAATCAATTACTACTCTTCCAATTTTCCTTTCACATTCCACCTTTTCAACTTCTTAATCATCATCAATTACTACTCTTCCAATAATACACATATGACTAATAAACCACATAACAAATGAAAAATTTAATACCCATGCTATATACATTTGTAAACTATGCAATTAGAGCTATAACAACAATTATGAAGAGAGATTATTTAAGTTTTAGAGTTGATTCATGACTCAACTTTTATATTACATAAGGATTATTACTTGTAATAACACAATTGAATGAACTCCTTGTCAAATTTAATCAAATTAATTACAACATATATCTCTCAACCCTTAAAGTAATTACATCACCGTCATCACCGTTACGATCGATCACTCATAACCGTCATCGCACCGTATTGGGCAGGTAACCATTTAGTTTTTTATAATCTATGTTCGTAGAACAATATATATCATGAAAATCAATGAAGTAGGTGTGAGGGCATTTATATCGTATCACTTTGTTCCCTCTAAATTGAATGCATATTGGAATGACCTAATAAATTTAATTGCGGACGAAGTCGTCCAACGATGGCTCAATCATGGTCAACTATGACCCAAACATGTGGGGGTGCAAAATTTCGAGTTTCATTCGTCGCAAAGTAGAAGATTAAATATAAATATATATCGTAACAAGTCAAGTCAATGACTTATAAAAACATAATAAACTATCATTTCATTATATGGTAATAAACTAATAATAACATACTAATATGTAACGATAGTTTGTGTCTATTTTAATATGTGTATCTACCAATAAACTAAAACAAGATTGACATGTTCTTGAAACGACACGTGGCGTAATCCTTGATCGACACGTGTCCTTTTAATTTGTTTATTTTGTTAAATTAGCTTTTTTAGTCGTATTATTATTATTATTATTATTATTATTATTATTATTATTTTATTATTTGTTTATTATTATTATTATTATTATTATTATTATTATTATTATTATTATTATTATTATTATTATTATTATTATTATTATTATTATTATTATTATTATTATTATTATTATTATTATTATTATTATTATTATTATTATTATTATTATTATTATTATTATTATTATTATTATTATTATTATTATTATTATTATTATTATTATTATTATTATTATTATTATTATTATTATTATTATTATTATTATTATTATTATTATTATTATTATTATTATTATTATTATTATTATTATTATTATTATTATTATTATTATTATTATTATTATTATTATTATTATTATTATTATTATTATTATTATTATTATTATTATTATTATTATTATTATTATTATTATTATTATTATTATTATTATTATTATTATTATTATTATTATTATTATTATTATTATTATTATTATTATTATTATTATTATTATTATTATTATTATTATTATTATTATTATTATTATTATTATTATTATTATTATTATTATTATTATTATTATTATTATTATTATTATTATTATTATTATTATTATTATTATTATTATTATTATTATTATTATTATTATTATTATTATTATTATTATTATTATTATTATTATTATTATTATTATTATTATTATTATTATTATTATTATTATTATTATTATTATTATTATTATTATTATTATTATTATTATTATTATTATTATTATTATTATTATTATTATTATTATTATTATTATTATTATTATTATTATTATTATTATTATTATTATTATTATTATTATTATTATTATTATTATTATTATTATTATTATTATTATTATTATTATTATTATTATTATTATTATTATTATTATTATTATTATTATTATTATTATTATTATTATTATTATTATTATTATTATTATTATTATTATTATTATTATTATTATTATTATTATTATTATTATTATTATTATTATTATTATTATTATTATTATTATTATTATTATTATTATTATTATTATTATTATTATTATTATTATTATTATTATTATTATTATTATTATTATTATTATTATTATTATTATTATTATTATTATTATTATTATTATTATTATTATTATTATTATTATTATTATTATTATTATTATTATTATTATTATTATTATTATTATTATTATTATTATTATTATTATTATTATTATTATTATTATTATTATTATTATTATTATTATTATTATTATTATTATTATTATTATTATTATTATTATTATTATTATTATTATTATTATTATTATTATTATTATTATTATTATTATTATTATTATTATTATTATTATTATTATTATTATTATTATTATTATTATTATTATTATTATTATTATTATTATTATTATTATTATTATTATTATTATTATTATTATTATTATTATTATTATTATTATTATTATTATTATTATTATTATTATTATTATTATTATTATTATTATTATTATTATTATTATTATTATTATTATTATTATTATTATTATTATTATTATTATTATTATTATTATTATTATTATTATTATTATTATTATTATTATTATTATTATTATTATTATTATTATTATTATTATTATTATTATTATTATTATTATTATTATTATTATTATTATTATTATTATTATTATTATTATTATTATTATTATTATTATTATTATTATTATTATTATTATTATTATTATTATTATTATTATTATTATTATTATTATTATTATTATTATTATTATTATTATTATTATTATTATTATTATTATTATTATTATTATTATATACACACAAATAGTTGGTGCAAGCACCGGTCATACGGTTAGGCGGCGACAATACCCGTAAGTAACGACTGCTAAACCGAGAGCTAACCGGCCTTATGTTGTTAAGGAGATTGTGGTCATCATAAAAAGGCCCCGTAATTCTCAAACTCGCAAAATATATGCTCTCATGTTTCACTGTTACAAGTTCCCAGATAACATGTTGCGCCTCCTTTCCAATTTACTTGTAGAATTCGTTATTCCAACATCCAACCTATTTGTGGTTCATTTTTTATCATCTTAAGTTTGTTACCTATTGTCTTGGTAAATTGCTTACTAAGTTTACCAAAATCTTTTGTTACAAAATACTCTCTTATATATATTATCTAATGTCAAAATAAGAGCAATAAATCTAATACATTGCTTTTACCTGGCTATCATTGATATCCGTTGACACAGCCTTTATTATACCATACTTATACTTATTATTATCATTAACGTGTTCGGAATTAAAAAAATATTTTTGTCACTACAATAATAATCAAATTTTAAATTTTCCTTGCAATTGGCCAATATGCCTTTGTTAGAGGTATTTTGCGAAAAGAAAATAAAGATCTTAATTACAAAAACCTTGTCACGGTAACCTTTTTGTAAGGATATATGCTAGGACATCTCTTATTTTTATAGAAAATGAAAAAACAAATGGAAATTGCCTACTTCTCGTTAGGGAATAGCTTAACAATATGCAAACTACTTACCAAAACAAGGAGAAACCATAAAACATAACATAACGTTTTACATGCCATCGCACATGTATTTGTTTACATCGAGATACCATAAACATACAGTAAAATGATGAACATTGATTAAAAGAAAGTCCGGATAGCATAAAATTATTGTTGCTGACAGTGTTCAAACCAAAACAAATGGCATTTTCATGTCTTCGTCCATTTGTTACCAAAATGGTTGTTACCAGAGCTAAAACTGAGAATATTATGGCAGGGTACGCTGCTTTAGAGGCAATGCTCCAAGGGCTTCACGTTCTGCTTTTTCCCTCTCTACCTGAGATGTACAACACCTTGTTTCAGATAACACTGTATTTGTGAAACATTATGCATATATGCCACATACAGTTACTTGTTTCCAAATGAACCCAGCTAATATAGAACAAAGGGAGCACCATTGTATTAATAATTATTATTATAAGCTGCTGTAATTTTCCTAGCAACTGTAACAGACTGCAATTATTTTAACTCATTCCCAGGGATTTGTAATTACAGTAGAAGAGAGTTAGATCCTAACCACAAAACAGTACCATAAAATGCCGGTATAACCAAAATGTGCTTAGTGTCACTCCGATAGATAAAAATGTCCTAACATTAATAACATCAGCCACCTTAAATGCTAAAAACAAAAATACGAATGTGAATGTTCACATTAGATAAACTAGTCTTTAGGCCCGTCCGATGGACAGATAGTTTCAAAATATATATATATAAAGGTAAATATCAAAATAATAAATAACAAAACAGGTGAAAAATAACAAAACATGAACAAAACAAATTTAAAAGAATAAACCCTTTTGTAGTAGAAGAAGAAGCCATAATCAAACTACAATTGATAACAAACTAAATTAAAAGAGATGAAAAATAACAATAACATAACAATTCAATATCAAATAATAAACAAACACGAACAAAATACCAAAAATAAAATTAAAGTGATATAAAAAAAACCGTATGTTTTTTTTGTTGAGAAATTTACTGAACTTGATTTGTTTATTAAAGATAGAAAGGAGAGAAATAATATGAAAGAGAATGATTAATAATAATTTAGGTCATATATATAATAATTTATTGGGAGAGTTTAAGGATATTATATATCTTTAAAATTTAAAAAGATTTGTTTTGATAGAAAAAGATTTATGATAGAGTTTTAAATATAATTATCTATTTAATAAGCAAATAAAAAATAAAAAAAATCTAGAAAAAAGGAAGAGCTCTAGAGTAATTAGGAGAGAGTTTTAGGCCCAAAAAGGGCTTTAAGGGGTGCCAAGTGTACCCCCAACCTCCTCTTTTAGTTATAGGATAGATGGGTTGTTATTAGCAGGGACGTCAATGAGCAAGAAACTAGTTAGCGGATGGTGGGTATGTCATGTCCATCGTAGGTAATCCTGCCTCGCTATCCCTCAACACCCGTTTAAAATACACATCAACCCACCATAACCGGCGTAAATATACATTTTTCTAATTTATTTCTATAGATCATTGTATAATTTTTTCTTATGCTTCTTCAAATAGTTATCCTTTTTCTATTTTCCTTTAAACTGACCAGACATTCAATAACAAGAAATCATGAAATCTATCTAGTATATATCGTTTAGACAAAAACATAAGATTTTTTTCTTAAAATGAAAACTTCATTACCACCAAAACTATGATTCTCTTCTAACTATAGTTGTCGACTTGTGATTTGGAACGTGAACATTTTGACTCCTAAAATCTATTCGTAACTCGAGTCATAAGAGTTCGAATAGTTGATAAAAATTAGAAAATAATCTATTTGTTGAAAAAGAAAAACTTGTTATCATATTTATATCTTCAACTATAGACAAAAGAAGTTTTCTTGAAAGAAAATGGTATTTAACCAGGAATAAAAATTTGATACAGTAATGAAAACACATAATTTCTTGAACTCGCAGTCAAATTAATTGTATCGTAGCTATAAAAAAAATTTACCTAGTACACATGTTTCCTACAGGAGACTATTGTGAATGTTAATATTACTTGAAAACTTCTAAAATGAAAAAGAAAAGATATATGCATTTGAACTGTTACTGCTTTACACACTTAACCCAAATAATTATAAAACTCTTTCTTAAAAAGTCAAGTTTCTCACACTCTCCACGTAGCACTCTCTCTCTCTCTAAAAAATATTGCTTCCATGATCAGTGATTTCCAAAAAAGAGGCATATGACAACGATGGAGAAAATGAATGCCGCAAATGTAATCATGTGTAACTTTTTGCTTGTATGACTTGGATCAGTTCAGTTCTAAGTCGACAAAATCATGAGTCGAGATCCAAGTCATATGCAGTCTCGAGTCTAACCCCCTTCTTAATATTGACTGGTAAACTAACCCTCCATCATACGTGTCTAACAATTATGCTATTAACATACTTAAGCAATTTCATATTAAATGCTGTAAGCTATATACATAGCTTGTTATGTAACTGATGATTCCTGTTAAGATAAATTAAAAGACTTCCATCCTAGGAATACACTCTACCAAACGTTATAAAAGGTTTTTCAGTTTTCAAGTCTTTACTCATCTCAAACTCTTCAAGTTGAGACATGCATAAAGTGTAATACTGTTCTATTTCCATGTATTTTAATGTCAATTCTGAAATCTTAAGTTCCAATTTCGTTGTCATTTGGTGCTCAACATCACATTTTATTATGACGCTAGTTCCCCTACAATCATTAGTATCAACCCTTGATGACCAGCTCCAAATGAGGGCCCTGTCTCCAATAAGTCTTGTCAATCCCTTTGGGTAATCCCTAGAATATCCTTTCTAATGATGCTTACATTTCTTGAGTTCCTTTAATATTCTAATTTCTTTCAATGATAATTCTAAGCCACAAGACTGGTATTCAGTCTTATCAATCTCGTCCCTAATGACCCGCAAATTTATAAGGTGGGTTGTTAATTTCACACGTTATCAATCGTTCAGATTGGTCATACTACCCAAACTAACCAATCTTTAATACAAAGGTCAAAACTGCGATCGATAACCTGAAATATGACTTATTTTCATATAGGTACTTTTTATTTGGATAGGTAATAGTCCATGAATATATATTCTCAAAAGTTCAGAATTCAGATCCTTGCTCTTCAACACTAACTAATGGCTAAAAACTAAAGATTGGTTAGTTTGCGTAGTACGACCAACCTGAACGATTGATAACGTATGAAATTAACAGCCCACCTTATAAATAGGTAATAGTCCATGAATATATATTCTCAAAAGTATTGACTTCAGATCCTTGCTCTTCAATACTAACTAATGGCTTAGTAGAGACGTAACCCCATCCTTCAGGTAAATAAGAATATGATTCCGTGATATAAAAAAAATATCAATCTCTAGCGATCATCTAAAATAGTAGATCATCATTATTGTAGATAAAATTATGCATACTTCAAAGAACTTATACTTGCTTACTTGCCACGAAAGATATGATTTTCTTTTCTTAGAGATATAGATTACATACGGAAGTCAGTGTAGGACTTGTTGTCAATTATTTTCATCAATCAAACGGCCTCCACTAGACAGATAATCGAATCTCATAAGGTACTTGCACTATATGTTTAGGCTACGATAAGCAGTTTGATGTGTCATACTTGGTGATCTCAGTGAAAACTAAACTAACTCTAGAGTTTATAAAGTGCTTCCAGATATAGTTTACAGACATTAAGTTTACAGCATTAACATCTTCGTTCACTTCATCAATCTTATCAATTAAACTGTCTAACTCTCTCCAATTTAAATATTGTTCACACAGTCCTAACAACCATTGATTCCACCCATCTATTTCCAGCGGTTCCTCTAAAATCCTATTTCGAACATAAACACAAATAGGCAAGCATATATATATATATAGAGAGAGAGAGGAGGGGTTATTTGAGAACTCTTAAAAAAAAGAACTCAAGAACTCATCTACACCCTTGGATAAAAAAAAATGGATGGACCAGATTAAAAATAAAAAAACCCTCTCAACACTAGAGGGGTACTTTTGTCAACTCCCTCTTTTTTTTCTCTCTCTTACTTTATTAAATTAATACAATTCTATCTAATTCACTAAAAAACTTTTATCTTACAAACCGTAAATCGTTAGACGAAAAGAAAAGCATGGGTAGTCTTAGAATTTCGTCCTTTTTCATTAGAGATGCAATTCGACATACTTTTGACGACTTTTTAAATTTCGTTTTTTTTTCCATCAAGTTCATCTTACACATGTGTAAGTTATTATTCTTTGATGACCTACACATGTGTAGGATGAACCTTTTAGTGGTTTCACTTGTCCTACACATGTGTAGGATGAACCTTTAAGTGGTTTTCATTTGTCCTACACATGTGTAGGATGAACCTTTTAGTGGTTTCCACTTGTCCTACACATGTGTAGGATGAACCTTTTAGTGGTTTCTACTTTCCCTACATATGTGTAGGATGAACCTTTTAGTGGTTTCCACTTGTCCTACACATGTGTAGGATGAACCTTTTAGTGGTTTCCACTTGTCATACACATGTGTAGGATGAACCTTTTAGTGGTTTCCTACAACTTCAAACCTTTTAGTGGTTTCTACTTTCCCTACATACATGTGTAGGATTAACCTTTTAGTGGTTTCCTACAACTTCAAACCCTAAACCCTAAAGCGTACCGTATACATCCGTCCCCCTACTACATCCCGCTCTAGGGTTTAGGGTTTGAAGCGAGGGTTAGCCTAGGCTAACCCTCGGGCTTCAAACCCTAAACCCTAGAGTGGGAACCTTCATCCTTTTTAGGTTTTTAGGGTTTAGCATTTAGGGTTTAGATTTTCCTGGGTTTTTAAAATGTAGCTTTCCCCTCGGATTAGCAATTAAGCTTTAGGGTTTAGGGTTTGAAGTTGTAGGGTTAGCCACGGCTAACCCTACAACTTCAAACCCTAAACCCTAAAGCGCGGGCCGAAGGCCCCCGTAATCACACTCCCCCCTCGAATTAGCATTTAGCCCCCCAGGGTTTAGATTTTAGGGTTTAAGAATGTAGCTTTTCCCTCGGATTAGCAATTAAGCTTTAGGGTTTAGGGTTTAGCATTTAGGGTTTTAGAATGCGTCATCATCATTTTTGAACTTTATAAGTAACTTACCCATGTGTAGGTTGTACTTACCCATGTGTAGGTTGTACTTACCCATGGGCAGGTTATACAACTCACCAGTTCCAGGTCTTTCCTACACATGTGTAGGATGAACGTGATGGAAAAAAAAATGAAATTTAAAAAGTCTTCAAAAGTATATCGAATTGCATCTCTAATGAAAGAGGACGAAATTTCAAGACTACCCATGCTTTTTTTTCCGTCTAACGATGTACGGTTTGTGAGATAAAAGATTTTTAATGAATTAGATATTTTTTAATTTAATAAGAGGAAATAAGAGGAGAGAGAAAGAGAGAGAGCTGGACAAGTTTTTTCATAATGACAATCATGCCCTTCCTGATCTTGATGAATGAAGGGCTAAGATTGGTTCTCGCGTTCTTTTTTTTTTAGTGGTTCTCAAAATAACTCACCCCTATATATATATATATATATATATATATATATATATATATATATATATATGTATATATGTATATATATATGTATGTATGTATACATATGCATTGACATCTTCGTTCACTTCATCAATCTTATCAATTAAACTGTCTAACTCTCGCCAATTTAAATATTGTTCACAGATAGTCCTAACAACCATTGATTCCACCCATCTATTTCCAGCGGTTCCTCTAAAATCCTATTTCGAACATAAACACAAATAGGCAAGCATACATATATGTATACATATTGGAGAAATATATGTATAGATCTAGATAAAAATAACATTCAACAAAGGATACAAACCACCATTATAGATGTGTACAGTCTTTTAGAATGTTGATGGCTAATCACAATTTATAATGTGAGAATCACATGAGAGGTGCGTATGCACTAATCAAAACGATAATATTTAATATTCCTCACTTTCGAAGTATCAGTATTCTTGAAAAGCAAAAAAGAGGTGCTTTTGCGCTATTCAATCTACATAGAAACCAATTCTACTTAGAAACCATTTACACTTTGGTATACATTTCCAATAAAGCTTTTTCATAAAAACCGAAAGAAAGATTTTTCGTAAGTACCAACAAAAAGTTTTTGAATAAATACCAATCTCTGGTTGATGCTAGTTAGTAAAAAAAAAAAATGTTTTCACAATCGTTCGTACTGGATCAAGAAAAATATTAAACCGTTGATTCCCATACCCAATAAGTCGTTAACTTCCACTATTTGTCTATTACAAACCATCGATTCAACACATAAAACAAACAATAGTACTTAATCTACACATACTATAGACTTTTTACCCGACATAAACATATTATGAATATCAAAACAGACCCGAATAGAAAGTAACATCAAAAGACCCGCTTAATTTACTAATACAACCCACAAACATCAACAAAAACAATCAATTTTAAGTTAGACACATACCAGGTTCAGCATATCAGTCAGATAACTCCTAAATGGAGTCTGTTGTGCCTGCATGCGATAACAAAATATAATTATCATCATTTTTATTATTACATAAATATTTACATATTTTGAATGGTTTCTAAAATTCTAGTCCTAGACCTACACCTAAACTACCCCCAATAAAATCCTAGAAGCACCTAGGGCTTTACATACATACATATATATAGATATAGATATCTAATAAATGAAATAAAAGAGTGAACAGAAAGAAAGAAAGAAAGAAACCTGAAGATCTTCAGGAAGGTACTCATGTTTCATGGAAAGATCCATGGCACGCAAAATACGTTGGTTCCGAGCATCAACAATCTCACGAGGCAGCCTATCCAACGCTTCCTTTATATCCAATGATTCCATTGGATCGTACAAATCATCATATCTTAATCCTATTTATATATTTATATTAATTAATATCAAATCAACAAAAATACCCAATTAATTAATAACTGTAATAAAAAATTAGGTTAGAATCTGACCGTATTTACGAAGCCGATTGGAGACTGTTTTCTTATGTAAAGCAGCAAACCAGTTTTTCTTTGGATCTAAAATTGCTTTCACCAACTTTGAACTCGCCATCCAATTTGATTTATTTCTTCTGGATTTGATTATTTCCTTTTATATAATTATTATCTGAAATGTTATTGATAATATAACAATAATAGAGTAATAATAACCGTGTGTTTCTTAGACAAAAGAAACTGGTCATTGACGCCTTCCGCGGCGGGTTTTGAGCCCCCGGTGTATTGCTCTACCTAAGTAGAGAGACATTTTTCTACAGAAATGGTAGAAAAAGTCCTCCAACCTTTGCATGGGATGAGGGTCGAACCCATGACCTCTGTCTTTAGAGGCCAGAGTATTTATCACTAATCCAAACCACGCTGCTTTTAAACACTGTATAAGTTATAACTTATAAGCTCAAATATATAGGCCCAGTTCATGATAAATATTTTGTGTAAGAGGCCTAAGGGATATGATCTAAGCCACTAAGTTCAAAATCATAGGCCCAGTTCATGAAGATTTGGTTGGTAAAACAAAAGTATAGGTCGCTGGGAACTCCTTGATTTTATGTACTCACATAACTCTCAATAAGGATAATGTCAAGGTAATTTAACCAATTAAATTCAATTCTGTCTTAGACAAGAATCGAACCCAGATTTACTCTCTGAAAATGACGACCGGTGGTCAACTCTTTGTAGTTGGTTATTTGGTTGGTACAATTGTCCATTAAAAATGAGAAAATGAATTAAATTTAATTTGTTTGGTAAATAGATTCTACTCTTAAGAATGGTACTTTAGCACTAATTAACGTTACAACGTTAGCATTGGAGCTTTCGTTTTTTTCCCACCCTTCACTCTCAACTAATCCTCTTATGTCACCTCATTTTTCCCTCTGTCACCCATCATTCCACTAGTTTGTTGGCATCTTTTTCTCTCACTCACCTCTCATTACCATTTTCACTACAATATAAAAGAAAAGAAAGAAAAAAGTTGTTGAATGGCTACACCGGTCAAAAAAGTACAATCCTCTCACTCTCCCGTTCGCGGTAAAGTTTTCTTCACTTTGCTCTCCTCACTCCTCCCCTCACTGTCGGCGGCGGTGTTCTCGTGCGATACAAAAACATTCCTCACCTTTGTTATTTTTGAAAATCATAGAAAAGATGGTTATGTGTTATAATAATATGTATAAAGCATTTGATTATCGTATTAAAATTAAATATGATCAAACCATAAGTGATTATCTATAATTGATTGGTAATCAAGTGGAGATTTAGACCAATTAGCTTAGTATCAGAAGAGGATTAGATTGGAGGCTTAGAACTCTTTAGAAGTTCTACATGGTTGATGTTTTAGGGTTAATATCAAACGACACTATAAGGTTAACCACTAATTGACACCTCAGATTGTGACTTGACAAAAACATAAATATGTCACATAATCATAGAAATAATCTCTTAGTTATAGAGATAACGTGGGTTTTGGTTCCTCATGGTATTGTGAGAATAACAAAATAAGAATCCTATGAATTTAATACTCGATATATTCTAAACACATCTGGAACACCTTTGGAACGCTATACTGCAAACCGTGACAAAAAGCAATTATTTGGAACGGTTTTAAAACCACTCCAAAAACCAATTTATTATTTGGGACCATTTTTTGGAACGGACGAAAAAGCGTTACAAATAAACAATAAAAACCGTTCCAAAACACCTATTTTTGTAGTAGTAATTCGCATACAACAAGGATAACCCTGGTTTCGTATCTGTTTAATTCTCACAAGTTTGAAGCATGCGGGTGTTAACGAGAAATATGTTGATCACCATAAACGAAAAACCAGTATATGCAATTTGTCCCTGTTAATATTTTAGTTCCTAACATTAATCAATGAAAACAGTTGCCAAATATGAACCAAGTCATGATTTTTTCTCTCATCACCAATGACTCTATACATAATTGCAAATCACAATATCATATTTCAATTCATTGCAAAATCATTAATAAATAGGAAGCTTCATTAATGAATCTTCCTATTTATTAATGATTTTGCAATGAATTGAAATATGATAATGTGATTATCTATAATTGATTGGTAATCAAGTGGAGATTTAGACCAATTAGCTTAGTATCAGAAGAGGATTAGATTGGAGGCTTAGAACTCTTTAGAAGTTCTACATGGTTGATGTTTTAGGGTTAATATCAAACGACACTATAAGGTTAACCACTAATTGACACCTCAGATTGTGACTTGACAAAAACATAAATATGTCACATAATCATAGAAATAATCTCTTAGTTATAGAGATAACGTGGGTTTTGGTTCCTCATGGTATTGTGAGAATAACAAAATAAGAATCCTATGAATTTAATACTCGATATATTCTAAACACATCTGGAACACCTTTGGAACGCTATACTGCAAACCGTGACAAAAAGCAATTATTTGGAACGGTTTTAAAACCACTCCAAAAACCAATTTATTATTTGGGACCATTTTTTGGAACGGACGAAACTTTACAATACACATACTAATTACTTTCTAATTTGACACATCTAACCCAAAGTTTAGGTTAACAATCAACACTCCCCCTTAAACTAAACTTTTGGTCTAAGGTGGGTCTTCAACTTGCTTTGTCTTGCTTTACAGTAAAGATGGTTCTTCGTCTTCTGAGATAAGAAGTGCTTCTTGCTCCTTGTCCTTCTCCTTGTCTTTCCACTTCGTGCATTCTTTCGCGAAATGTCCATGATCACCACATTCATAACACCTTAGCTTGCTTTTGTCAATGCTTCCACGACTAGTACCTTTTCCATAGCTACTTTTGTTTTTGTTGAAGTTTCTTCCACGTCCTCTACCATAGCTTTGATTATTCGAATTTGCCAATAGAAGTTTGTTTTGATAATTATCTTCTGGTTCGTCTTGACTTTTGAGTATAGCTGGCAAAAATGACGGGTCGGATCGGGTTGGGTAACGGGTCAATACGGGTTCGGGTGGGTTCGGGTCAAAACGGGCTCTTCTAAAAACAGGTCATTTTGGGTTCGGGTCAATACGGTTCGACTTTAAAATTTTACTCGTAATTCATTAACAACTTAAGATTGCCATGTAATAGTAACATATAATTATAATAGTAAATATATTATTATAATATAACTCATATTATAAATTCGGTTATATACTGTATACAACACTTATGAATATATTAGACACCCTACAAAATCCAGCTATAAGCCTAGAACCTACATATATTATTTTATTATTCCTAATTTTAATAATAAATGTCTTAAACCTCATCAACATTTAATACGACAAAATGACATATCATCTCTCTCCCATTTCTTTTTTCCTTTTCACACTTGGTCATCTTTTTCCCTTATTCCGCCGTTAAAGCCGCCGGAAAAACGGAATTTTCATTTTTCGCGGCCACACCACCACCATCTTCGCCACTACCTCTGTCACCACTTTTCCTCAGTGGTCTTTCTGCCACCAACATACCCGGCAACCACTACCCACTCGTGTATCACTGCCTCCACTTTTTCCTTGAATCCCTCTCCATTTGGAAACCATCACCCACAAGTTTGTATCCTCCGCCCAATTTGACCCGGGGATTAAATTTTTAAGTTCCAATTTCGCCCACTTGGACCGTTTGTAAAGTTAATGTTACCCAGACACACCCAAACTCCACAAAGTTTCACCCAGAATCGCCCAACTTCTCCCCTACGGGTTGATTTTGCCGGCTCTACTTTTGAGTCGTTCTTCAAAAGCTGTTATTCTTCCTACGGCTTCTTCAAAATGCATTGTATCAATCTCTTGATATTGTTCGATAGACGCCACGATCGGTAGAAACTTCTTTGGTACTGAGTTAAGTAGTTTCCTCACGAGTACTTTATCCTTTAGAGTACCTCCAAGGCTTTTAAACTTGGCTTGTATGCTACTTAACTTTCCTGCAAACTCACTTGCACTTTCATCTGGTTTCATCTTCAACGTTTCCAACTCGCTCCTTAAAGTTTGCAAAGGTGCTTTCTGAACCAAATCGGCTCCAAGATGCTTAACTTTGATTGAGTTCCATACTTCCTTTGCAGTAGGGTATTGTGCAACTTGCATTAACATGTCTTGTGGTAACGTTTGGAATATCATTCCTTTCGCTGTATTTTCTGCTTTCTCATCTATTACTGTTTCTTTCTTGCCATCTGCCTCTTTCTTGTCATCTGTTTCCTTCTTTGCATCAATCACTTCCCAAAGTCCATACGCCTTTAGTATTGTTTCCATCATCAATGCCCAAGTTGTGTAATTTGTATCCGTCAATTTAGAACATTGAAGTGGAACATTCCCTTGTTCACGTACTGAACTACTTGATGCACCTCCTGACATTCTTTCTTGTTGTACTTACTAAGTTACTTGCTTGCTTCTGATCAATGATCAGTACCTTGCTTATATAGAAACTACAAAGTTTCTCTTGCTTGCTTGCTTAGAATCAAAATTGATTCTAACTTTTTGCTCTTGATCCTAAGATCAAATTTATTGCGGTTTGGGCTACTTGCTACCCAATGAACTTGCTATATGGGCTACTTGCTACCCAATGGACTTGCTTTCTGGGCTACTTGCTACCCAGTACGAACGTTGACCAACTTGCTAATCAACCTTCGCGCTCCTAACCAAGTCGCAAATTAGGGCCTAACTTGCATGCTATGACCAAAATGATTGATCCTTTCTTGCTGATGAACCACAATGATCCTACTTGCTTGCTAGTTTAAATCAAGGGTTCTACTTGCTATTGAATCTTAAGGTTCGGAACTTGCTATGAACCTAAGGATTCGGTTTAACTTGCTATGAACCACAAAGGTTCGGGTTTTACTTGCTATGAACCTCGAGGGTTCGGTTAACTTGCCACTTGCTTAAACGAATTTTTAAAAAAATCCGTTCGTCTTACTATGAATCTCAAAAGATTCGGTCTTTGCTATTTAATCAATCGGGGATTTTCTTGCTAATAGGGGATCTCCTATCTTACTAACTATCAATATTTTGAAAATAAATTGAAGTTATATTACTATTAATTGGTGTTTCGTTTTTCGATCTTGCAAGTAACACCAAAAAAACTTCAATTACGTTTTTCAAAAATAATCTTACTCCGAATATCCAATTTTGATCTTTATACTTTGTCTAATACAAAAATCTTTTATACTTTACAAGTAATTGACAAAAATAAAATACTTTAGTTGTTATTTACAAAAGATCAAAAGTGAATAAGGAAAACTTGTTTTCTTTCTTTGTCAGACTTTTGCAACGTGTTTCCAATTCTTTTGTTTATGTGGTTCAAAGTCTAGAACACAAAACACAAAACATATTATTTGTCTTTTTTTTATTCGAGATCCCCAAGAAAATGATATGGGTCCTTCCTTTTCCTTGCAATTAAGAACACCCACTCTAAACGGTGTTTCTTTATTCAGTGTTCAAAGAAAACAAACCAGAATTATGACACGCACACGCAACTTTCTTCTTCTTCCTCTAGTTGATAATAGAACCCAAAAACACCAAAAAGGTCACCAGATCCGTTCGTCGTTCTACAATAAGGGTAGACCTTCAAATTTCTTCTTTCTTCTTCTACTGTAATTGGTGGTTCGGTGGTTACGGTTCTCAACTGTTCTTCGGCGATGGCGGTTACTCGACGGTTTATTCCTTTTTCTGGTTCGTGATTCCAAATCAACGAACAGGTATGTTTTCCCTCGTTCTTAATTCCCCTCTGATTGATTAAAGGCTTGACAGAAAATCAATTTCTGTTTTCTTCTTTCGTTCAGTAAATAGATTTTAAACAGAAATCGGTTTCCTCTTCTTGCTTCAGAAATCAACAACAGGAATGTTGTTTTCTTTCTTCCCTGGGTCGATTAACCGTTGGTGTAACATCCGTGAATTTTGACCCATTGACTTATGTGTAATTTGACTAACAATCTTGTTTAATGAAATAAGTGGGTCGTTTGGTGAATTAAATGACAATGTGTGTTAGTCGAGTCGTTATTTAGTTTGTTGGCATTTAGTTGTGCAACCGATTGTTTTATGGCTTGTGGGAGAAACGGGTCGGCCCGTGGGTAGTCCAAGACCCACCAGCCACCCATGACCCATTTCCCCCCCATATCTCTTTCTCCCCTCTCACTTCTTATCTATCTACCTATCTCTTTCTCTCTTTCTCTCAAAAGCAAAGCAAGACCCATTTCAATCTTCTTCACCATTTCTTGCATCAAATTAGTGTTGGATCGATTATAACATAGAAATCATAGTCACTTTCATCTCACTTTCGTCTTATCAAAGAATCAAAGCCAAGTTCTAGCATTTTTTACCCAATTAGGTCAAATTTGGGTTTGAGCTCAAGGAGACGTTTTGGTAAGTTAAATTCATCCCATTTACTTCTATTTATGCTTGTTCTTATGTTTCTAGTCGTTTTTATGGGATTCCAAGACTTGAAAATGGTAAAAATGGAAATTAGGGCTAGGGTTAGGGTTTGAAGGATTTGTGGACGATTATAATGTTTTGGTCGAATTTGTGGGTTGGGTTATGTGTATTTATGGTTAATAATGTTTGATTATACTTCAAATTGGGTTAAAAGTCTTTACAAATCGTTTTGGTATGGTTTGGGTCGAAATTGGGGGTTTGGGTTCTTATTTTCTGCACTTGTTGCTGCTGGTGGTGTTGCTGCCCAGTATGGGGCGTAACCTACGCCCCTTAGGGCCGTAGGTTACGCCAGGTCTATTTTGCTTGGGCGTAGGTTACGCCAGTGAGGGTCGTAGCTTACGCCTATCCCTATCTTCGAAATGGACCTTACGCCAAAATTTAACTGTTTACGCCAACTTCTACGCCAAAAATGACATTTCTAGAGGGCCGTAGGTTACGCCCATACTGACCGTACCTTACGCCCAGTCAAAAGTTGCCCAGCGTAGCTTACGCCCCTTTTCTCCGTAGCTTACGCCTATTGTAAAAATGCCACCGTACCTTACGCCCATATTGACCGTAAGTTACGGCCTTTGTAATTCTGAACTTTCCTTGTTTGACCTAGTTTGACTTCTGGACCTTTTTACGCGCCGAGTCTTAACCTAATTCACTTCTTACCTTGCATAACATTGATTAAGAGTCAAAGAAGTCATTTAACGTCGAGAAACATTTTGAAAACCTAATTAGGGTTTTGTCGAGAATTGTTAAGTTACGTATAAGTGTTTATGTATGTTGATGTGAATGTATATGATCGATATTTAGGTGTTGGACGTGAAGTGAACCTTGTACGGCAATAACTTGACATTATATCAATTTAGCTTTCATAACCAATCGAGGTGAGTTTCGTATCTCCCTACTCGCTTGAGATTCGGGCTGAAAAGTGTAAAACTGGTGTGTTTACTTACTTGTTGATTTATTGATTGGTTGACTTGATTATTGGATTGATGTGACAGTTCGTTTCGTTTGATTGATTTGGGTTATGTCTCCGTTAATTATTACATATATATATATTAGGATAGACGTACATACATGGAAGTCGGTTATGCCTTCATTGGGTTTTAGATGTGGTGGGAAGGTTGCGGGTGACCCTATATATAAGCATCTAGGACTTGAAGAAAGTAGAATCCTCTGAAGTATATGTACGTATAGTTGGTTTAAATTGTGAATAGTGGTTTATGATTGACGAATGTTGATAGTAGGCTTATGGTTGATGAATGTTGATAGTAGGCTTATGTTGGATGAATATTGATTGTTGGTTTATGATTTATGCATTTACATTTGATTGTAAGCATTGCATACATCGTTGATGAGCCCTCGGCAGGGGATTGCCGACATCCTGGTGCATAGATGTATGCACCCATTTCGGATGTAGAACGTGACCCCGAGTATATAGACATATATATCTCGATGATTTTGAGATACAGCCTTGTTCATTGTAATGACAGAAGGGTATCGTTGCATAGGTGATGGAGTTCACGCATAAGATAGGCATGTTGGCTTATTCATGCATTTGGCACTTACATTGATTCATATATCATTTGTGCATTCTCATTACACATTTACTAGTCTTGTGAAATCTTGTCGTTGGACGATATTGTGTGCTTAGAGGCTCGCTGTAAGTCATGCCTAGCCCCTATTCGTATATTGTGGTTATTATCGTGGGTTCTTTACGAACCATTACTACGAACTCACCAACCTTGTGTTGACTATGCTTAGTACACTTTTCAAGTAATCAGGTTCTCCCAGGGCGTGGAGTTTAGTTGCCTTGCTTGCTGTGAACCCGGACTATGGACCTCATGGATCAAGGATTCATTGGCCTGCCTTTTGCATTATACTTAGGATCGTTTGCCATCTTTGGATGTTATCTTGTTAACTTTGATGGTTATTTGCTCCTGGTGTATTTTGTTACTTGTTTCGTTTTGTTTTGGATTCACCGAATCTATAATTGCATTTAGTTTGTTCTATTGTAATTCCACCTGGTGCTATGTGTTTTCCGTGATATTCCGAGCCTCGGCTTGGGGTGTTACAGAATGGTGGCCCTTGCGTGGTCGTAGAGAATTAGGCGGTTTGACCTAGACTACGGCTTAAGTTAAAACTCTTCATATAGCATGCATGGTTAGGAAATTCGTGTGCAATGTGAATTATGTGAATCCCGTGTGAGTTCGTAGTTAAGACCTATTGTATGATAGCTTGAATTCAATGTGATGAATGTGAATTGTAGTTAATATGGGTTGTTGTTGTAAATTATTGGAATTAATGTGATGATTTAGGGCAAAATGATGGGATGCCATTAACTTAGTATAATATTGTGGCAACCCTAAAAGAACCCGATCAACTCTTTTATGGTTACCCGATATTATAGCAAGTTCATGACATCGTGGATTGCGCACGTATGGCTTAAAGTATAATAAGGAACCGATATGCTTAATGGAAGTTGATTAGGTGGAAGGTTAGCCGTTGGTACACCTTGTATACATACCCGGTCAATAACTAGAGAGCATATCGAATTCGGATTATACTTTGAATCATTTGTGTTAGTTGTTTAACTGCATGATATTTTGAACATGATTACTTAAATTAATGGTGAGGTATTGTAATAAATCCAACGTGATGATATGATATGTGGAAATCCCTTATAATTCTAACACTCTTGCCTTAGCATAATGTTATGAAATGAGTATGTGGTATCGGTATGAGAGCATTGACTACTTGTGTGGCTAACATGTGAGCATTTGAGACTAACTCTCGGGTCAACGTGTCACTTGTTTTATAGAAATGGCGAGACCAAGGAGAGTCGGAACGAACTATAGGGCCGAAGAGGAAGAACCGCAACCGGAAGCTCAACCAGAAGTGCAAGGAGGTAGGGGCCGTGGTAGGGGCCGTGGTAGAGGTCGTGGTAGGGGCCGTGGTAGGGGTCGTGGTGGAGCTCCTGAGCCAAACTTGGCCGAGGTAATCGCACAAACGGTCGCCGGCATCATGCCAACCATCATTGCTCAAGTCACGGCAAGTCTTGGGCAAAACAATGGGCCTCAAAACAACGAAGCCCCAGAAAACGTAAACAATGAAAATGATCAACCTTATGCCGAAGAAGATGAAGGAGAGGAACCAGTGGGAGTTGGTATCGGGATGCCCATGAATAATCAATATGGCGGATACCGCCAAGGGTGTATATTTAAAGATTTTAAGAGTTGTGGGGCACCGGAGTTCGATGGGAAAGGGGGTCCCACGGAATGTATAGGTGGTTTGAGGCGATAGAGGCGGTGATTGAAAGGAGTCATTGCACCTATGATGACCGGATTTCCTATGCATCCGGCATGTTTAGGCATGACGCCTTGAGTTGGTGGAACCAGGAAATAACGTTGGGGCGGACTCAAAACTTGGAGTGGATTGACTTCAAAAACAAAGTAAAAGCAAAGTTTTGTCCTCCGTATGAACTACAAAACTTAACCATTGAATTCGCAAATCTAAACATGGAGGGAGCCGATTACAAGGGCTATGTGAGACGATTTCAAGAGTTGTCCACCCTCATTCCTCACTTAGTGGGTACCGAGTCACAGGCCATCCAGAAGTTAGTATTGGGCTTGAATCCTCAAGTCCGATCTTATGTAAACTCCAACATGCCTACTTCTTTGGCTAATGCGGTCAACCAAGCCGGGAGTGTGACTGAAGATTTATTGAGATGTGGTGTTTTGAGTAAGTCCTCATCAAACAAGAGGAAAGAAGTGGGGGAGTCGAGCGGAGTAAGGAAAGTGGGGAGGTTTGACCCCAAGAATGCAAATAGGGGTAGAATAATGGCGGCGGTGGAGCCAACTAGGAAAGCTTTCCCGGGACCTCATCCTTTCTGTGGGAGATGCAACCAACATCACCCCGCCAATGCCCAATGCAAGGCGTGCTTTAATTGTAACCGAGTCGGGCACCTCTCCAGAGATTGTAGAGCTCCAAGAGCGGGCCCAACGAATGTGGCTCCTATTCGGGCCGTTCCTCCTCAAGGTAACCAAAGAAGAGGCGAGTGTTTTGAATGTGGTAGCCGTGACCACTACCGAAATAATTGTCCTCGATGGGTGGGACAACAAGTTCAAGTAGCCGTTCATCCCAATAAACTACAAATGGTCGGGCCTAATCAAAACCGGGGACAACAAGGCCACCAAGTGCAACCACGCGGCCGAGCCTTTGCGGCCAATGTAAATGAAGCTCGCAATGACCCAACGTAGTAGCAGGTACTTTTCTCCTTAATGGTCTCTATGCAACCGTCCTATTTGATTCCGGGGCCGATTATAGCCTCGTGTCTTCTAACTTTGTTCCTTTGATTGATGTGCATCCATGTGCTCTAAACTATGTGCTTGACATTGAAATGGTAAATGGGTCACTAACTAGAATTAGTCAAATACTTCGGGAATGTGTCTTGACTTTAGAAGATGTCGACTTCTTCATTGACCTTATGCCTCTTGACATTGGTAGTTTTGATATTATAGTGGGTATGGATTGGTTGACGGCGGTGAATGCAACCATTGATTGTGGTGAGAGAGTTGTTAAGATACCTTTGACTAACGGTAAAATTCTTAGGGTTCAAGGTGAAACCTCCGATTCCTCGACTTCTAAAGTCTTTAGCGCTACCATCTCAAAGGTAGAATTGAAGACCGTCCCTATCGTTTGTGATTTTCCCGATGTTTTTCCGGATGACTTACCGGGGTTACCTCCGACTCGTGAACTAGACTTTCGTATTAATCTTATCCCCGAAGCCGCGCCCGTAGCAAAAGCTCCATATAGACTAGCTTTAACCGAAATGCAAGAATTACAAGCTCAACTCAAGGAACTCCAAGAGAAGGGTTTCATTCGCCCTAGTCAATCACCTTGGGGTGCTCCTGTTCTCTTCGTCAAAAAGAAAGACGGGTCCTTCAGAATGTGTATCGACTACCGAGAATTAAACAAGCTCACAGTGAAGAACCGGTATCCTCTCCCAAGAATTGATGACTTGTTTGATCAACTTCAAGGTGCTAAGCACTTTTCAAAAATCGATCTTTGCTCGGGTTATCATCAACTCTGGGTACATGAAGATGACATCCCCAAAACGGCTTTTCGCACAAGGTATGGTCATTTTGAATTCACCGTAATGCCTTTTGGGTTGACTAATGCACCGGCGGTGTTCATGGACTTGATGAACCGGGTGTGTCAACCATACTTAGACAAGTCTGTCATTGTGTTCATTGATGACATACTTGTATACTCGAAGACGAAGGAGGAGCATGTTGAGCACTTGCGTGAAGTGCTTGAACTACTAAGGAAAGAGAAATTGTATGCTAAGTTCTCCAAGTGTGAGTTTTGGTTGGAAAAGGTTCACTTTCTTGGTTACGTGGTGAGCAAGGAGGGTATTCATGTGGACCCAAGCAAGATTGAAGCGGTCAAGAATTGGAGAAGACCCGAAACGCCATCCGAGATCCGCCAATTTCTTGGATTGGCGGGTTATTATAGAAGATTTATTGAAAATTTCTCCCGTATTGCACAACCACTCACTCTCTTGACTCAAAAGAAGAGAAATTTTGAATGGGGCGAAAGACAAGAAAGCACCTTCCAAACTCTTAAAGATATGCTATGTGATGCTCCTATTTTGACGCTACCGGATGGAATTGAAGATTTCGTTGTTTATTGTGATGCTTCGGGGCAAGGGTTGGGTTGTGTTCTTATGCAAAGGGGTAAAGTCATTGCTTATGCCTCTCGTCAATTGAAGGTGCATGAAAAGAACTACCCGACACATGATTTGGAATTGGGAGCGGTTGTGTTTGCTTTGAAGTGTTGGAGGCATTATCTCTATGGCACCAAATGTGTAATTTATACCGATCACAAGAGTCTCTAGCACATCTTTAACCAAAGTGAATTGAATATGAGGCAAAGGCGTTGGTTAGAACTATTTAGTGATTATGATTGTGACATCCGTTATCACCCGGGCAAGGCAAATGTAGTAGCCGATGCCTTGAGCCGAAAGGAGAGAGTGAAACCAAGACGGGCTAGAGCTATGAGCCTCACGGTTGGGCCGAATATTCGTGATCGGATCATTGAAGCCCAAATTCAAGCCACCCTACCGGAAAACTTTGGAAATGAGAACCTAGATGGTATGGAACAACAATTCGACCGGAAGAATGATAATGGGCTATACATGGTTGAAAGACTTTGGGTTCCTATTTTCAGCGACTTAAGAACACTTATCATGAATGAAGCTCACCTATCGCCTTATTCGGTCCATCCCGGGTCGGATAAGATGTACTTTGACTTGAAAAATTTGTATTGGTGGCCGGGCATGAAGCGTGATGTGGCTAGGTATGTGAGTGAGTGTCTTACTTGCTTACAAGTCAAAGCCGATCACAAGAAGCCACCCGGTTTGTTGGTACAACCGGTGATGCCCGAATGGAAGTGGGAACATATCTCAATGGACTTCATTACTAAGCTACCGAAGACAAGAAGCGGTCGTGACACGATTTGGGTGATAGTAGATCGGTTAACGAAGTCGGCTCACTTTTTAGCCATTCGCGAAACCGATAAATTTGACACTTTGGCTCGTTTATACATCAAGGAAGTAATATCTAACATGGAGTGCCAATTTCTATCATTTCCGATAGAGATGCCCGTTTCAAATCAAAATTTTGGGAAGCCTTTCAAAAAGCCATGGGTACTCGACTTGACATGAGCACGGCGTTTCACCCTCAAACGGATGGGCAAACCGAGAGAACCATCCAAACACTTGAAGACATGTTGAGGGCGTGTGCAATTGATTTCGGTGGAAGTTGGGAAGACCATTTGCCTCTAATCGAATTTTCCTACAACAATAGTTATCATACTACCATTCAAATGGCGCCCTTTAGAGCATTATATGGTAGGATATGTCGTTCTCCTCTAGCTTGGGCGGAAATTGGAGAGAGTCAACTTATCGGGCCAGAAATTGTGATTGAAACAACTAAGGTAATATCTCAAATTAAGGAGAAGTTGCAGTTAGCCCGTGAACGTCAAAAGAAGTATGCCGATGTGAGGCGAAGACCGTTGGAGTTTGAAGTTGGTGATTATGTACTTTTGAAGGTATCGCCTTGGAAGGGTGTTGTACGTTTTGTGAAGCGGGGAAAACTTGCACCAAGGTATATTGGTCCTTTCAAGATTCTTGAACGGGTTGGGAAGGTTGCTTATCGGCTAGAATTGCCTCAAGAGCTTAGCGGTGTGCATGATGTGTTTCATATTTGTAACTTGCGCAAGTGTTTGGCGGATCCTACACATCATGTGCCTATGGACGAAATTAGGGTTGATTCGAATTTGAACTTTGTTGAAGAGCCGGTAGAGATCTTGGACCGCCAAGAAAAGAAACTCAAGAGTAAACGCTACACGATTGTGAAGGTTAGATGGAATGCTAGACGTGGAGCCGAGTTCACTTGGGAGAGAGAAGACCATATGAAGTTTAAATACCCGCATTTATTTAATAATTAGGGTTTTGTTGAATTTCGGGACGAAATTCTTTCAACGGGGGAATAATGTAACATCCGTGAATTTTGACCCATTGACTTTATGTGTAATTTGACTAACAATCTTGTTTAATGAAATAAGTGGGTCGTTTGGTGAATTAAATGACAATGTGTGTTAGTCGAGTCGTTATTTAGTTTGTTGGCATTTAGTTGTGCAACCGATTGTTTTATGGCTTGTGGGAGAAACGGGTCGGCCCGTGGGTAGTCCAAGACCCACCAGCCACCCATGACCCATTTCCCCCCCCCATATCTCTTTCTCCCCTCTCACTTCTTATCTATCTACCTATCTCTTCTTCTCTTTCTCTCAAAAGCAAAGCAAGACCCATTTCAATCTTCTTCACCATTTCTTGCATCAAATTAGTGTTGGATCGATTATAACATAGAAATCATAGTCACTTTCATCTCACTTTCGTCTTATCAAAGAATCAAAGCCAAGTTCTAGCATTTTTTACCCAATTAGGTCAAATTTGGGTTTGAGCTCAAGGAGACGTTTTGGTAAGTTAAATTCATCCCATTTACTTCTATTTATGCTTGTTCTTATGTTTCTAGTCGTTTTTATGGGATTCCAAGACTTGAAAATGGTAAAAATGGAAATTAGGGCTAGGGTTAGGGTTTGAAGGATTTGTGGACGATTATGATGTTTTGGTCGAATTTGTGGGTTGGGTTATGTGTATTTATGGTTAATAATGTTTGATTATACTTCAAATTGGGTTAAAAGTCTTTACAAATCGTTTTGGTATGGTTTGGGTCGAAATTGGGGGTTTGGGTTCTTATTTTCTGCACTTGTTGCTGCTGGTGGTGTTGCTGCCCAGTATGGGGCGTAACCTACGCCCCTTAGGGCCGTAGGTTACGCCAGGTCTATTTTGCTTGGGCGTAGGTTACGCCAGTGAGGGCCGTAGCTTACGCCTATCCCTATCTTCGAAATGGACCTTACGCCAAAATTTAACTGTTTACGCCAACTTCTACGCCAAAAATGACATTTCTAGAGGGCCGTAGGTTACGCCCATACTGACCGTACCTTACGCCCAGTCAAAACTTGCCCAGCGTAGCTTACGCCCCTTTTCTCCGTAGCTTACGCCTATTGTAAAAATGCCACTGTACCTTACGCCCATATTGACCGTAAGTTACGGCCTTTGTAATTCTGAACTTTCCTTGTTTGACCTAGTTTGACTTTCTGGATCTTTTTACGCGCCGAGTCTTAACCTAATTCACTTCTTATGTTATATAACATTCATTAAGAGTCATAGAAGTCATTTAACGTCGAGAAACATTTTGAAAACCTAATTAGGGTTTTGTCGAGAATTGTTAAGTTACGTATAAGTGTTTATGTATGTTGATGTGAATGTATATGATCGATATTTAGGTGTTGGACGTGAAGTGAACCTTGTACGGCAATAACTTGACATTATATCAATTTAGCTTTCATAACCAATCGAGGTGAGTTTCGTATCTCCCTACTCGCTTGAGATTCGGGCTGAAAAGTGTAAAACTGGTGTGTTTACTTACATTGTTGATTGATTTATTGATTGGTTGACTTGATTATTGGATTGATGTGACAGTTCGTTTCGTTTGATTGATTTGGGTTATGTCTCCGTTAATTATTACATATATATATATTAGGATAGACGTACATACATGGAAGTCGGTTATGCCTTCATTGGGTTTTAGATGTGGTGGGAAGGCTGCGGGTGACCCTATATATAAGCATCTAGGACTTGAAGAAAGTAGAATCCTCTGAAGTATATGTACGTATAGTTGGTTTAAATTGTGAATAGTGGTTTATGATTGATGAATGTTGATAGTAGGCTTATGTTGGATGAATATTGATTGTTGGCACAGGTTCATCGTATATTGATTGATGGCACAGGTTCATCGTATATTGATTGTTGGTTTATGATTTATGCATTTACATTTGATTGTAAGCATTGCATACATCGTTGATGAGCCCTCGGCAGGGGATTGCCGACATCCTGGTGCATAGATGTATGCACCCATTTTGGATGTAGAACGTGACCCCGAGTATATAGACATATATATCTCGATGATTTTGAGATACAGCCTTGTTCATTGTAATGACAGAAGGGTATCGTTGCATAGGTGACGGAGTTCACGCATAAGATAGGCATGTTGGCTTATTCATGCATTTGGCACTTACATTGATTCATATATCATTTGTGCATTCTCATTACACATTTACTAGTCTTGTGAAATCTTGTCGTTGGACGATATTGTGTGCTTAGAGGCTCGCTGTAAGTCATGCCTAGCCCCTATTCGTATATTGTGGTTATTATCGTGGGTTCTTTACGAACCATTACTACGAACTCACCAACCTTGTGTTGACTATGCTTAGTACACTTTTCAGGTAATCAGGTTCTCCCAGGGCGTGGAGTTTAGTTGCCTTGCTTGCTGTGAACCCGGACTATGGACCTCATGGATCAAGGATTCATTGGCCTGCCTTTTGCATTATACTTAGGATCGTTTGCCATCTTTGGATGTTATCTTGTTAACTTTGATGGTTATTTGCTCCTGGTATATTTTGTTACTTGTTTCGTTTTGTTTTGGATTCACCGAATCTATAATTGCATTTAGTTTGTTCTATTGTAATTCCACCTGGTGCTATGTGTTTTCCGTGATATTCCGAGCCTCGGCTTGGGGTGTTACAGTTGGCTCTGATGCTAATTGGTGTGTTTCACAGGGTTCTTTCGATGAACAATACTATGTTTGCTTGAATAAACTTGCTATAATATACTGTAACACATAATTGTTTTTACATACAAATATTCTAAACATATATAATCAAGTAGGGATTATTCATAAAACTATGCATGTATATATATATATATATATATATATATATATATATATATATATATATATATATATATATATATATATATATATATATATATATATATATATATATATATATATATATATATATATATATATATATATATATATATATATATATATATATATATATATATATATATATATATATATATATATATATATATATATATATATATATATATATATATATATATATATATATATATATATATATATATATATATATATATATATATATATATATATATATATATATATATATATATATATATATATATATATATATATATATATATATATATATATATATATATATATATATATATATATATATATATATATATATATATATATATATATATATATATATATATATATATATATATATATATATATATATATATATATATATATATATATATATATATATATATATATATATATATATATATATATATATATATATATATATATATATATATATATATATATATATATATATATATATATATATATATATATATATATATATATATATATATATATATATATATATATATATATATATATATATATATATATATATATATATATATATATATATATATATATATATATATATATATATATATATATATATATATATATATATATATATATATATATATATATATATATATATATATATATATATATATATATATATATATATATATATATATATATATATATATATATATATATATATATATATATATATATATATATATATATATATATATATATATATATATATATATATATATATATATATATATATATATATATATATATATATATATATATATATATATATATATATATATATATATATATATATATATATATATATATATATATATATATATATATATATATATATATATATATATATATATATATATATATATATATATATATATATATATATATATATATATATATATATATATATATATATATATATATATATATATATATATATATATATATATATATATATATATATATATATATATATATATATATATATATATATATATATATATATATATATATATATATATATATATATATATATATATATATATATATATATATATATATATATATATATATATATATATATATATATATATATATATATATATATATATATATATATATATATATATATATATATATATATATATATATATATATATATATATATATATATATATATATATATATATATATATATATATATATATATATATATATATATATATATATATATATATATATATATATATATATATATATATATATATATATATATATATATATATATATATATATATATATATATATATATATATATATATATATATATATATATATATATATATATATATATATATATATATATATATATATATATATATATATATATATATATATATATATATATATATATATATATATATATATATATATATATATATATATATATATATATATATATATATATATATATATATATATATATATATATATATATATATATATATATATATATATATATATATATATATATATATATATATATATATATATATATATATATATATATATATATATATATATATATATATATATATATATATGTAACTCAATAAAATATACATATATATTTATATACATACACGACATATATATATTATATATATATATAATGCAACATTTAAAATAAGTCTTTAAACTAGAAAATGTGCATACGACTTAAACTAATTATAAATATAAACTCTTATAAAATCCACAAATCAACATACAACTAATAAAGAGGTTGTAGAAACGTATGAAATTGTACACTTGCATACATACATGCACGTGTACATACATATATATACCCTTACGAAAAATTCTTACAACTATTATTTTTTTTATAACAAAAGATACATATATCTACAAATCTAATAGCAACATACTTAGGATTTATATAACTTAACCATCCCTATATAATTTGCACAAAAATCACCCTTTTTTTTATGAATTTAGACATGATTTTGAATTCCATTTACACACACACTTTCACCTAGCCAATCCATGACCCTCCACCACTTTGCTTGACCAATGAGCATCCTCCCAACCCACTCTTTCTCCCTCTCTCACGGCCATACACTCCCCCCCACACACACTCTTTTCATTTTTAGTAAAACACAACACACACACATCTCAAAACTTCCTCTCAACTTTTCTTCACACTTTCTTCATCATTTTTGGATTTTGCAAGCAAGAATGAAGCTTAAATCTAATCTAAACTATTGTAATAATAACTTTTCTTGTTAATCCATCATCTAAGGTCAAGTATGGAGTCATTTGGTGGTCTTGAATGTCACGAAAATCAGCCCCCTTATTCTCATATAATCGAATCTTTGAAGGTAGTTAGAAACCCTCTTTTCTTGTTCAATAAAAACTTGTTTTAATCATGTTTCTTCAAAATATTTTCATAAAACTTCTATTTTATTCTTATTTTCTTGTTAATATTGAGAAAGGAGTCTTGATGTTGGTAGAATCACTCACTAAGACACATGCATGTCAAGATCTATGAGGAGATTCGATGATCCAACCTATGTCAAGATCAAAAGTGTGTCTTTTGATTTAGCTTTTAAAGTGATGAATGGATCTTGTTAAAAATCTGATTTTTTTTATGAATATTATGTGTTTATATTCTGTGATTTTTCAATAAAAAGGAGTTTTCAAAAAGTATGTAAAAGATTATAGCTTATTTGTATGTATAATGGTTAGATCTTAACATGCATGCATTAGATTTGTTCTAGTTTAATCTTGTTAGGAGTTTGGATTTGAGATGGATCTTTGAATGATGATTTTATATATTGTTGGATGTCAAATATATGATAACAATCTGGATTTAAAGATAATATAACAAGAAGTATGGGCTTTTATAAGAATCAAACAAGAACAACATCAATAATCACAAACCGAAAATCTCTAGTGTACAAAATTAAAACCACCATATTAATCTAAAAACTTTGTTATTAAAAGTGAGTATAAAATCAGTAGAAAGTACAATCAAATAGCATAGGATGATATAAAATAAAGTTAATACATTGGGGATGGCAAATTTGGTGTTGGGTGAAGTAACAAAGTAAAGGCATGCTTTGGTGTTTTCAAGAAAAGCTGAACAGCATGTAACTCCGGATTTGAAATGGGTAAAACACACAAAAATCGGCCAAATCACTTGTTGGTGTCAAAATAAAAGTTGTAGGTATGTGAGTCTAGTTTTACCACCAACTGGAACCAAGTAAAAAGATGAGTAAAACTCACGTTATGAATTTTTGAGTACACAGTGGTCAAACTGACTTTTAATCTAAAAACTTTGTTATTAAAAGTGAGTATAAAATCAGTAGAAAGTACAATCAAATAGCATAGGATGATATAAAATAAAGTTAATACATTGGGGATGGCAAATTTGGTGTTGGGTGAAGTAACAAAGTAAAGGCATGCTTTGGTGTTTTCAAGAAAAGCTGAACAGCATGTAACTCCGGATTTGAAATGGGTAAAACACACAAAAATCGGCCAAATCACTTGTTGGTGTCAAAATAAAAGTTGTAGGTATGTGAGTCTAGTTTTACCACCAACTGGAACCAAGTAAAATAGATGAGTAAAACTCACGTTATGAATTTTTGAGTACACAGTGGTCAAACTGACTTTTAATCTAAAAACTTTGTTATTAAAAGTGAGTATAAAATCAGTAGAAAGTACAATCAAATAGCATAGGATGATATAAAATAAAGTTAATACATTGGGGATGGCAAATTTGGTGTTGGGTGAAGTAACAAAGTAAAGGCATGCTTTGGTGTTTTCAAGAAAAGCTGAACAGCATGTAACTCCGGATTTGAAATGGGTAAAACACACAAAAATCGGCCAAATCACTTGTTGGTGTCAAAATAAAAGTTGTAGGTATGTGAGTCTAGTTTTACCACCAACTGGAACCAAGTAAAATAGATGAGTAAAACTCACGTTATGAATTTTTGAGTACACAGTGGTCAAACTGACTTTTAATCTTAAAAATGAGTCATGTTCATGGATTTTTAGTTTTCATTTCGTAAAATTTCAGAACTTTTCCTTTTATGGGAATCATATTAGATGTTTGGAGAAGCTAAAACAAAATCAAGGGATTTTACAAAGTTATTTTGGACCTTGAACTTTTATAAAACTTTTGCTTGCGCCAACAGTAACGATTTTGGCAAAATGATTAAGAACCACTAAGAACTGTACAAAACATGTTTAAATAAGTTAAATCAACATGTTTGATCACGAAATAGTAAGCCAAGTTTGGCCATAGCATCGAGGATGATTTTTAGACGTAAGAAGTGCGTTTTCGGTAAAAATAAGACCTAATAAATTACTCAAATACCACAAATTTATGTCAAATCATAAAAATACATTTTGGACAGAATATAATACTTATAAAGTGATTTATAAATAAGTTGTAGAAATTTGTGGTGATTTATAAGCATTATATCAATAATAAGTGATTAAGAGTCCAAAAATATAAATTAAATTAATAAAGATTATTAAGAAACTAATTTCCATACATATAAGTATGAATGTTGTTAATATGATAAAGATGTCAAGAATATATACATTATACTTGAGTCAAATATGAGAATTCAATCATTAAATGAAAGTGGCATTTCTATGTGATGACTTAAGGTAGGAACTTATGTACCTTAGACTTCACGTAGAAATAGTCTTGGCTTTGAAATGCAAATGAGGAACGTAAGGAATATAAGATCAAGGAAGCGATAGATGGGGAGTACCCATTTTGGATATGTGGATATAATGCGCGACATATCGAGGTGTGTCATAGCCCCCTTTCAAACTCTTTTATGTGTTTTACTTTCGGGGTGAAAAGCATGATTAATTAAATTGACTTTCTTTTATGAAAATGCTATATTGAACGAATGATGATTATATGGGAATGATATTGTATGTTCAATATGTTATATGTTATATGATGAGCTTGAGTACTGTCAAAGTCAAGTCCCCGCTACACTACCATTAACTCATTGAGGCCTGTAGTTAGAGGGTTGCGCAACTAGGATTCGTCCCCTCACTCACTAAGATGGCGACAGGTTGACTGGCCGCCTATGTGGCCGCCTTCAACGGCTGCCGGCCTAGGGGTGCTCTAATCTACTTTATATATTATTGGTCGTCTCCATGGCACGACCCAATTATGGTTAATGCACGTGATTGACAGCATGTGCTTTTATGGTTATATCGATGGGATATATTATGTTGGTTTGCGACGTGAAAGGGTCTTAGTAGTGGCTCAAGTTAAACTCATCTAAAATATCAATGTGAATGTTACTAATGACAAACTTGGGACATACTTTGGTTAATATGGAATGAACATACGGTTTGGGTATTGGACCTTATATGAAATCTTGAAAATTGTTGAAATTGGCGATATTGAAAATCTTGATGACCGAATGGTTTTGGTGTAATGTTTGATAAATCGATATATATATTTTTCTCTAACGATGATTTTTGACAAATGAGAACTTTATAATTACCATGGATTCTCAACGCTTTGAAATAACATTATGTTAATTGGGAAACTTGATAGTTTGATATGAGAATTTTGTCGGTCATGTGGTTTGGGCATATTGATATGTAATAATATGTTTTTTTTGTTTTGAAATGGACATGTAACGAGATTTACTAGAAAACCTATGCACTCACCAACTACGTTTTCGTAGTTGACACTTTTTCTTCATGCTTTTCAGGATTTAGCATAAACTTTGAGGAATTGTATGCATAATGATTGTTTGCTTTGCATCTTGGGGTCAAAGATCAAACCTTGTGATGGGCAATGGAATCCGCCTTGATCATTGTAGTATATCATTTCATGTAATTGTTATTTGTTTCGTGGACTTAATATCCAAGTACGGTGGACGCATTGTACTTGGGGATTGGTTCACATGCTTGTATATTTGTAAATTCTTTTTATCAAATAAAGCTATGGTGAATGTTTATCTATTATCCTTTGTTTTGAATACTCGACTTTCTGTACATCCCATTGTTCCGCCTTAGTTGGGGTGTTACAGAAAATGGTATCAGAGACTAAGGTTATAGAGAACATTGGGGTTCCCTCGGAATCCCAAAACTATAGCCACTTTTCAAAACGAATTTTTATAGTCGAGTCGAGCATAAGGTTGAGCGGATTAGTTGGAGCTTTACATGGTAGGACCATAATTAAACGTAGAGTCATGAATCTACGTTTAATTATGAAAGGACCATGTAAAACTCAAACGGCCACTTGGACTTATGTTCAAAAGGATTCCTTTTCAAAAAAAAAAGAAAAAAAAGAAGAAGATCTTCAATAAATCCATGATTATTTGAATACTTGTTGCATTTAGACATTCACCTAAGCATATATAACTATCCGAGACTTGCTTTACTTGTGGATTATGCTAGTTTAGTAGGATTTCCCTCATGCACATTAGAAGTGAAATTATTCTAAAAATAAGAGATATTCGTTGATACATACTATTATATGCTATGACATGTGAATTTGAGCATGATTTGATTGCAATGTGAAAGTTTATAATGTGCAATGTGAAAGTTGTAATGTGCAATGTGAAAGCTTGTAATGTCAATGTGAAAGTTTGGAATGTGCAATGCGAAAATTATACGAGAAATGCATGCATAAAAGCTTCATGATTTATGATGTTTAACTTTAAGTAGTCATGCCTTTCTATGGAGATAATTATTGCGCCCTAAGGTTGAGTTATATAAGGACTAGTGCGTAGATGATTTAATGATTATAGAGTTGTGCCTTATTATTGAGATAGTTATTATGCTCTAAGATTTGACTATTGAGAACTAGTATTGCATGATATGATGACAATGTGGTTAGTCCTTGCTATTGAGATAAATATTGCGTGTTGAGATTTGATCGCTTGAGAACTAGTGATTGTCCCTGAGAAATTCATTATGAAATTAGATATTTTCTAAGTATGAAAGTTGTTATTAAGTACCCCTCCAATCCAATATTCGTTCACTCGTGCCCTTTTGAAATTATCCCACATCCTATTTCTTATGACACCACTATTCAATATGGACATACGACAACTCGACATCATCGGTGGAGCATCTTTTCACGAACGTTGGACGATATACTCTAAGAATTGTAGTCCCAAGATATGACGCGACTCTATCCTCTTGGAAGATACGCATAACCTTTGTATTCGATCTGAGATGGTGCGAAACATATGAAAACGTCAAATGAAGTTAGAGACTTATGAAAGACGAGCGGTATTAAAGCCATATGACGATACAACGACACTAGTAGGACGCATTCCCATATATTCTAGACGACACGTCCTGAGAATGGTAACCCTGAAATTTGGTGCGATATTTCTATTCTAACACGTATACGCGAACATCTATCTATATTATCTAAGTCGGTGCGACATATATTGACGTCATTGAAAGTTGGAGTCCGTTGGGCAACGAAAGACAAAGAAGTGATTTCTTTAACTCGCGCAAGGAGTCTAATTCGAGCCTTAATGAATCTTTTGTTTTTATATTTCCTATTTCATTCATTCGAAACCAAATTCTATATCCTTTATATTCTTGATTATTCAAAGTAATGATCACCACCGCTTCTCCTCAAAAGTTAGTAACCTAACAACATACAACTCACTTACGCAACACTCTGCAATAGCGAAATCGAGTAACTAGTACCCTGCTCTTACTGCGACATCAAGGGATGCGAAAGACGTTGAGACATCAGTTGTCCATAAGTGAAATACTTGGGATAATTATATAGCATAGAAGATGCTATTGGATCACGTACATAACGTAGGACGTGGAAGATATGTTGTGTGCCAGTCAAAGTACAAGGAAGCACAAGAAGAGTATATTAAGCCTTAACTTGGAGAAAAATCGAAGTTCTTCCCTATCTATGTTGATCGACCAAAAGGAAAAATTGAGCGGCCAACGAAAGGGAGGTTGTGTGACATGAAGGTCACCTTTGGTTAAGTATAAGGACTTCCTTAAAACATTGAGGAGAACACTAGCAATGTTGCAAAATGAAGGTACATGGAGGAAGAAAACCTAGGATAAAAAGATGATTAGGATGTATTGAGTGGCCCTCAAGTTTTAGTGAGTAACAAAAAGGATTCCGAGCTATCCTTTCTCTTTTCGAAACAACCGTGTAGATGGAGATTTGTTACACGAAGGAATAAGGAATTTGGCGAATTGAAGATCGTCAAGGATGGTGAGATGAAGTGAAGAGCAGGAAATCACTTACATTTTTCTTAAGGGGGTAATCACAACAAGGAAGATACTCGAACAAGGAGTATGAAATGCAAGATTACACTTTATTTCTCAAGAAGAGTTATTCACTAGCATCATTGAAGGTGATGCGGAGTAGAAGATAAAGTGAAGAAATGTCATTTGACTCAAACAAGTAAAGTGAAGGCATTGACGCCATCTACAAGATGTAGTTCCGGTAGCGTTCATCTTTACGGTGCTCCACACGTCATTCTCTGAATATCAAATGGAAAACCTCTATCGAAAGACAAGCTATTAGTAGAGCATATCAACTAAGCTAAGAGAAAGCGGTATACGCCCAACACCCGATGGAAGCTAGCTTTACTAAAGAGGAGAAGTATGGTCGATAAGTAGAGGAAGCACGATGACCTGTGATGGTTATCCCCTCAAGGTCAACGGTCAAATGGAGGTAAGCTAAAATAAGATGAACTTGGGTGAGAAAAATTTTAAAACACATGGTGAACAGTTAAGGACCATCGACCCAAGGAGTAGTGCGCCCAAGAAAAGTGAAGAAGGAAAACAACAGGGAATCGCTAAATTAGTAGTGAAAGCAAATGAGGAATACGACGCTAGAAGTCAAGGCACATACTACCACAACACATACTACCGCAACGATCAAGGAAATGATCGTTGAACTAAGTTTCAAACAACTACAAACTCCGGGGAAGAGCTAGTTATGGAACGTTTGAACGGAAGTGTGATAAGGATAACTCACATTTGTGATGAGTTGGGATTAAAGTATATGTATCAGCATGATGTGACAAGTATCCCTGAGGTAACTACAAAGACTAAGTGATTGCGCACGTTTCAATCAAGACGACAATTACCTTATGAAGAGACAAATCTGATTGGCAAAACGATAAGGTGTATGGTGATAAGTTAGAACACTAAAGGAAATTAAGAAAATTGAATGGTTAGGAAAAAGGACAAAGTAATCGATGTTACATCACTGTTCCTAAGAACATTTGGCTAGTGTACTTTAAAAGAAATATAGTCTAGAAATTTGAAAATGAACCCGAGACTTTTGAGAGCAAAGTAATTGGAAGTTTCATAGATCTAGGTCAAATGGACCTAAGAAGGATTTCATACCAATGAGGACTTGAAGTGTTTGTGTCACCAAGATGGTGGTGATGATTATTTGTGAGCATAAGGATTGGGTAAATCCTATCGCGAGGAATGCGTAGGAAGAGAAGAGAAATGGAAGAGGTTGTATGTGCAATGTTAAAAAGGAGTTTAGTCGGCAATATGTCATATATGGTAGTACTTCTATATTAAAAAGGAAGAATTAAAGGTGCCATAAAACGAATTGCAAGCCAAAATCGGCAAAAGCAAGAGAAAATTTGGGTAACGATGCGACTTAACGAATAACGAAAAAGGTGACTTTGGAAAATAAGGGCGAGGTTGAAGCAGAAAGGCGAGTATGAGGAGTAAGATGGAACTATTCATGGTCGACTCATGATTCCCTTGCACGCCATAAAACAACAAAGACAACACTAGAAAACCCTAAAGTGAGGTACTACGAAGATGTACCTTTGCAATTTTAGTGCAACTTGGCATAATGGGTTAGTATCACTCTTGTTAAGGGGGTAATCCCTTAACAAGTGATTAGTCACAAACGAAGTCAATATTTTCAAGTAGCGGCAAGCGTGTCCAACGTCAAACCAAAGAAGGATGCAAGTAGGCGAGAAGCCATTGGCATGATTCTTTAATTGGAAAAGAAAACGATAAAGGAAAGTACACAAAGTGACAATGGAAATGAGTAGCCACTAACGATCGGTATTCCAACGTTTCTTACTATTTTTATTGTAACTCAGGTTGCGAACCGTTTGTTCATTTTACACCTCCGTATTGATAATCTAATCATCATCTCATTTATTACTATTGCTCTATGTGAGAATACATACGATTAATCTCTAGTCGTCTCAAGAAGTGAGCGACATTCATAACTTTTTTTCGAAGTTTCTAATCACGAGAAATGTTAGGGCACCATGGAAGAGATGCCCCCAACTTTGGAGGTAAAAGCTTGCAAAAGACCTAAAAGGACCATGACAAAATCTAGTTGAATTTTCACATTTTATATGCTATGCGTATAGTCAATCTATTCATTCTTACTACCGTGTGAACGATCAAACTTCGAAGACAAAGTTCTTGTTAAGGGGGATATGATGTAACAACCCTCAATTTTCGACTAGGACAATTTACTTAGATTTATCTAGGTATCTATCCCTAGAGGTTTATTAAGAGAATTGACCTTCTAGACATTTAAGGCATAGTGATAATTGTCCACTAATTCAATAGAATGCCAAAAGGTAGCTAGTTGCCTTAGAAATGTCATAAACAATAACTATAATTATCCAAGACAATCTCAAAGAAAATGAGTAATAACAACCTTACAAGTATGTAAATTAAACAATCAAGCATTTAAGAAGCCAAATAACCCAACAACTCAAATGATAACAATGTAACTCAATAAAATATACAAGTTAAGCACATATTTATATACATACACGACATATATATATTTATATATATATAATGCAACATTTAAACTAGAAAATGTGCATACGACTTAAACTAATTATAAATATAAACTCTTATAAAATCCACAAATCAACATACAACTAATAAAGAGGTTGTAGAAACGTATGAAATTGTACACTTGCATACATACATGCACGTGTACATACATATATATACCCTTACGAAAAATTCTTACAACTATTATTTTTTTTATAACAAAAGATACATATATCTACAAATCTAATAGCAACATACTTAGGATTTACATAACTTAACCATCCCTATATAATTTGCACAAAAATTACCCTTTTTTATGAATTTAGACATGATTTTGAATTCCATTTACACACACACTTTCACCTAGCCAATCCATGACCCTCCACCACTTTGCTTGACCAATGAGCATCCTCCCAACCCACTCTTTCTCCCTCTCTCACGGCCATACACTCCCCCCCACACACACTCTTTTCATTTTTAGTAAAACACAACACACACACATCTCAAAACTTGTATGTATAATGGTTAGATCTTAACATGCATGCATTAGATTTGTTCTAGTTTAATCTTGTTAGGAGTTTGGATTTGAGATGGATCTTTGAATGATGATTTTATATATTGTTGGATGTCAAATATATGATAACAATCTGGATTTAAAGATAATATAACAAGAAGTATGGGCTTTTATAAGAATCAAACAAGAACAACATCAATAATCACAAACCGAAAATCTCTAGTGTACAAAATTGAAACCACCATATTAATCTAAAAACTTTGTTATTAAAAGTGAGTATAAAATCAGTAGAAAGTACTATCAAATAGCATAGGATGATATAAAATAAAGTTAATACATTGGGGATGGCAAATTTGGTGTTGGGTGAAGTAACAAAGTAAAGGCATGCTTTGGTGTTTTCAAGAAAAGCTGAACAGCATGTAACTCCGGATTTGAAATGGGTAAAACACACAAAAATCGGCCAAATCACTTGTTGGTGTCAAAATAAAAGTTGTAGGTATGTGAGTCTAGTTTTACCACCAACTGGAACCACGTAACAAAGATGAGTAAAACTCACGTTATGAATTTTTGAGTACACAGTGGTCAAACTGACTTTTAATCTTAAAAATGAGTCATGTTCATGGATTTTTAGTTTTCATTTCGTAAAATTTCAGAACTTTTCCTTTTATGGGAATCATATTAGATGTTTGGAGAAGCTAACATAAAATCAAGGGATTTTTCAAAGTTATTTTGGACGTTGAACTTTTATAAAACTTTTGCTTGCGCCAACAGTAACGATTTTGAGTAGTCAAGTTCACGGAATTTTTACAAAAAGTAAATGATGCCTAAAAATCTACCAAAAATTCATAAAAATCACTAACATACTGAAGTTTCAGTAGTAAAAATATCATGATCCAAATAAATCACTTTGACCACAATTCACTAGCCAACATTTCATAAAAATATGTGTGAAATCAGAAAATATAGAAGTAATATATATAAGGCTTAAAAATCACCAAATTGTAACTTTCAATAAATTTAACAACTTTGTACCAAAATGTGTGATAAACCTACTGTGAATATGTAATATCATCAAAACCAAACTTGATTGGGGTCAAGGATAACCAAAGTAAGCTAAAAACAACCCATTCGGGTCATTAATCACTAGCCGAACACCCGAAGTTTATCGAGAGACCAAGCAAGAAGTAGATAATGGGATTTTGAATAAAAAGGACTTTGATATATTCTGTAATTGATGAACAAAATATATTTTCATAAGATATAGCTTGGTGGAAGGAAATTAACGGACTAAAAGCCTAGCGATAATCGAATTCGGTAAAAAGTTAAAAGTAACGATTTTGGCAAAATGATTAAGAACCACTAAGAACTGTACAAAACATGTTTAAATAAGTTAAATCAACATGTTTGATCACGAAATAGTAAGCCAAGTTTGGCCATAGCATCGAGGATGATTTTTAGACGTAAGAAGTGCGTTTTCGGTAAAAATAAGACCTAATAAATTACTCAAATACCACAAATTTATGTCAAATCATAAAAATACATTTTGGACAGAATATAATACTTATAAAGTGATTTATAAATAAGTTGTAGAAATTTGTGGTGATTTATAAGCATTATATCAATAATAAGTGATTAAGAGTCCAAAAATATAAATTAAATTAATAAAGATTATTAAGAAACTAATTTCCATACATATAAGTATGAATGTTGTTAATATGATAAAGATGTCAAGAATATATACATTATACTTGAGTCAAATATGAGAATTCAATCATTAAATGAAAGTGGCATTTCTATGTGATGCTTAAGGTGAGGAACTTATGTACCTTAGACTTCACGTAGAAATAGTCTTGGCTTTGAAATGCAAATGAGGAGCGTAAGGAATATAAGATCAAGGAAGCGATAGATGGGGAGTACCCATTTTGGATATGTGGATATAATGCGCGACATATCGAGGTGTGTCATAGCCCCCTTTCAAACTCTTTTATGTGTGTTTTATTGAACGAATGATGATTATATGGGAATGATATTGTATGTTCAATATGTTATATGTTATATGATGAGCTTGAGTACTGTCAAAGTCAAGTCCCCGCTACACTACCATTAACTCATTGAGGCCTGTAGTTAGAGGGTTGCGCAACTAGGATTCGTCCCCTCACTCACTAAGATGGCGACAGGTTGACTGGCCGCCTATGTGGCCGCCTTCAACGGCTGCCGGCCTAGGGGTGCTCTAATCTACTTTATATATTATTGGTCGTCTCCATGGCACGACCCAATTATGGTTAACGCACGTGATTGACAGCATGTGCTTTTATGGTTATATCGATGGGATATATTATGTTGGTTTGCGACGTGAAAGGGTCTTAGTAGTGGCTCAAGTTAAACTCATCTAAAATATCAATGTGAATGTTACTAATGACAAACTTGGGACATACTTTGGTTATTATGGAATGAACATACGGTTTGGGTATTGGACCTTATATGAAATCTTGAAAGTTGTTGAAATTGGCGATATTGAAAATCTTGATGACCGAATGGTTTTGGTGTAATGTTTGATAAATCGATATATATATTTTTCTCTAACGATGATTTTTTTGACAAATGAGAACTTTATAATTACCATGGATTCTCAACGCTTTGAAATAACATTATGTTAATTGGGAAACTTGATAGTTTGATATGAGAATTTTGTCGGTCATGTGGTTTGGGCATATTGATATGTAATAATATGTTTTTTTTGTTTTGAAATGGACATGTAACGAGATTTACTAGAAAACCTATGCACTCACCAACTACGTTTTCGTAGTTGACACTTTTTCTTCATGCTTTTCAGGATTTAGCATAAACTTTGAGGAATTGTATGCATCATGATTGTTTGCTTTGCATCTTGGGGTCAAAGATCAAACCTTGTGATGGGCAATGGAATCCGCCTTGATCATTGTAGTATATCATTTCATGTAATTGTTATTTGTTTCGTGGACTTAATATCCAAGTACGGTGGACGCATTGTACTTGGGGATTGGTTCACATGCTTGTATATTTGTAAATTATTTTTATCAAATAAAGCTATGGTGAATGTTTATCTATTATCCTTTGTTTTGAATACTCGACTTTCTGTACATCCCATTGTTCCGCCTTAGTTGGGGTGTTACAATAAAATCACAAGCCTGACGACACGGCCAGGTGGGTTGTTGTAAAGTCTTGCAAAAGAGTCTAGGCCGGATTTTTTTTTTAGGGGCAAAGTTTTGATCATGCTGTAGTGAAGCAGAGTTTAGATGGTGACGACGATGACTATATTTCCACGAGAAATAAGGAGAAAGCAATGCGGTGTGCAGAAAGAAACCGACTGTGTTATTTATAGACGGATAGTCAGAAAAGGCTTCGTGTGCACACTCGTGGCCGATAACAAACAAACTATTTTGGACAACACCTTGTAGGATCCAATAAAGTGGCCACGCGACGTAAGTGAATGGAGACGAAAGGGGAATGATATATATGATGGCAATATAGTATAAGAACAAGGAAAAAACAAGATCAATGAAAAGGTAGGACAAAGAAGGAAGCAAGGATTGGTTAAAACAGTGTGGTGGTATGGATTTTCTTATATCGCAGGGAATGGAGGGTTCGAGGAGGGGGCTCGGTTTACAAGTTCTTTCCAGGACTTATTTGTCTCTGCTGAGTGATCACCACAAACCATCTTAACTTGTTCTGTATCAGGCTACAGAGTATAAATTATACTGCTGAGTTTGTTTAGCATTTATATATAGTACTAATATATATGTATAAAATTGGATAGAATTCGAAAGGGACAGTAATATGAAAAGTGGTGGTCAAGTCTAACTAAATTGGGTTTAACTCTATATTGGATCGATCCATCCAAAATGATCATCATGGTTTTGGCAGATATAGAATAATTAGATAATGTTGTTTGAATAACATATATATACAATTAGTATATTTGATGTGTAATTTCGAGTCTTAAATTTATAACACGAACTACCTAGTTACTGTCTACTACACATTTGCGGGCAGTGTACCCGTTCGTATGCAATATAGTTACTTGATAAGTACGAGGTCGAACACAAGGACTTTTATAAGCAATTGTTAAATGATACAGAAAATAAGGGGGGTTTTATGGCCGAATTGCCACGTTGCAAAAGTTAATTAAAATTGTTAGTAATCCCGTAGGATTAATCGCAGGATAATTTTGTTGTTTAAAAAACAAGAATTTAAAAGATCATCTACCTCGACTCCATGACACATTTCATCTTGGTTGCATTTAGGTTAAAGCCAATTCAAATATGTTGATTCTGATAACTAAGTTATGATAAGGAACTCACTAGTAGGCCTCCTAGCTAATTACCCTACCCGAACTCATTAACCAATTAATTCAATCCTAAAGATCCGGCTACCACCTTCCCTATTAAGATTTCCCTATCCGATTAATTTGTTTTGTTATGATTAAACAATTTCACCTATCGATTCTACCAAACCGTCAACACATTGAATTCTTTTACCTATTGTGGTTTATCAACTCGCTACCACGAATTAACACCTATTGATTCTACCAAATCAACTAGAATAATGCATTCCTGGAATTAACTACCATTAAAACCATTTATACCTTATCAACAAACAATAGAATAAATCATAAGAATTCAATACATTAAGATCTTGATGAAACGTTTAATAATCAACTTGAATTCAAAATAATATGCAACCAATATTCATTGTGTCATTTCATCGGAGTAGATGATGACGTGTTTAGCCTAACATAATCATAAATAAATCACAAATAGCAAAAGAAAGAATAAACATCTTGTACCGAATTGTGAAAGACAATGAAAAGCTAAAGAAATCGATGATTGAATGCCTTGAAATTCTTTAGCAACCCTTAGATCTTGGAGAAGGTAAAAGCTGCTGAAAAATGCCTCAAGAAACCCTAAAATCGACTAAAAGAGAGAGAGAATCGAATGGGCCAATTTAGGGCATGTATTTATAGTGTTACAAAAAACCCTTGCTGAACCGACCTACAGGTGCGGCGCACCAATTGCCAGGTGCGGCGCACCTTACTTGTTTCAAAAATCTTCAACTACCCGATATGCGGCGCACCAATGAGGTGCGGCGCACCAATGCCAGGTGCGGCGCACCAAGGCAGGTGCGACGCACAAGCAGGTGCGGCGCACCAACTGCCAGGTGCGGCGCAGAATTTCCCATTTTACTGTTCAACTTATGCGGCGCACCAATTAACAAGGTGCGGCGCACTCTATTAATTCAAAAGCCAGCCAACTTCCTGATCAATATATGCGACGCACCAAGCTCCAGGTGCGGCGCACTCAACCCCTTTCTCAGCATAACTTGTGATTTCCAGCTCGTTTCTTCTCGTACTAGTACACGAACCATCCTAATGCCTCTTTTAGCCATCCACAAGCTATTTTTAACCATTTTACCTGTTCTAAGCCTGCAATCCTAAAGATCCGGTACCACCTTCCCTATTAAGATTTCCCTATCCGATTAATTTTGTTGTTAAAAAACAAGAATTTAAAAGATCATCTACCTCGACTCCATGACACATTTCATCTTGGTTGCATTTAGGTTAAAGCCAATTCAAATATGTTGATTCTGATAACTAAGTTATGATAAGGAACTCACTAGTAGGCCTCCTAGCTAATTACCCTACCCGAACTCATTAACCAATTAATTCAATCCTAAAGATCCGGCTACCACCTTCCCTATTAAGATTTCCCTATCCGATTAATTTTGTTGTTTAAAAAACAAGAATTTAAAAGATCATCTACCTCGACTCCATGACACATTTCATCTTGGTTGCATTTAGGTTAAAGCCAATTCAAATATGTTGATTCTGATAACTAAGTTATGATAAGGAACTCACTAGTAGGCCTCCTAGCTAATTACCCTACCCGAACTCATTAACCAATTAATTCAATCCTAAAGATCCGGCTACCACCTTCCCTATTAAGATTTCCCTATCCGATTAATTTTGTTGTTTAAAAAACAAGAATTTAAAAGATCATCTACCTCGACTCCATGACACATTTCATCTTGGTTGCATTTAGGTTAAAGCCAATTCAAATATGTTGATTCTGATAACTAAGTTATGATAAGGAACTCACTAGTAGGCCTCCTAGCTAATTACCCTACCCGAACTCATTAACCAATTAATTCAATCCTAAAGATCCGGCTACCACCTTCCCTATTAAGATTTCCCTATCCGATTAATTTTGTTGTTTAAAAAACAAGAATTTAAAAGATCATCTACCTCGACTCCATGACACATTTCATCTTGGTTGCATTTAGGTTAAAGCCAATTCAAATATGTTGATTCTGATAACTAAGTTATGATAAGGAACTCACTAGTAGGCCTCCTAGCTAATTACCCTACCCGAACTCATTAACCAATTAATTCAATCCTAAAGATCCGGCTACCACCTTCCCTATTAAGATTTCCCTATCCGATTAATTTTGTTGTTTAAAAAACAAGAATTTAAAAGATCATCTACCTCGACTCCATGACACATTTCATCTTGGTTGCATTTAGGTTAAAGCCAATTCAAATATGTTGATTCTGATAACTAAGTTATGATAAGGAACTCACTAGTAGGCCTCCTAGCTAATTACCCTACCCGAACTCATTAACCAATTAATTCAATCCTAAAGATCCGGCTACCACCTTCCCTATTAAGATTTCCCTATCCGATTAATTTTGTTGTTTAAAAAACAAGAATTTAAAAGATCATCTACCTCGACTCCATGACACATTTCATCTTGGTTGCATTTAGGTTAAAGCCAATTCAAATATGTTGATTCTGATAACTAAGTTATGATAAGGAACTCACTAGTAGGCCTCCTAGCTAATTACCCTACCCGAACTCATTAACCAATTAATTCAATCCTAAAGATCCGGCTACCACCTTCCCTATTAAGATTTCCCTATCCGATTAATTTTGTTGTTTAAAAAACAAGAATTTAAAAGATCATCTACCTCGACTCCATGACACATTTCATCTTGGTTGCATTTAGGTTAAAGCCAATTCAAATATGTTGATTCTGATAACTAAGTTATGATAAGGAACTCACTAGTAGGCCTCCTAGCTAATTACCCTACCCGAACTCATTAACCAATTAATTCAATCCTAAAGATCCGGCTACCACCTTCCCTATTAAGATTTCCCTATCCGATTAATTTTGTTGTTTAAAAAACAAGAATTTAAAAGATCATCTACCTCGACTCCATGACACATTTCATCTTGGTTGCATTTAGGTTAAAGCCAATTCAAATATGTTGATTCTGATAACTAAGTTATGATAAGGAACTCACTAGTAGGCCTCCTAGCTAATTACCCTACCCGAACTCATTAACCAATTTACGACTTTTCACCACCTTATCTTACCAACATTGACATTAACAAACATTGCCAACTTCAAACGAACAATATATGAACAATTCAAGAACCTTTTGTTGGTGTAAACACATGTACCAACTTAACTTGATTTGACAAAAATGAGGGAAATACCAACTGACAGTCCAAGTTCGTCTTTTTTTCTTCTTTTTTTTTTTTTCAATATATGCGACGCACCAAGCTCCAGGTGCGGCGCACTCAACCCCTTTCTCAGCATAACTTGTGATTTCCAGCTCGTTTCTTCTCGTACTAGTACACGAACCATCCTAATGCCTCTTTTAGCCATCCACAAGCTATTTTTAACCATTTTACTTGTTCTAAGCCTGCAATCACTAACAATACCATCAAAGCATCGAATATACACGTAATTTGCATAAAATCAAGCTTAGAACGACTTAGAAACAACATGGGATTATACATATAAATGGACATATCAAATTCCCCCATACTTAAGCTTTGCTTGTCCTCAAGCAAATTCAGATTTCAAAACAAACTTTCCCTTGGTTCTCAATTGCAGAAACATGACAATAATCAAAAAGAAGCTAAACCACGAAAGTAGGAAAACAAGGAAGGGTGGTTAAGCAGTTTTAATCTTAAATGAAAATTGAAACGTTTGACAATATTCGAATGATCTACAAGCCTCGAGAACACGACTAAGCACTTTTAATCAAATGAAAGAAGAACATCTCAACTAACTTTCTCCAACTAACAAACTATTGGGTTGAAATATTATATCATTCACTCGAAGCCTAGTCGTGATGCATATATTTTAACCATAGGCTTGTACTAGAATCGTTCCTTCATCGTCACGGCACAAGCACCGTAAACGTCTATCAAAAGAGGTAATTAAACGGTTGTAATGTACATTTCTGAAGGCTTACAAGGGTCATTAACAATTGTGTATGGAATTTTTGGGATATAATTGGTGTTAAAAAGAAATAACACAACAATTAACAAAGTTTCATAAAATAGTCTAGTCCAACACAACCCATATCACTAGTTGCCGTCTATCCAAAGCCCCAAAGACGTTCTCCCGACACTACTCCCCAATAGACCGAATAAAACCGACACCATTGTGGTGTATGACCTTCAAAACGACTTTTTACCACCTTATCTTACCAACATTGACATTAACAAACATTGCCAACTTCAAACGAACAATATATGAACAATTCAAGAACCTTTTGTTGGTGTAAACACATGTACCAACTTAACTTGATTTGACAAAAATGAGGGAAATACCAACTGACAGTCCAAGTTCGTCTTTTTTTTTTTTTCTGATTTTCAATCTTTTCATTCTTTCTCTTTTTTTTTTTTATATGAACTACTTTTACCCTGCCTAATTGGTATCCCCTTTTTAACTTTAAAACATAATGACAAATCAAAACTCTTACTAATTAGAATAATCTAGGCTTCATCCATAATCATGACGACATCAATCTACCCCCAATAAACGGAAATATACCAACCCGACACAACCACGACAACCCCAAACCATTCAACTAGCATAGGCAACTAATGATCAACCAAGGATTTCGACTATCGGTAAGGAGAGGAAAGGTTAAATATTTAAGTGAATTTAACACAAACGAAAAGGTGAGGCGCAACAGGTTATCTAAAAGTTTCTTGCACTAAAAATGAGTGCAACACGGGTTTAAACAACGGAAATTCACTAATCGATGTGATTAGCTACAAAAACACATGCACACAAACATGGTTTAACAATAATGACATAACAAAGGGTGAATAAACAAAGAAAACACGGTTTTAATCCTAATTTACCTCTTTATCATCTAGCAACCACGGAACGATCAACTAGGCCAAGTTCTAGAATCAACGCAATCACCGGCACACTCATATCAAAGAAATAAATAACGGAACTGAAATGAATTAATCTCAAACTTGCACATCATAGCTCAGAGCTCTAAAAGAGACCCTTACTTCCGGATAAATCCAAAAGCCTACGAGAGGGACAAATTTACAAGACTAACCAAACCAAAACCGTAACACCTAACCAATCTATAAATGAATCAAGATCCTTACATATTTGGTGTTTTGGGAAAGAAGTGTGCTAGTCATGTAATCAATCCAGAAAGGATTTGCCTAATCGATCACTCAAAACACATTTCACGAATTTAGAAAGTGTTAACCAAAGGAATTTATAGTTCAATTACTAGTATGATTAAATTTTAGTGACCAAAGTAATTCAACTATATGGACAAGCAAGCAAAAGTTCAAAAATGTCTCAAAATTCATCCGGCTTTCGCCTATTTACCTCCCCCCCATACTTAAGTTGTACAATGCCCTCAATGTACAATGAACGAAAGACAATCTATGGGAAATAGGTAAAAAGCAAAAACAAAAGAAGAAAAGATCATGGGAACTTGCCGGATGTTTGGTAATGTTCTTATGATCGGTAGAATCGTCTCAAAATGAATGGGCGCTGAACTTACTGCCAGCATATGCACATGAAGCGCTACCTTTCTAAAATGCACAAAACAAAACCAAAAGAAAACTAAAACGTATCCATTAGACATTAGAACAGAAGTATAATCATTCACCAAGCCCTCCCCCCCATACTTATTGTTCAACCATGCAAAACCAAATAACTAAACTAAGTACGGAAAGGAAATTGTCGTGATGCCAACAAAGGCAATTACAAACCAAATGAAAATAAAAACCAAAATGAAACATGCAAGCAACAATGTCCGAAATGCCAAGATCAAACCAACATAAACATGATGACTCAATGCCCAAGGTAACCGGCACCGCCATCAACAAATCACCATCATCAATAATCAAGAGATCATGGAGGAGGAAAACAGGAAGGAACACTATCTGCTCCATCAGGATCACGGGCCTCTGCAAACCAATCTCCACTAGGAACAATGTTAGGAGTACCCATCGTGGATCGACCTCCAGCCTCGTCTCCCTGTGGCGTATGGTAACTAAAGAAATCACCTCCATATCGAGGTGCACCGGTATAAGTACCAAAACCTGTAGCCTGGGAGGACGAATCAAACTGGGGAGGCTGGTAAGTATACTCCTCCTGCTGATACCCCTGCTGAGGAAAAAGGTAATCAAAAGTACCCTGACTAGGAGGGATTATCTCTCGAGGAGTATAAGTAGGAAGCTCAGGGCGCTCATCCTCCTCCACATCTCTGTACTGCTGCTCAAACTGCCTCTGCCACATCGGACGAAAATGCTCCTGCTGATCCAAAATACGACCAAGCATACTATTGGCCGTCCGGGCATTATCAAGCAGCATGTCAGTAGTACTCTCCAGACCAAAAATCGACCCCTGCAAAGAAGAGAAATCAAAAGCAGATGAAGAAGAAGAACCTCCCGCAAACTGAGGTGCACCAGAACCATCCTCCCTACGCCTTTTCCCAACAGGCCGCTGATCTTCAGGCAAATCACCAACAAACACATCCTGACCATCCACCTCACAAATCAACCCAAACCCCGCTAATTCAACCAAACCAAAGCGAGCATAAGGAATCCTAACCAACGCCCTAGTATTCCTTGCTGTATCATATCCCAGCATAGCATAAACATGAGCAATGAAATTCCCACAAACTATCACCCGATCCTTGTGGGAAACAAGATACTTAGCCAGAACATAAGGCGCACAAGCATAGATGTTCGGGGAGCCCTCATAGAATAACCTCATTAACCAGACATCAGTGGGCGAGACTTTATCATTATGATCATTACGAACCAAAAAGCAATAAGTGATCATACGATGAATGACCCTCAGAATAGGTACCTGAATTTCCGATACCTTGCTAACTGACATAGCCAACTTACCACTACCCCCGATTTCAAACCAAAAATCCGTAGTGCTCTTGTCATTACCAAACCCAGTCACATCCTTATCATAAACGCCTTCCCGCAAAAACTCATAGGCGTTAATCTCAGTCAACTCATTCCCCGAAACCATCCCAGTCAAATAGGCAAACTCAGGCACTGTGCAATGCCTTTGAATACCCCCAGCCCGAAAGTGAATTACTTTCCTTGTAAAAAAATCATCAAACTTCAAATTTGAATCTACCCGAAGGGTACTCCAAAACTCAAGACACCACTCTCTAACCGGTGTCATATCACAACTAAAAATTTTTTCCCACATCTTGTAAGTTTTAATCTCACCATTAGCATTTCTATTCTTACAAGTTAACATTTTTTGGATGGGTTCTTTTAAATTCACTTTTTCAAAATCGGTCCATGAGATGACCTTTGGTTCCAAAACGTGTTTATACCTTAATTCCTGAAGACGATTCAGGTAATGCACTCGTTCATTCCCCGTCACACCAGGGAATTGCAACCATTCATGCGGCTCCACCGGGTGGCTTTTCACACCTAGAACAACTAAACCATCTCTGTATTTGTAGTTGTCATTCGGGTCTGGTTCGGTAAAAGTGTACCCACGTGGAATTCCCGGAACAAACTCATTGCCACTTGACTCAGCAACTGCCTTTCCTTTCTGTTTCTATAATACAAAACATCAAAAGAAGACAAACGTGAGACACACGAAACAAAACAAAGAAGATCAATCATTCTGCAGCTTTGGTGCGGCGCACCACTAACAAGGTGCGGCGCACCTTTACGATTTCCAGAAAAATTTTTGCCCCGATATGCGACGCACCTTCCTAATGGTGCGGCGCACCTTCAAAAAGCCCCGATATGCGACGCACCTTCCAAATGGTGCGGCGCACCCCACTGGTTTTCAGAAAAAAAAAAATTTCATTAATCTTAGATTTCTTAATCCACCAATGATCAATCTTCCCTCGAAAATTCAAACAATTTATAAAATTCAAACATCATCAGAGGTCAACCCAAGTCAACTCTCAAAATCCACAATCCCTAACCACAATTTGGTCAAAAATCATAAAAATAATCAAGATTAACACTAATTTTGACCAAATTAGACATCAATTAGCCTTCCCAAACCTTTTACAATCAAAACCCCTAAATTAAATTCAAAACCCTAATTCGAATTACAAACATGAACATTGATAGATAATGGGAAAGAAACATACCTTTGAGAAGAATCTAGGCATCTTGAAAGATTAATAAAGAAAATATAGAAATTAAAGATTGAATTGAGGTTGGGAGGTTTTTGAATTGAGAGAAAATAAAAATCAATTAAGTGTTTGTGTGTTCAAAACAAAGGGGAGAAATCAGAGTATAAGGATAGACTAGAGATATTTCGGCCCTACATAATCTCAACCCAATCCTCAAAAGTCAACAGAAGTCAAATTGGTCAACAGGCAGGAGGTGCGGCGCACCCCAACACTTGGTGCGTCGGAATTGAGAGAAAATAAAAATCAATTAAGTGTTTGTGTGTTCAAAACAAAGGGGAGAAATCAGAGTATAAGGATAGACTAGAGATATTTCGGCCCTACATAATCTCAACCCAATCCTCAAAAGTCAACAGAAGTCAAATTGGTCAACAGGCAGGAGGTGCGGCGCACCCCCACACTTGGTGCGTCGCACAAATCACTCAGAGAAATCACCAAAAAAAAAAAAAAAAAAAAAAAAAAAAAAAAAAAAAAAAAAAAAAAAATTTCATTAATCTTAGATTTCTTAATCCACCAATGATCAATCTTCCCTCGAAAATTCAAACAATTTATAAAATTCAAACATCATCAGAGGTCAACCCAAGTCAACTCTCAAAATCCACAATCCCTAACCACAATTTGGTCAAAAATCATAAAAATAATCAAGATTAACACTAATTTTGACCAAATTAGACATCAATTAGCCTTCCCAAACCTTTTACAATCAAAACCCCTAAATTAAATTCAAAACCCTAATTCGAATTACAAACATGAACATTGATAGATAATGGGAAAGAAACATACCTTTGAGAAGAATCTAGGCATCTTGAAAGATTAATAAAGAAAATATAGAAATTAAAGATTGAATTGAGGTTGGGAGGTTTTTGAATTGAGAGAAAATAAAAATCAATTAAGTGTTTGTGTGTTCAAAACAAAGGGGAGAAATCAGAGTATAAGGATAGACTAGAGATATTTCGGCCCTACATAATCTCAACCCAATCCTCAAAAGTCAACAGAAGTCAAATTGGTCAACAGGCAGGAGGTGCGGCGCACCTATGCCATTTTCACACTTTGTACGTACCTTGGCTCGTTTTAACTTACCGTGACGCATCTCAAACACCTCTGGACCTGCACATCTCAATTAAAGGCTATAAAAACTGAAAAATAACAAAACCTAACTAAGAAAACAAAAATCTTTTTGGTATTTTCGATTTTTCAAATGTTTTTGGGTTTTTTCAATATAAGAACAAAATAAAGAAAAAAAAATGAAATGAAAACACACGGGTTGCCTCCCGCGAAGCGCTTAATTTATTGATGAGTCTTTAGCTAGACTCCATGCCATGCTTATTGACTCATTTCGAAAAATGGAAGTTCGTCAAAGACTACTCCCACATTTTCCTCTTCTTCATGATAAGTCTTCAACCTATGCCCATTAACAATAAAAGTGGTTCCATCCGATTTAAACAATTCAACATAACCAGACGGATAAACATGTTTGATCACATAAGGCCCGGTCCACCTAGATGTCAACTTGGGTTGCTTAAACCTATACTTGGAAAGGAACAACAAAACTTTGTCTCCGGCTTTAAAATCCTTCTTTCTAAGCCTCCGGTCATGCCACACTTTGGTTCGTTCCTTGTAAAGTCTAGAATTATCATAAGCATGCAACCTAAGTTCATCTAGTTCATTTAATTGCATAGATCTCAACTCACCGGCCTCCACTAGGTCCAAATTGCAATCCTTGAGCGCCCAAAAGGCTTTATGCTCAATTTCAATAGGAAGATGACAAGTCTTGCCATAAAGCAACCGGAATGGGGTAGTCCCAATCGGTGTCTTGTAGGCGGTCCTAAATGCCCATAGAGCATCATCAAGCTTGGTAGACCAAGACTTTGGGTTATCTCCTACGGTTTTCTCAAGAATTCTCTTTAATGCCCTATTAGTATTTTCAACCTGGCCACTCGTTTGCGGGTGATAAGAGGTTGAAAAACGGTGAGTGACACCATACCTCTTTAGCACCTTAGCGAGTTGATGATTCGCGAAATGACTTCCGCGGTCACTTATTAAGGCCTTAGGCACTCCAAACCTACAGAAAAGCTGTTTCAAAAAGTGAATGACAACACGTGCATCATTCGTTGGCAAGGCTTTAGCCTCGGCCCACTTAGAAACATAATCGACCGCAACAAGGATATACAAATTCTTATTTGATGGGAGAAAAGGTCCCATAAAGTCTATGCCCCAAACATCAAAAACTTCACATACCTGAATAAAGTTTTGAGGCATTTCATCACGTTTGGAAATGTTACCTTGTCTTTGGCAAACATCACAAACCTCAACCAAAGTATGCGCCTCCTTGAAGATCGTTGGCCAATAAAATCCAGCATCGTACACTTTCTTACCGGTGACAGACGGTCCATAATGACCACCGGTTGGCCCGTGGTGACAAGCATCTAGAATTTGTCGAGTTTCATCTTCTGACACACACCTCCTGATCATCCCATCTGCACATACTCTAAACAAAAATGGTTTATCCCAAAAATAATGTTTAATTTCGGAAAAGAACTTCTTCTTCTCTTGCTTTGACAACTCCTCGGGAAGAAAACCTGCACTAAGATAGTTAGCAATATCGGCATACCAAGGTCCTTCCTCAATCTGCATCAAAAACTCATCAGGAAAATCATCATTAATCTCATGCTCTTGCAACTCCTCACGGTGAGGGTTTTCGAGCCTACTTAAATGGTCAGCTGCCACATTTTCAGCCCCCTTTTTGTCCTTTATCTCGATGTCGAATTCTTGCAAAAGCAAGACCCAACGGATGAGACGGGGCTTGGCATCTTGTTTGGAAAACAAGTACCTAAGGGCAGAATGATCCGTATAAACAATGGTCTTGTTAAGGACCAAGTAGGGACGAAACTTATCAAAAGCATACACAACAGCCAACAATTCTTTTTCAGTCACCGTGTAATTTAGTTGGGCTGGATTCAAGGTCTTGCTAGCATAGAAAATAGGGCGGAAATGTTTATCCTCCCTTTGGCCTAAAACGGCCCCTAAGGCAAAATCGCTAGCATCACACATCAACTCAAATGGTAATGACCAATTAGGTGGAATCATAATAGGTGCATTGGTCAAATTTCCTTTAAGCAAGTTGAATGCATCAAGACACTCTTTATCAAACACAAATGGGGCATCCTTCTCTAACAATTTGGTCATTGGCCGGGCAATTTTGGAGAAATCTTTTATAAACCTTCGGTAAAAACCGGCATGACCTAAAAAACTCCTAATTGACTTAACATTGGTGGGTGGAGGTAATTTAGATATCACATCAATTTTAGCTTTATCAACCTCTAAACCCGCCTTAGAAACTTTGTGTCCCAAAACAATACCCTCTTTAACCATAAAGTGACACTTTTCCCAATTTAAGACCAAGTGTGCCCGTTCACACCTTTCCAACATCCTATCAAGACTCTCTAAACAATTCTCAAAAGAACTTCCAAATACCGAAAAATCATCCATGAAAACTTCCATGGAAGTTTCAATCATGTCTTGAAAAATTGCAATCATACAACGTTGAAAAGTACCGGGTGCGTTACAAAGACCAAATGGCATCCTCCTATAAGCATAAGTGCCATAGGGACAGGTAAACGTGGTCTTCTCTTGGTCTTTAGGGTCAATAGGTATTTGGAAATACCCAGAAAACCCATCTAAAAAGCAAAAATACTCGTTTCCGGCGAGCCGTTCGAGCATTTGATCGATAAAGGGCAATGGGAAATGGTCCTTGCGGGTGGCATCATTTAATTTCCGATAATCAATACATACCCTCCACCCCGTGACAGTTCTAGTGGGAATCAATTCATTCTTATCATTTAAAACAACGGTCATCCCACCCTTTTTCGGTACACAATGTACCGGACTTACCCAAGAACTATCCGAAATGGGGAATATGATTCCCGCATCTAACAACTTAATAATTTCCTTTTTAACAACATCCTTCATATTTGGATTTAACCTTCGTTGTCTTTGCACAATTGGTTTAAAATTATCAACAAAATTGATTGTGTGCTTACAAAATTCTGGACTTATACCCGGAATATCAGAAATTTTCCATGCAAAGGCCTTTTTATGAGCCTTTAAGACGGTAATAAGCCTAGATTTTTCATCCTCCATTAAAGAAGATGAAATGACAACGGGAAGAAAAGATGTACCTTCTAAGTAAGCATACTCCAAATTATCCGGAAGCGGTTTGAGCTCCAAGTCGGTGGGAGGACTCTCAACCGATGTAAGCACTCATGTGCTTTGATCAACCTTGATCTCTTCAAATGTTTCATCATCCGGTGAAGTTTCATCTACACTCAAGGCCATGATCTCTTGAAACATATCTTCATCGAGTTCTTGATATTCTTCACTAAGTGATAGCAATGATTCTCCTTCCTCCATACCCAAGATATCCATGAGCTCCTTCTCCAAAGCATCCTCTTCTTCTTCTTCTTCCTTCTTCCATAACATCAACCCTGAAACAAGATTCATCACACGAATAAGGATGTTTAAGAGCTTTATCAACATTAAAGACTACTCGGTCATCACCGACACCTAAGGAAATCTCCTTAGCCTTAACCCGGATGATAGCATCCGCGGTCATAAGGAAGGGTCGGCCGAGAATTAGAGGCACATTTACATCCGCCTCCATTTCGAGTATAACAAAATCGACCGGAAAAATCATATGACCCACTTTAATCTGTAAATTTTCCGCTATCCCCATAGGATATTGGAATGATCGGTCCGCTAGCCGAATGCTCATACGAGTCGGGGTCAATTCACCTAAAGACAACTTTTTATAAACTGAATAAGGCATCAAATTAATGCTAGCCCCTAGATCGGCTAATGCCTTATACAACAAAGCACCAAAAGAACAAGAGATAAGAAAACTCCCTGGATCTTCCAACTTAGGGGGAATCTCGTTCTTGATGATGGCGGAACACTCGGCACTCATGACTGCCGTCTTCGCCTTTTCCAACTTCATTTTATCCGAAATGAGTTCTTTGAGAAACTTCGCATAGTTAGGCATTCCTGCAAGAAGATCAACTAAAGGAAGAGTAATATTAACATTTTGAATCAAGTCAACAAACTTCTTAAAATTCTCCTTGCTCTTTGCTTTCTTCAATCGTTGAGGAAATGGAATATGCGGTTGATACGGCTTAACCTGTGGCTTCTCAGCGGGTGGTTTCTCAACTATCTTGGATGGAACGGCCGGTGTTTTCACGGCTGGGTTCGGCTCCATCTCAATCTGCTCATCAACGGAATCATCAGCTTCTACCTGCACAAGAGGAGTAACATCATTAGGTAATGGATTAGCCGAATTATAAGTATTACCTGTTCTTGTAGTGATCGCGTTCACTTGCTCATTACGAGCATTCGGAGGATTGTAGTTTCCTTTATCGTTTGTTGGAAGTCTTGGATTCTGTTGAGGCTTAGGATTTTGTTGAGTATTGCTCGGTAATGTCCCGAGCTGCCTGTTTGAATTTCCTAACCTCTCGAGCTTAGCTTCTATATCCTGAAATGTAGCTTGAGTACTCTTAGTACTTTGATCCAGTTTATGGTTCAAGCCATCCAAACGAGTAGTCACTGAATCCAATGCCGAATACATCTTCTTAGTTTCTGTAGCTTGGTGCTCGTTTGTTTGTCTCTGAGCACCGATGAAATCCTTAACAATATCTCTCAATTCAGCAGTAGTGCTCTGCTGACTGTTAAACCTGCTGAACCTGTTGCCACTATACCCAGAATTATTAGCATTAAAAGAAGAAGAGGGATAAGTAGTACCTGAATTCCGGTTTTGATAACCGGTGTTCTGACTGAAATTTCCCTGCGGTTGATTCTGAATATAATTAACATCTTTAGCTAGCTTGTCCGGGCATTCCTCACTGTAATGCAACTCTCCACAGTGATCACACCCATCTGCCATAACCTTAACATCTCTCTCAAGATTCTTGAATCTGTTATCTTGGTTATCAAACCTCTCATTCATTTGCTTTGAGAGAGCTTTGACTTCAGCAACTAGTCTTGAGTCTTCACCATCTTCAATCCGAGCAACTGTTTTTCCTCCAGATTTCCTATCCCGAATTTCTTCACGAACAAAGAACTCCTTAGCCATGTCATCGAGGATCTTGTAACCTTCACTTGGAGTTACATTGTTCAAACTACCCCCGAATGCACCTGCAAGTTCCCTTCTGGTTTTCCTAAGCAATCCATCATAGAAAATCTCAACTACTGCTTCAGTATTCATATTATGCCCAGGACAGTTTCTAAGCATTTCCTTGTACCGTTTCCAAGCATCAACTACATCTTCTCCCGAATCTTGAGTGAATGCTCTAATCTTATTCTCCAATTGTCTTTGAGTTCTTATAGAATAAAACTCATCAATGAAACCTTCTCGAAGTTCAGCCCATGTGGTGTACAAATCATCCGGTTGTTCCTTGAGCCAAGCTTTTGCTTCTCCATAAAGAGTAAGTGGAAAGAGCTCAAGTTTCACTATGTCATTCTGTCCTTCGCCATAATTGTAGAACCTACAAATCTTTTCGAACCTTTCCAAATGACCATAAGGATCACTGTTTGTCACACCATCGAACTTCTCCTCCTCCACACTCTTCAAATGATTTCCTTTAAGACTAAAGTTTATTCCGGTGGTCGGAGCACGAATTGGAGTGCCACGGTTGGCTAGTACTTCCCTTCTTCTTTGTCCGTAAGGACGGTCATTGGGGTTAACTGGTTGTCCTCCTCGATCACCCATTCCTCTTGGTTGTTGATTGATGTTAACCTTTGGAGTGAGAGGACTGTTCGGTTGAGGAGTTTGAATCTCTTCTCCGTCTGAATCTAAATCTTCTCCTGATTTAAAAATCCAAGATGGATCTTTTAAGTTCTTAACCGCCTGATCTTCTGATGTTGACGTTTTAAAGGAAAGATCAAAGTCCTGTTGGACTCGGTCTGAATTTCCGGAATCAATCTTGTTGGATGTAGAGGTATCCGTGTTGTTGCGTTGAATTAAGCGACGTCTGACTTTCCCCGGATTTGACAAAGGACTAACCAAAGGTTTGCCAGAAGCTCTTGTGTTCATCAACTACAAAGATCCTGCAAAAGCACCACAAGACAAAACGTCAAACGTACCTGGGACAAAACAAAATTAAAAACACAAAACAAAAATAAAATCTATCTAATAAAAACAAAGAACTTCCCCACAATTGAATGCAAGGAAGGATCGAATCACAATACAAACAATTACTTAATTTAAATCCCCGGCAGCGGCGCCAAAAACTTGATGTGTAATTTCGAGTCTTAAATTTATAACACGAACTACCTAGTTACTGTCTACTACACATTTGCGGGCAGTGTACCCGTTCGTATGCAATATAGTTACTTGGTAAGTACGAGGTCGAACACAAGGACTTTTATAAGCAATTGTTAAATGATACAGAAAATAAGGGGGGTTTTATGGCCGAATTGCCACGTTGCAAAAGTTAATTAAAATTGTTAGTAATCCCGTAGGATTAATCGCAGGATAATTTTGTTGTTTAAAAAACAAGAATTTAAAAGATCATCTACCTCGACTCCATGACACATTTCATCTTGGTTGCATTTAGGTTAAAGCCAATTCAAATATGTTGATTCTGATAACTAAGTTATGATAAGGAACTCACTAGTAGGCCTCCTAGCTAATTACCCTACCCGAACTCATTAACCAATTAATTCAATCCTAAAGATCCGGCTACCACCTTCCCTATTAAGATTTCCCTATCCGATTAATTTGTTTTGTTATGATTAAACAATTTCACCTATCGATTCTACCAAACCGTCAACACATTGAATTCTTTTACCTATTGTGGTTTATCAACTCGCTACCACGAATTAACACCTATTGATTCTACCAAATCAACTAGAATAATGCATTCCTGGAATTAACTACCATTAAAACCATTTATACCTTATCAACAAACAATAGAATAAATCATAAGAATTCAATACATTAAGATCTTGATGAAACGTTTAATAATCAACTTGAATTCAAAATAATATGCAACCAATATTCATTGTGTCATTTCATCGGAGTAGATGATGACGTGTTTAGCCTAACATAATCATAAATAAATCACAAATAGCAAAAGAAAGAGATAAACATCTTGTACCGAATTGTGAAAGACAATGAAAAGCTAAAGAAATCGATGATTGAATGCCTTGAAATTCTTTAGCAACCCTTAGATCTTGGAGAAGGTAAAAGCTGCTGAAAAATGCCTCAAGAAACCCTAAAATCGACTAAAAGAGAGAGAGAATCGAATGGGCCAATTTAGGGCATGTATTTATAGTGTTACAAAAAACCCTTGCTGAACCGACCTACAGGTGCGGCGCACCAATTGCCAGGTGCGGCGCACCTTACTTGTTTCAAAAATCTTCAACTACCCGATATGCGGCACACCAATGGATTGGTGCGTCGCACCTCTCTTCTTTCTCAGAATTCCCATTTTACTGATCAACTTATGCGGCGCACCAATCCATTGGTGCGGCGCACTCTATTAATGCAAAAGCCAGCCAACTTCCTGATCAATATATGCGACGCACCAAGCTCCAGGTGCGGCGCACTCAACCCCTTTCTCAGCATAACTTGTGATTTCCAGCTCGTTTCTTCTCGTACTAGTACACGAACCATCCTAATGCCTCTTTTAGCCATCCACAAGCTATTTTTAACCATTTTACCTGTTCTAAGCCTGCAATCACTAACAATACCATCAAAGCATCGAATATACACGTAATTTGCATAAAATCAAGCTTAGAACGACTTAGAAACAACATGGGATTATACATATAAATGGACATATCAATATTTTGCTTCAATTGCATATCAATTTTGTTGTGATATATGCAACAATAATTTCTGATGGCTATATATACATTTTTGTTTTGTAACGCCATATGTTGTCTTGATAATGCAAAATGAATTATACATTCAACCAAAGTGACTGGCAATGAATTATGGAAAAGGAAAACAAAAACAAAGTTGAAAAGACTACCTTGCTACGACCAACCAAGTGTCACACTAGCAAAATATCTTCATTTGCTTCACGATAGTAGTCGACTCGTCTAAATAACCAAGTCACCAAATAATTAAAGTCATCCTTGCCTAGATTTAATCCCCACTCAAGCGCGCCAATGGGAAATTTTTTTATAAACGATAAGGTAAATATATAAAGAGCGATTTTTGGTTGACAAACATGACAAACTAAACTTTACAAACGTACTTGACATATTTATTTTAGATAACTTTACAATTTATGTTTGTGTAAGATAATTCGGAGTAAAGATATTGGTATTAATATAGTTATTACAAAGAATTGTTTTTTGCTCCTGGCTTCTTCATTTCTTCATTTGACAAGTTCGTTGCCACTTTAGTATTGAACTAGCATAATGAAAACCGAATCTATAACGAATTCAACCGTGATAGTTCAGATGGTCCAACCCATGGCTCAACCCACTAATTTTTTTCTGGAACAGCAGAAATGATATGTTAATAAGACGGACAGACTAGAGTTAATTCCCAAAATGTGCTTCTTTTATAAAAGATGGATAGATGTATGCCTTTTTTCAGTTAGTGTTCCCTGTATATGCTTTTCTATATTACTTTTTACGTTTTTTTATTTTACATTACTTACACATGTATTTTAATGATTGATCTTTCTCATCTTTACTAATATATCACACTCTCATTATTCCATATTAACTTAAGTTAAAACTAATAACTTGCATGATGCAAATAAACCAATTTGTTAAAAAATGCTTTTTTGATTTTATTTTTAACACAAACATATAGTTTTGAAAGCTCGTACATTTTGTGGGGTTTACTTTTAGTTTCACTTCATGTTGATCACATTGTGATTTGTGAGTCCTCTGCTTGTTTGGTGAAGCCGTTATGATCGAGTAATGAACATGTGAACTGTATATGTTTGAAATTTTTGGATAATGATGTAAGGTTTATTCCAGGTAGTTAATCAAATGGAGTAGTTGTAAGGTTATTGGTCAAGAGTACAAAATTATCTTATCTTTACTCCTATATAATATAGGAGCCCCTTTTTCTAAATATCAAATTACAACTTTGAACTACCTAAATTACCCCTCTTCTTTATTTACTAATTTAAACATCTCTACCTAATATACCTATAATACCCTTAAATCTCAACCACTCATTTTCCTCTCTCCTCAAATTTCAATCATTCATTTTTTTTTCTCCTCCATAAATCATTTTATTCCTCTAATTCATTCAAAATCTTTTATCTCAAAAACCATACATCGATAAATTATAAAAATTATATGGGTGTTCTTAAAATTTCATGCTTCTTTCATTAGAGATGTCATTCGATATACTTTCGACGAATTTTTAAATCCGAGGGCGGAGCCCGTACGACTAAGGCATTTGGCTATCACACTCTATGACTTATCACCTCCTATGACGTATCACCCCCACCATCTCACCGCCGCAATGCACAGGTACTTTCTCTCGTTTTTTATAAAGCTTATCAATGGGGTGGTCTGAATGATTTATTGGTTGCTGCTGGTAGAAAATGATGGGGTTAAAAAAATGAAAAGTAATATAAAATATGAAAGCTTAGAAAGTACGAGTAATATAAAAGGCATATAATGGGAACACTATTAGAAGCATATAATTATCCATATTTTAAAAAACAGACACATTTTGGGAATTAACTCGACAGACTAGCAAGTCACTAATCGCAAAAGTACAATTACAATTACAATCTTAGAAAATGAAACGAAGACAACTATCTCTAGACTCTACCCGAAACATTAACTGCGTTCAAAAGGAGTGAAAAAACTCGTGCCATTACAAAAGAGACACGAGAAAAACTCTCAACCAACCAAGGGCCGAGCCACCATTTTTCACAAAAAATTTTTTGAAACTGTCGTATTTGGCGGGTGTTATGTCAAACAAGTTTTGGTCAAAAAAATTTTATAAAACAGTAAATCCGGTTTGGGAAACCCGGACTCGTCCACGTGGGCTCAATCAGGGTTTGTCAAATCCGGACTCAAATTTCAAATATCGAGTCCGGGTTTGGCATCTCCGGACTCACAGTTCGACTGACGTGATGTGACATAGCAATCAGTGCTACAGTTGCCATAGTGGAAAGAGAGTGAGACCGGGTTTGGCAAACCGGGACTCGGATTTTATGTCAAATAATACACATACACGCTACTTTAATAAATACTACGTAATACTCGTATATCTTTGATTAAAGCTGGTTTATTTCATTTTATATGGTCTATCCATACAAGATACGTACAATTTATAATAATGATAGTCAAACAAAGTGGGTTTTGATTTACAGGTTATGGTAATTGAAAAATAAAGTGGGTTTTAGATTTACAGGTTATGGAATTGAAATGGGTTTCGATTTACAGGTTATGGTAATTGAAAAATAAAGTGGGTTTTAGATTTACAGGTTATGGATTTATGAAGTGTGTTTTGTTTGGTGGTCTCCTCGTTATTTTGGAGAAGACAAATTGATTTAAAGATTTTAACAATTAACAAACAGTAATATAATAGGGTAAATGGTATCATGTGATAAATTCATATTACACTTGTTTAGTGTTCAGATTACCAATATTGCAGGTGCAATGCTCGATAGATGTGTTATTAGTATTTTATTACGAGTATTATTATATACTAGTAATTAGTTAGGTTGACACATCCACTGCGAATCCGGGGATGGCAACCCCGGACTCGAAATTTGAAAATCGAATCCAGGTCCGATGTGGACGAGTCCGGGTTTCCCAAACCCGGATTTACCTGTTTTATAAAAAAAAATTTAGCAAAACTTGTTTGACAAAACAGCCGCCAAATATGACCGTTTCAAAAAAAAAATATATTTTTTACCTTGTGATGTTTTTGATGAAGTCCCAACCAAGTTTCGGGGGAAGGCTCAACTAAAACTTACCAATAAAAAACATAAGACACAAAGACAAAGTGAGCCTGAATTACGATCCATCAGCAACCAAAATGAGATTGCCTCACGCCAAAAAAACAACTAGCATCGACCTCAGCCAGGGTCCCATGGACTCACAATCCATTCATTCCATAAGTATAAATGTTTTCTATCACTTAGAGTATTCACAACCCCTCCGTCTTCGTTCGTTCCCCGATTCGTTCATGCTTGGAGGATGAGTGCACACCACTAGGTGTGACTCGTCCGTCCTTCAAAAACCGTTCGTCCGTCCCCCAGGGACGAAGCTCGTTCCGCGTTATTTTTTTATTTTTATTTATTTTTTGTTTGAATCTAACGGTAACATTGAAACTTTCAAAAAGTTGACACAAATGGTCCCTCTAACGGCCAGAAGTTATTTTGTTGCAAATTGTCACTTTTGGTCCTTATTTATCATCTATATATATAAACCATTTACATATCTAATATTATACATAAAAACACACTCTTATAAACATATATCTAAAATCATCATGTCTTTACCATTTCCGTCAAGTGCTAACACATACACTCGACCGGAGTTGTTTACGAATGACTCCGACGATGAAGAACTTATCACTATAATGAGCGATTTTATCGATTTGGTCGAAAATGGGGAATCTTCTACCCCTCACACTCGTGTTCATATACCAAGAGATCGACTTGGTGCAGGACAACAGTTGATGAATGATTACTTTGTAGAAAACGCAAAGTACCCGCCACACTTCTTTAGGCGGCGATTTCGAATGCGAAAAGAATTGTTCATGCGTATAGCTAACGATATAGCTTCTTTCTCCCCAGGTGGTGATGAGCCTGTTCCTCGTCATTTTATAGAGTTGCGAAACCAGCGTGTAGATGGAAGAGGTAAACTCGGTTTTTCTACAATTCAAAAGTGTACATCCGCGATACGTCAGCTGGCATATGGCAACGTGGCCGATTCACTTGATGAGTATCTACAAATGGGTGAACAAACTTCCAGAGACGCGCTTGATGCTTTTTGTAAGTGTGTCTTTGAACTTTACAGAGAAGAGTACTTACGAAGACCAACAACAGATGATATACAGCGTATCTACCACAAACACGCACAACTTCATGGATTTCCAGGGATGCTTGGGAGCATTGACTGTATGCATTGGTCGTGGAAAAGGTGTCCAAAAGCATGGCAAGGCCAGTTCACTCGAGGTGATAAAGGGCAACCAACCATCATGCTTGAAGCTGTTGCGTCGTACGATTTATGGATTTGGCATGCATTTTTTGGAATGGCAGGTTCGAACAATGACATAAACGTCCTTAATCAATCACATTTGTTTAGGGAAATCGTTGAGGATACGGCTCCGGATACTTCATTTACGGTTAACGGAACCAATTACCAGAAGGGGTACTATCTAGCCGACGGTATTTATCCTGAGTGGGCGACGTTTGTAAAGGCGTTTTCATGCCCACAAGACGCGAAAAAGAAAAAATTCAAGAAGTATCAAGAAAGTGCGCGAAAAGATGTGGAACGAGCATTCGGAGTTCTCCAAGGTCGTTGGGCGATCCTTACACACCCCTCAAGGTCGAACCATGTATGCTTGTGTGATATTGCATAACATGATTGTCGAGGATTCGGGTCATGCAATAACCTCCTATGATCTAGAAATCCTAGCTCAGCCACCCCGTGTACCTGTTCGTACTTTCCGAGAGAGGATGGCGGTCCACGCACGGACCAATAGGAGCTTCGAGACCGAGGGGACCAATAGTGAGCTTCGAGACCGAGGGGTTCACCATGGTCTTCGTCACGATCTTGTCGAGTGCCTCCCGTGATCCATTGTTCTTTGTTTTAATAATAAAATGTGAAACTATGTTGTTTTTTTCTTTTTAGTCTGAGTATTGTACTTTTTAATTAATAATGTGTTTTTTTTTAGTATTGTATTGTATGCTTTTATATGTAATGAAAATTTTAAGTGTGTTTTTATTAAAAAGTTGAAGTTGTATAAGTTAGAGGGTTAAAAGTGTATAATTAAATAAATGGTAGAATATTGAGTTAAAAAGGTAAAATTAAATAAATAGTGGGTCCTAGACTAGTCCTGGACATTGTGGGTGTTTTGGGGGATTAGTCATTGGTTAGTCTTTGGGCTGATGTGGAGCTGATGTGGTGCTGACAGGGACTAGTCCTTGGAGGATGAGTGAAAGGCATTGTGAATGCTCTTATAGAAATCCACTCATTTACCTAATAATTGTGACTTTATTAGTCACATATGTATCGATTTGACTTTTATGATCCGTCAAAATTATCACATCATCTATGTTACAAGTTATGAGGTAAAATTTTAAGCTATATATAGGCAGTGTAATAAAATTGTATACAAGAATGCCAATAAACATTATAAAAAAAAAAAAAAAAAAAGGTTCTAAACCAAAATGAACATTTCTAAAAAAATTTTTACTAATTTTTACATTTCCCCTGTTATAGATTATGCATTTATTGTTTCTAATTGTAATTCTAAATTAAAACAACTCTAATTGATATACCTTTGTTAGGATTCATGCACATAAATCATATAAACAATCACGAGTACGCAGCGGAAAGAAACGTATATGCAATATAATAATTAACAAAGTAAGGAATTGAAAGTGTACCTTTTAGCTTAGCTTCCAATAATATTAATAATAAGAATATTATTATTAGTTAGGGTTTAAAGTAAAACCCCTCTACGATCGCACACACGACGCGTCAAACAATATCCAAAGAAAAGAAACACAAAATTGCTTTTATTTGTTTTGTCGAACTAAAGAAAAGAAACACAAAATTGTTTCTGCCGAACAAAACCCCACCAAAGAACCCTTTATTATCTATATAATATTACATTGATTTAGAACATGAGTTTTTGGTTTTCGGTTTAATGTTTCGAACGAGAGAAAAGCATACGAATGTATGTTTTTAGTTATATTATTAGGGTTAAGTTATTAGGGTATATATAGGGTATAGATATATCCCAAATAACTTAATCCTCAAGTAATATCTTTGACTTGGACTAGGATTTAATTAATAATTACATTTAATTACTAATTAATACTTAATAATTAATAAATCATATTTATTAATTAACTAGAGTGAAGGCTCGTACGATGCATGACCGGGTATGTGGATGTGTTTGACGTCTTAGCTTGAGCTCGAAAGACAAAAGTTATAGTGGTATATTTGAAAGCATAATTACAGGCATATATTGTGACAAAACAGTATTATAAAGTTACAATCATACTAAGTATTTTTCACTCATCGAAGTCAAGATAACAGAGAGGTCGTTTCCCCATTTCTCCTTTTGTAATTACATCAGCCAAAGCAAGCTAATGACTTAAGTTGTAGGTTGCCTGCCAAAGACGTCTATTATTTTACACATGAAATTACCGACTTATACTCAAGAAAGTCTTATATAATTATCTATAAATATTAAAAGAAAACAACAAAAAAAACACATATATGATGCCAAATGGTGCCAAGTTTGCATACATCTCTACCGACTCAATTGTGTATGAGCTTAGGCTTAATTCTAGATATATGACCTTTCTCGATCATTTCTTTTCATTTACCCTCAGCCATGGGTGCCCCTCTCGACTCTGCAACCAAATGGTTTGTGTTAGCTCTAGATTATTTTTCTTTATTTGTGGAGCATTCACAACAACCAGCATACTAAATCTCATTTTAACAATACTTTTATTGAAAATGTAACATCAAAAACATCTAACTACTAAACTTACCAAACTCGTGACCTTCCTTGCTCAAATCTACTAATTTCTTCTCTTCATATGTATGAGGGTTCTGTATAGTGACCTTGTCAGTAGGCTCTACTGAATATAATCCTGCAGAATTTTCATCGATAAACTCTCGAGGATTCCTTTTGAACCTTGATTACCAAAATGACTAAAGAATAAAATTTGTTTCAATTTCAGAGATTTGGTTTTACATGTTAAACAAAGAAATAGAAATGGATCTATAAATCACATGTGGACCATGTTTTATATAAACAATGCAATCAAAATCATGAAATATCCAAAGACTGCCTAAAAAAAATGTCTACCGGTTTAACCTTCTGTATGTTTTACAAAGTTATATATATACTAAACATGACAGCTAATAACCAAATTCCAAGAATAATTATTGTTAGAGGCATACCTCGATACCCACTTTGCACCAATATCCCAACTTGACAAACTTGCCATTTTTCCTTATTTGTCCTTGTTCCTTGAAGGTAGAGTTGGGATTACAACAACCCGACAAAATTCCCAGACTGTCCCTTTAATTGATAGATGAATGCCCTGGAATTATTAAATCTTCTACATAAGTTGTTCATGTCGCTCAAGAGAAGTAGCTAAGGGTATGCATCAAGGGAAAACCATTATAAGGTTCAAGATCGGCTTCTAATAAACCGCCACGAATAGCAGATTGCCACGTTTGTAAGTGATGTTGTAACACATTAGCTTGCACAACCCATTCATAAGAACGCTGGATGAGCGAATCCCCGCCATCCCAATATTTGATCCATACAACATATGATCATACCAAGTATTTACTCTTTTCAGTAAGCTAACCTTTGAAAAAGTGGTGGAGAGATCCTCAAGTCCTTGAAACACACCCCGTAGAAGAAAAACATATCATTGATGTGTCCACGAAACCCAAATTCTAATAAATAAGGAAAAAGTTTCAATATAGTGGGTTTCCGGAAAATCAAGCTGATATATAGAAAGAAACATTCTAACTTATTTCAGGGCATCACACAAATCTTTTAGTCTCGTGAAAAGGCAGTTCAGATAAGATTTTATGTATCTAAAACATATACTGCCATGTATCTAGCATATAGAGGCCGCAAACATCAGATTAATATAAAAAAACGCAACTAATGACCAAGTAAAAGTGGGGCCTTGACCAATAAGCATATTCATTTCATATTTATTGATTGCAGGAAAAGAAACTGTGATACAAAAGGAAAACAGAGTAACACGTTTGTCAAAATAATTGGATGAGACACAAAGAGACCGCTCCAGACAAATAGTTTAACTTTTAAAGAAAATGAATATCGAAAGATTGGCAACTAAAAGTGTCATTGCAAAAACTACCTTTCAGTAGTCAAGACATAGCTCTCTAATAATGTTGCAGGAAACGGTAACTTTGTAACATAGTCAGTCATACGAAATATAAAGACTTAAAAAAATGTTCATGTTCGAACCATTTTTTCAAGTTCAAGAAAAGTTGCTTCTTTTCCACAACTCATGCACTGAATATCAAAGGAAGGTAAATCTCTATTCATGCGACTATAACTTTAACCATTAACCCAGAACCACCTACAAGTGTAGGTGAGGTCTACTAAGCATGTTCATGACAAAAACTAAAGAGAGTTGAGAAAAGGATTACCTTAATTGTTTTTTGATAAAGTAAATGATATCATGGCTATCAATTGGGTTTGACTTATTTGGTTATTATCATTAGCATCACCAACCTTCATAAACCGCCTTATCAGGTTTGTTCTTACATTAACTCATTCCTTTTTTGTAGTGTATCTTACTTTCTCTTCTTGCTAGTAAAAAAGCTTCAGTACCCGAGCTGTTCCTCAACGATAAACGAACAGAGTTGCCCCTCAATGATAGACTAACTGAGCTATCCCTCAACGATAGACGAACTGTGTAAATATGTAAGAAAAATATATAGTAAGAAAATGGATTAAAAAAATATATAAATGTGATAATAAGTAAGAAGATCTTACCTAAATGGCTTTGCTAATTTATATAATACACTAACACGGTAACCATTTTCAGCATAAAAAGAACCCTATGATTATCTAACTGCGAAAATAAAGAAAATGTGAAGAGGATGAGCATACAGATGACCAACCCAAACATGGTAATACCAAATTTGGAACCTCCCTTTTGGCACCATGTATACTCACCTCTTGAGGTCAATGCTGCCCGTTTAGGGGTTCTTATGTAGATACCTGAACGATTAGGCGAAGGTGAGTATTGTAACTGTATCACATACTATCGTTTCAAGGACATAAGGTATAGGACGGTATGGAACAATTGGATAAAGGAATGAGTAACACCTTCCCTGTTCTTCTTCCTCATACTTGTGATTGGGGGGTGAAAGCCTCATTTCAAAATTCTTGCCGACGGGCTGATAATGCATTGCCTGTCAACAATGATTCATTTTAGAACGGATCTAAACATTAGCATGCACATAATATAAATGTATGCTTGAATTTGCATCTGTTGAGCCCTCATAAAAGGACAACATATTATTAGATTATAATGGATGTAATTATGATGCCCAATGCCATGGTTAGTATACTTTCTGCATTAATAACAACACAGACATCTGAACATATATATAAAAGGGTCACGTCCACCTTGGGAAGTTGAAGATTCCCGTGCGAGATACCTTGGCTTCAAGCATTCACCCGTGTGGTCTAAAACATAAATGGATACACGTCATGAGTGGAAACCCATTCACAATATGTTCGTCAGATATTACATATAAACTACTACTTGGCAGGACAGAGCTTAACCTGTTGATTACTTGCCGTATATCGGAATTATTTATTACAACTTTTATGTAGTACACTACGCATAAAGCAAGCTGCTTTTGAACATAGCTACAGAATTTCCCACGATGTTAAAGTAGGGACCCATTCCATTATTCGTGGGATGCTGGCTGCAAGCCTCTGTTGGCAGTTCGTGTTCCCGGCGCCCGGGTTGATAAGGTATTCTCTGCAACCAGTAACGCATGAGACATTGAATATAAACCTTTGTAAGTACCGAATATAAATGTGTCCAAATTTAGATGCGTTATGCGCTACCAAGAAGCCATTATGTAGATGTTTGTCAACAGATGGTTAGGACCTGCTATCCTTATTTGTCGTGGCCGGAATCATTATATATTTTCGTGTTACCTGGCTTTATATCGACATGTCCATTTGAACGCCACATAGAAAACTTATCTTTAAAGGGAGTAACTAAGCTTGTGAATGGATTGATTCGGATTACACTTTATCTCTGACGCCATATGAGAAAAAATAAGATATTTTGACCTGATAGAATACACACCAAATAGGTAAAAAAATATCAATACTTACAACCACCTTAAAAATATTAATCAAAAAGTTAGTTTATTATTGAAATGCTTTAGTATAATCATAATCCACACACTAAATATCTGCAGAAATTTGAGATTTTGGAAAAGAGTGTTCATTTCAACCTAACCCGTTCTAAAGTTTCACCTTACTTACATCCAGGTCACACACACTTTTTCTTTATCACAGTTTAATGACTCACTATCACATGTGGTATCCACGTCGTAGTGTTTATGTAAATAATTGTAACCAACTACCTCTTAATTTCTTAACATTGAAATGATAATTAGCCTGCTAAAAATATAAATTGTATTTTCAATTAAACTTGTATTTTTTTCTACAGCTCGTGTGTATTCTTTTCCTAATTAAAGGTTTAGCTTTAGCTGCCAGCATACTCGACTGGTTTAATATATGCTAAAAACACATGTTTAATATATGCTAAAAACACATGTTTGAATCGTTACCCAACCTGCTGCCTTTCTATTTTGTCACCTCTAGGTTGAGCCGAGATTTGTTGTCAAGTTTGTTGCCCTATCTATTTTCATGGTATTTTTATGCCCGCAGGGAAAAAGACAAAGAAAACTCATGGTGGTTTGCTCGATGGTTCGTGAAAATCCACTGACCAATTACAAACTCATCACTTGGCCTCTTGGTATTAGCCTATGGTGATTCTTCATATTGTGATGATCATCTGATCATGCAACACAGCTCTATAAAATTTGAAAATTACCAAACTTTCAAAGATAAAAAAGACTTACACATGAGATATTTCTTATGCACACATAAGAGCGCCAAAAAAATTACCTATAACTCAGATCACATCTTGTTACTTAACCCTTTCTTTTCTAACTAAACAAATTTATTTTGACCTGTTTGAGATAAACAAAACCAGATTTACTCACTTGAGTTAACTGGCTAAAATGTCACCATTAATCATGTTCCCAAAAATGGGTCTAGATATTTTAAGATTCAAGCAATCTTCAAGAGTAAATTACTATAGTGTCATACGATTAGTGTCATCTAAGGTTCCACCATTCAATTCTAATCTGAATTTTCAGTCTACCCCAAAAGCACCTTTTGCTGTTTTATTTAAAAAAAATCATGTGCTTAGAACATGACTATTACTAATGGATAATAGAGAGAAAATGCATTAACCATGAAATCAGAGGAAAGGTAGCTTAATAGAGAGAAAATACATGAATCATGAAAGTAGAGGAATGGTAGCTCTAGGATGCAAACCTGGACTTAAACTCATCATCCTAGTTAAGTACTTGGATTGAACATCAAAGATCTTAACACCACCATCTCTCCTCATTGTCACCTTGAACTTTTCTAAAATTGTCAAGTTGATAGGTTCAGTAGGTAGTGGACCAGCTGATCTGCTCGAATTAACACTTGGTCCAGTATCTACCACGATCAATTTACATTCGGCTTTCACTGGTTAAGTTGTATACCATCCCTTTACTTGGAGCAGTTACAGCTGCATTTGGAGTTAAGGGTTTGAAAGTGTTTACGAATGCTTGATTTAAGGGTGGGTTTGAATGAATAAATTTGATATCCATAAAATAGGTTGACTTCATGTTGGGCTAGTCGAAACCTTTATAAGTGATAATGACGATGTTCATTCTTCAAAGCAACCATCTTCACATAGGGTTGAAAGGGTCATTGAAACCGAAAGTATTCTTGAGATTTTTGATATAAATAACACATTTTATTTAAAAATGTAAGAATAAAACTGAAAAAAGGAAACAAAGAAAGTGATAGCAAGTTGGGCGACCCGATCAATTTTAACCCATATCCGCTTTGACCCATTATGCCTGACCCGCCCATCTATTAACTTTCGGTACAGGGAATTTTCAACTTTGTTGTGATACCTGCGTTGTGAAATTCCATAGTCTCCTCTGGATCTGTCAAGACCAACCTTGGTCAGATATTCAACCATGGATGGAGCCCGGCTAGACTCTCACAAATCTGTGAGCCAATCCCTACAGGTGATCAAGAAGTTATCTGTTTTAGTAAATCTTACAACGAATAGGTATGATATATAAACAAATAAATATCTGGTACCACTCATAAGTTGGGATATTGTGGCGTACACACATGCTTACGATACATACAAAAATTACCCAAGCTCGATAAACTTATAGGGCTACTGGGCTAGTCAGGTCGGGATTCAACAAAAAAAAACAAATAACAGGAACATAGATATAAAATTAACGCTGAAGTTTCTAAATGATACTAAAGCTATGTCTGAAACATAGAAAACAAATATTAATTTTCAAAATGAAAAATAATAAGTCAAACAGGATCTAACTCTATCAAAATAGTCGTCAGAGAAGACCCAATTGTACGTTAAAAGATATAAAATATCGACAAAAATAAATTAATAAGTGGAAGAAACCAAGAGTCAACCTACCTCTCATCTATAAACACAGGTTTCCTTGGGTTCCTCATTAAAATCGAACCCTGGGCAAAAAAGCAAGAAAGGTAGGGAACCTGTTCAAAATACATTGTGACACGAAAAAATTAAAAATTAATGGTATAATACATGATTAGATTATAACACAAATAAATCAATGACATAATACATGGTATAGAATATAACACTAATACGAAAAAGTTTTGGACTGCGGATCAAGCACCATCCGGGTGCAATTCTTTGATGTTGATAAATCCTGACTTCACTTCTTCATGATATATCAAAAATGATATACCTACTTAATAAGATTCACCATATATATAGTATACTTGTTCGATCTATACGATCATATGATGTAGAAAAACAACAGGAATCCTGAAACAATAATATAATATGCTTCAGGAAGAATTTCTTACATTTCATTGAGGCAATATATTGAACACTTTGCGTCCGTTTACATAAAAGAATTAATGATAATCCATACGTGAAGTTTGAAAAATGAGATAAAATGAAGTTAAGTAAATTAAACAGATTCAAATAAAAAAGATGGAAATCAACCTGGATGGTGACGAAGGCATCTTCTTGGTTCAATCCTGAATCAACCAAGAGTAAATAAAGATGAATTCAACATAATAGAAAATCCAGATATTAACAAACAATATATACACACACATATACAATGTAAACACACAAAGATAGAGACAAATAGAGAGATAGAAAGTAATGACCTGAATGGAATTGTTGGAATAGTGTAATCATAAACTGGAAAAAAAAATAACACAAAATTATAACAAAACTAATTTAATTGCTAGAAAGTCAAAATAATAACAACAAATTTAAGGATTTAGGGCAAAAACTAATCCAATCGCCGGTAATAAACAACAAACCGGGTGAGCCCATTTGGTGGCTGGCCGGATTTATGGTTGCTGGGTGGAGTAACGGATTGCGGTGGTGAGCTGGTGGCTCTGGTGGTGTGTTGACGTGGTGGTTAATAATCAACCAATGAATTGATATTGATAAACATTATCAATTGAATATGAAGTGGAGATTCAAAGGTTCGTGAACCCAAAAAGGCATTCATTTGATTGATTTGATCCTTCATCTGCCAAAGCATGTTAAACTAAGGTCATTAAGTATGCTCGCATCAAACCACATCAAACCACTATACGTATTATTAGAGAACAATATTAAACTAAGGTCATGAAGTATGCTCATTAGTGAAGTGCTAAAAAGCCCAAAAAGTTCCGATCCTACTTTTAGTTAGTAATAATAATTAACCCTACCATAAAATAAAGGCTAAAAAGGGACAAATTTTTTCACTCCTTGATCCTATTTTTAGATATATATAATAATAATTTTAATTAACATATCTAGTTAATAATGTCCAATTATCATTTCTCTCAATTTGGTGATTATAAATATGTAGATACAATATATACATATTACCGGACCCCGTAGGCTTAAATATTTTCAGACATGCGTTTATTTAACGTGATCATATTCCAACAGCTCCCACTTGAGCATGTTATATAAAGGCAATAACATTGGTTAGCGTCTAGCAACACGTCAATGCTCCCGGAAATATTTAAGTATAGTTTCTTAAAGTATCTTTGAAACGGTTTCGGAGTTTATTATCCCTTTGTTTCAGATACCTTGTTAATTATGGATATGGATCAATGTCATTCCATAATTTAACGATTATGTTTCTCATTTTAACAACTAATTAAGATTACCAAATTAATCGAGACCACATCTGGAGTTCATTTGGGTACGGCCGTACAAACATCTTAATTAATCAATGAGGGGCCCAAATGGTATCATTCTTCAGTTGCAAATTGAAGGAACAAATCCTATTTTGACTACACGTGTTAGTCATGTCATTTCACTACATTTCTGAAAATAGCCATTTGTTACTACCTTATTCAGGATAGTTAGGAACTATATCAAGAAAATGTAATCCATACATGCATAACCTGCTTGTATCTCAAGTCTAAGGATAAATAAAGCAACCATTTCACGAATTTCACTTAATGACGCTGATCCATAAAGTGATGATTCGTTAAGTGGGGTTGTCCGATATGCATCTCTATGGATATCATGTGAGTTTGGTAGGACCATCTTCAAATATTCCTAAGAATATTACCAATCACTCAGATTTGTCTTAGTTTAACTATATTCCCATATAGTTAATCGACAATGGACATTTAGAATATTTAAAATATTCATGGATTTAAACATGCAAATATAGGATACAATTAATATTAAATGAAAACAAACATACCATGTAGTTTAATTCATTTTTAAAATAATAATTGCTTGACATCCCTTATCCAAATATCAATCACAGATTTACATGATATAACTAGCTAATTTAAGTCTTATGCTCTCGGCATGCTTATTGAGCTTTCCTTTTGACAATGCCTTTGTAAAAGGATTAGCTAAGTTATAATCTGTGTGAACTTTGAGTAACTTGATTTCACCTAGTTCGAATTGCTCACGAACATAGTGATATCGTCTAGAATAATGTCTAGCACCTTTCTGAACTCAGGGTTCTTTGGCAATAAAGATTGCACCAGTATTGTCGCAATACATATCTAAAGGTGTGTTATTTGAGGGCATCACGTTAAACCCAAAAATAAACTTTCTAATCCAGACTATTTCCATGGCGGCTTCATGAGGCGGCAATATACTCAGACTCTGTCGCATACATAGCAAATGTGGTTTGCTTCTTGCTCTTGCAATCCACCGTGCCTCCATTTAAAATGAAGACGTATCCCGACTGAGATTTTGTATCATCTTTATCAGTCTGAAATCCAACATCACAGTATCTAGTCACTTTGAGTTCTGTATCGGGATTTCCTCCATACACCAGAAAATCTTTAGTAGCACGCATGTACTTAAGAATATTCTTCACAACAATCCAGTGATCCTCACCCGGATTCTGTTGATATCGGCTAACGATATTTTGTGCGAACGCAATGTCAGGTCTAGTGCATCTTACCGCATACATAATAGATCCCACAGCCGAAGCATAAGGAATTCTTTGCATACGCTCCACCTCCTTAGGTGTAGAGGCACCGTTTTTGCTAGATAAATTAAGTCCTTCTTGCATAGGTACGAAACCACGCTTAGAATTCTCCATCTTGAATCGCTTCAAGATCTTATCAATATAAGCACTTTGACTTAATCCAATCAACCGTTTACTTCTATCTCTATAGATCTTGATTCCAATAATGAATGCTGCTTCACCCAAGTCTTTCATAGCAAAACACTTTCCAAGATGGGACTTTACATCTTGCAACATTGGAATGTGATTTCCTATTATCAATATGTCATCAACATATAAGACAAGAAAAGTAACATTACTCCCACTAGATTTGCGATATACACATGGCTCATCAGGATTTTGAGCAAAACCAAACTTTTTGATTTCCTCATCAAACCTTTTATTCCAACTTCTTGATGCTTGCTTTAGTCCATAAATGGACCTTTGAAGCTTGCACACTTTGTTGGGATATTTTAGATCGACAAAACCTTCTGGTTGAACCATATAAACTTCCTCGTCTAGATAACCATTCAAGAAAGCGGTTTTGACATCCATTTGCCATATCTCATAGTCATAGTACGCAGCTATGGCTAAGATGATCCTAATAGCTCTACTGTCCGCTACGGGAGAGAAGGTTTCCTCATAGTCAACTCCGTAAAGCTGAGTATAGCCTTTCGCCACAAGATGAGCTTTATAGGTGTGTACATTTCCATCCATGTCGGTCTTCTTCTTGAAGATCCATTTACACCCAACGGTTTTACCATTAGGTGGAAGATCAACCAAGCTCCAGACTTGATTATCTTTCATGGATTTCATTTCCACATTCGCAGCTTCAAGCCATTTGTCAGATTCTGGATCTGATAATGCAGCTTTGAAATTAGAAGGTTCATTTAAGTCTTCTAATTCGTGTTCTTCAGACTCAATATTAAGATTCAATCTTTCACGAGCACGTATTTGTCCTTGAGGACCTACGAATTGGAATCGCATTATCTTCAACTTGAGGTTCACTTTGAACATTCCCCCCCCCCCAAGTTGATGATCGCTAGTATTTTCAGAAGGTGACACATCTTCTCCTTGAGTCTCATCAAGTTCAACAATCCTCCCACTGGTTTCTTGATTTATGAGATTCTTTTCAAAGAACTCAGCATATCGAGATACATTAACAGTGTTGTCGGTAGGAAAGTAGAAGTAGTAACCCATCGTTTCCTTTGGGTATCCTACAAAGATACACTTAACAGATCTAGGTTCAAGTTTGTCAGGCGTATCTCGTTTCACAAGTGCCTCACAACCCCAGACCTTTAAGTAAGACAAATTAGGAACAGTTCCATGCCACAATTCATGCGGTGTCTTGTCAACCTTTTTGGTTGGAACCATATTGAGAATGCGTACAGCAGTCTCTAGAGCATAATCCCAAAATGAAAATGGGAGAGTTTTAACGTTCATCATTGATCTCACCATGTCTAGCAAGGTTCGATTTCTCCTCTCATATATACCATTATGCAGGAGTAAGCTTTTGGATAAATCCACAAGCTTTTAGATAATCCTTAAACTCTTGGCTTAAGTATTCTCCACCTCAATCCAAACGAAGAATCTTGATGGTTTTACCGAGTTGATTTTCTACTTCATTTTTTAAACTCTTTGAATGTTTTGAAGACTTCATGTTTATGTTTAAGCAAGTAAACATAACCATAACGACTGAAATCATTCATAAAAGTGATGAAGTAGCTAGCACCTTTCCTTGACACATGTCTAAATGGGTCACATACATCGGTATGTATTAGTCCAAGTAGCTCTTTAGCCCTCTCCGTTTTATGCGGAAAAGGTTTTCTTGTCATCTTGCCGGAAACACAAGACACGCATTTGTCAAATGATTCATCATTTGATCTCACCATGTCTAGCAAGGTTCGATTTCTCCTCTCATATATACCATTATGCAGGAGTAAGCTTTTGGATAAATCCACAAGCTTTTAGATAATCCTTAAACTCTTGGCTTAAGTATTCTCCACCTCAATCCAAACGAAGAATCTTGATGGTTTTACCGAGTTGATTTTCTACTTCATTTTTTAAACTCTTTGAATGTTTTGAAGACTTCATGTTTATGTTTAAGCAAGTAAACATAACCATAACGACTGAAATCATTCATAAAAGTGATGAAGTAGCTAGCACCTTTCCTTGACACATGTCTAAATGGGTCACATACATCGGTATGTATTAGTCCAAGTAGCTCTTTAGCCCTCTCCGTTTTATGCGGAAAAGGTTTTCTTGTCATCTTGCCGGAAACACAAGACACGCATTTGTCAAATGATTCATCATTTGATTGTAAGATCCCTTCACGTTGAAGTCTTTCAATGCATTTCTTGCCAAAATAAACAAGATGACAATGCCAAAGATAGGTAGAGTCCAAGTGAGGTTTGACTCTTTTGCTATTGAATTATCATTTGAACAACAAATATAATTCAATTGTGAAGATACTTGAAGAACTGGTTAAACCAACTTGCTTCTTCTTCTCGTTCAACTCAGCTAGATACTTAGGACAATTCCTCTTCCAGTGTCTCACTTCAGCACAGTGATGACAAGCCTGGTTTTTTAGCCGGATGCTCGTTTTCCGTCATAGGGGTCTTTTTAGGTTTTGAGACTGAAGCACATTGCTTTCCCTTACCAATGTTCTTGCCCTTAGCTTTCGGTTGTTTTGCTTTTTGAACCTTTCCCCCTTTGATCATAAGAACTTGGGGTGTAGCAGATTTCTTTGAAAGTTCAGCTATGGTTTCACTCATGCTATGCATATTGTAATTGCGCACAAATTCCTCAAAGTCCTTTGAAAAAGACTTAAGGACCATGCCAATAGTAATAGGCGGATGATAAGCATAGTTTAACCTTTCCAATTACTCAAAGTACCTCTTTATCTTGAGTACATGAGGAATCACCAGTGTTCCATACTCGTGTTTCAACAAGTTCAAACAATTCCACTCCAGCTTGTTTTTCATACATAGACTTGATTTCTTTGATCATATCACATGGAAAATAAGTTTCGAATTGCTTTTGAAGCTCGGGAGTCATGCTTCCTAGCATCAAACAAGCAACCTTATTATGTCTATCATACTGAGTATTGTATTCTGCCAACTTTGCAGTCATAGCATTGGCACCCGGAACAGCGGGCATCTGCGTTTCAAGGACATCAGATTTCTTCTCGGCTCTTAGAACAATTCTCAGCTGATGAAACCAATCATTGAAGTTGGTTCCAGAAAGTTTTTCCCTTTCTAGCATCGACCTGAAAGCCGATTAGTGTATGTTTTGTGAAGGATTTGTTGCCATTTACAAAACAGATTCAAGTTCAATTATCGGTATTTTCGATAATGAATCCTTAAGAAATATAATCACCCAATGTTAAATCATTTAACGATTAATTTCATTAAGGCTAGGATCCAATTGACATACCATCATTTCATCAGTTGATCTGCTAGAAATGACATACTCAAAAGGTAAGTGACGAGCAATAATTGCATTACAAGTGCAATTCCTAGATTTATGGGACTTACAACAACACTTTAAAGGGGTGTTAAGTGTTTTGTAAACATGTTTTGTCCCATCTTATGCCACGGGTCAAGGTCTCACCGTTTAACTCGCTTTAAGTCGCCCAATTAAGAACATGTAAATAGTCTACCACCGTCTCACGATGAGTAGTAATTTACCTTGTTAGATACAATTCACCTACGGTCTCACGTAGAGCAAAAAACACTTGCAAGTGTTCTTAGCAAAGTGGGTGGCAAAGACTTAACTTTGATTGGGTAATGCAATTGATGTGAATCAAAAGTTTATGTATGAAGACTCATGCAAATCTTCATAACATAATGTTTAATAAAATCATTTTTATAGTCTTAACAACACAAAAGAGCTCGGTAGCTCCATTTGAACGCACAAAGAAGCGCATGAGCAAAGGTTTGCGATAGACGCAATTAAAAACCCGCTCCTTTAGAAGGCTAGCGCACTCCGACTTATACCTCTCTTAGAGTTTGTTCAAATGGGTGAGCCGGTGTATCTCTTGGTTGTAAGACTCCAATTTTATTAAAACAAAATCATATTTTGATAATTCTTAGTCAAGTTTATTCTTTTCAATAAAACAATTTTGCATCACCATTTATATCACAATAAATTGCAAAATAATAAACTTACTAACTATTAACTAATTAATCATGCAACGAGTTATGGTGGGCCACCTAAAACATGGTCACTATGGTTAATGTATATGTCTAAGTTGGCTCCCCCTTCAAAGAAGAGGACCACATACATCAAGTTACCTTGATTTCGTAAGCCTTTAAACAAACAATTAGCAAGTAAATACATATAAACATGCTGACTGGAAAATTTCAGCAGCTTCACGACCACTTTAGACCTGTTTCCAGTCCGAATCAAGCTTTGACCAGAACTACAAAGTTGTAGCCCTATGAGTTGAGCATCTACAGTCCAAAGGGAAACTCCTAACTCATTACGGTTGATTTTATATGATTTGTTTAGTGAACTGGTGTAAAGCAGAAAAATCACACGAAAAATTCACATAGTCACATAATTATCAAATAATTAACCCTAATTATTGGACCATTAAGCTAAGCAATTTATATCCATATATCTAAGTAATAATCATAAAGAATTTTGCATGAATTCCTTATGATTTTTACTTTATTTAACAACATTAAATATAAAAGATACAAACATACAATTTATATCAAATAAACATGCCAATTCACATAATCAAAACTTGCATAGAGGGTTTCAATTAACCATTAATATAAAATAGGTTGAATTAATAATAAAAAAAATCCTAATTTACTTTTATTAAAATCGAAATTAATTAAAAATAAATAAAGAAAACGATTTTAATATTTAATTATTAATTAAATCGAACCAACCCTAAACCCCCCTTCAAGTTTTGAACTTTGTAACTAATATATCACATTAGGCTCGTGATACCACTGTTAGGATTCATGCACATAAATCATATAAACAATCACGAGTACGCAGCGGAAAGAAACGTATATGCAATATAATAATTAACAAAGTAAGGAATTGAAAGTGTACCTTTTAGCTTAGCTTCCAATAATATTAATAATAAGAATATTATTATTAGTTAGGGTTTAAAGTAAAACCCCTCTACGATCGCACACACGACGCGTCAAACAATATCCAAAGAAAAGAAACACAAAATTGCTTTTATTTTGTTTTGTCGAACTAAAGAAAAGAAACACAAAATTGTTTCTGCCGAACAAAATCCCACCAAAGAACCCTTTATTATCTATATAATATTACATTGATTTAGAACATGAGTTTTTGGTTTTCGGTTTAATGTTTCGAACGAGAGAAAAGCATACGAATGTATGTTTTTAGTTATATTATTAGGGTTAAGTTATTAGGGTATATATAGGGTATAGATATATCCCAAATAACTTAATCCTCAAGTAATATCTTTGACTTGGACTAGGATTTAATTAATAATTACATTTAATTACTAATTAATACTTAATAATTAATAAATCATATTTATTAATTAATAATAATTCTAATTAACATATCTAGTTAATAATGTCCAATTATCATTTCTCTCAATTTGGTGATTATAAATATGTAGATACAATATATACATATTACCGGATATCTAAGTGTTATCGCGTGTGACCCCGTAGGCTTAAACATTTTCGGACATGCGTTTATTTAACGTGATCATATTCCAACAACTTTTAAACAAGCTTAATTGTTTTTCTATCTTTCAAGCTTTATCATTCATCGTTTTATATGTTTTTTCCATATTTTTAGACATAATTTTCCTTGTAGTTAGACCTATAAATCATTTTTTTCTACATAAAAAACAAAAATACAGAAAGTATAAACAGTTTTTTCGATAATGTAAGTTTCACATGAAAGTAGTGAACTTAATCTCCAAAATGACAGTTACATCCTCCAAAAAAAGAAAAAAAAATATCAGATATCATTTACACATCTTAATTCCGAAAAATTGTCTATATATATACTTTACTCAATTATTTAAACAGCAGAATCACGATACAAAGGAGCAGTACTAGAAGATTGTGGTGGTGAAGGTGGCAACCTCTTTGAAAAATCTTTACCATGATTTTTATCATCTTCAACATAATCCTCTTCAAAATTAAGCGCATAACTAAGAGGATCGTAGCTAAAATCAGCAGAAGACCGACGTCTACGATGATTTTGATTACCAATTCGTCCGAGCATATTATGACACTTGTTTTTTATCTCTGGTATGTCGACAGAAGCCCGAGATTTTATCCATTGTGAGGATGTAGATATCAGATACATAGGACGGTTACTATTATTATTCTTGTTGAATGATGATGATTCGGAGTGTAGGGATTCATGGCGATTGTTGGTGGTGAAGCAACATGAAAAACAAAGATATTGTTTGATCTTATCTTTCAGAGAAAATTTGCGGGTGTCGTCCATTTGTGTTTTGTGGAGTTCGTTTTGTTATGAGGATGATTTTTATGAGAATATCAAAGGTGGCGACAAAGGAATGTGATGTGGACTAATTAAAGTACAAGTTTGGTCCTTTATTATTTTGTAAATTTATATATGCCCATGTAGTTGTAGTAAGACTATTTGCAATGGTTGGAACCAGACTCGTGGTCCGTTTGTTTTGGCTTTGATCGACCACGAGCCTAAACTATTGTGATATGATGCCGACCAGGACTAGTGGTTTGATTGACCACTAAGTGGTCTAAGAGTCAATTACAATTTTCATATTAAATTGACAAATTAACGTTTTATTCTTAATAACATTTAAGCATTTAAGGTGATGAAAATGCTTTTGAAATTTGTTTTCATACTTAAAATGTAACAACTTGAACTTTTCGATCAAGTTTGATACATTTAAAAATATCAGGGATTAAATATGTAATAAAACTATGTTACTAAGTTTGGCTCACAATTTTAGTCTCACTACTATGAATTGACTCGTGTACTTGTCACATGCCATTCACTTTAATGTTTGTGCGCAATAGGAATTGTTAAGGCCGGTGTCAACAACGCGTCTTACGGCTAAATTTTGCGTTCTCGCTTTCTTATAATCTTATCGACACCTCTAAATTCTCGCCTCAACTGTGTTCTCGGAATTCTTGGACTTCTCTTGATCGAATTAATTTCTACCCATGAAATTGACGACTTCAATCAATAACTTCATAAATAAATAACTCTATATGTTATAGATGTAGAGTAAATTTACCATTAAAAAAGGTACGATAACTAGGTGTAGGTATGTAGCCAATGTAATTCTAATTACAAAAACCAACCTGTTTAAGATAGAAATTTTTTTGAATGTGAGTACACATTAACACTGAATCTTCGAGTTTATAATGAATGGAAAAGAAAGAATATAAATGGATAAGGGAGGGGGGAAAATTATATATATAGAAGTGACAAGTTGTACAAAAATAACACATGGGTCATGTTGATCTTATGGTCCCAAGTGCAAAATATGTTTGCACCAAAGGTTATAGATTTGAAGTTTGGGACTAGAGTAACTGAAACGATAAACATGAAGCCCCATCAACGTTTTGGGCAATTGTAGGCTTGTAGATAGGTTTTAGTTTGAAAAATAAAATAAAAAATTGCTTAGGTTAATGGCATAGTGCTTAATTAGTGGTAGGTAAGAGTGTTTTTTGAAATCGGTAGTTGAAAACTAACTTATTGTGATATGATGCCGACCAGGACTAGTGGTTTGATTGACCACTAAGTGGTCTAAGAGTCAATTACAATTTTCATATTAAATTGACAAATTAACGTTTTATTCTTAATAACATTTAAGCATTTAAGGTGATGAAAATGCTTTTGAAATTTGTTTTCATACTTAAAATGTAACAACTTGAACTTTTCGATCAAGTTTGATACATTTAAAAATATCAGGGATTAAATATGTAATAAAACTATGTTACTAAGTTTGGCTCACAATTTTAGTCTCACTACTATGAATTGACTCGTGTACTTGTCACATGCCATTCACTTTAATGTTTGTGCGCAATAGGAATTGTTAAGGCCGGTGTCAACAACGCGTCTTACGGCTAAATTTTGCGTTCTCGCTTTCTTATAATCTTATCGACACCTCTAAATTCTCGCCTCAACTGTGTTCTCGGAATTCTTGGACTTCTCTTGATCGAATTAATTTCTACCCATGAAATTGACGACTTCAATCAATAACTTCATAAATAAATAACTCTATATGTTATAGATGTAGAGTAAATTTACCATTAAAAAAGGTACGATAACTAGGTGTAGGTATGTAGCCAATGTAATTCTAATTACAAAAACCAACCTGTTTAAGATAGAAATTTTTTTGAATGTGAGTACACATTAACACTGAATCTTCGAGTTTATAATGAATGGAAAAGAAAGAATATAAATGGATAAGGGAGGGGGGAAAATTATATATATAGAAGTGACAAGTTGTACAAAAATAACACATGGGTCATGTTGATCTTATGGTCCCAAGTGCAAAATATGTTTGCACCAAAGGTTATAGATTTGAAGTTTGGGACTAGAGTAACTGAAACGATAAACATGAAGCCCCATCAACGTTTTGGGCAATTGTAGGCTTGTAGATAGGTTTTAGTTTGAAAAATAAAATAAAAAATTGTAACAACTTGAACTTTTTGATCAAGTTTGATACATTTAAAAATATCAGGGATTAAATATGTAATAAAACTATGTTACTAAGTTTGGCTCACAATTTTAGTCTCACTACTATGAATTGACTCGTGTACTTGTCACATGCCATTCACTTTAATGTTTGTGCGCAATAGGAATTGTTAAGGCCGGTGTCAACAACGCGTCTTACGGCTAAATTTTGCGTTCTCGCTTTCTTATAATCTTATCGACACCTCTAAATTCTCGCCTCAACTGTGTTCTCGGAATTCTTGGACTTCTCTTGATCGAATTAATTTCTACCCATGAAATTGACGACTTCAATCAATAACTTCATAAATAAATAACTCTATATGTTATAGATGTAGAGTAAATTTACCATTAAAAAAGGTACGATAACTAGGTGTAGGTATGTAGCCAATGTAATTCTAATTACAAAAACCAACCTGTTTAAGATAGAAATTTTTTTGAATGTGAGTACACATTAACACTGAATCTTCGAGTTTATAATGAATGGAAAAGAAAGAATATAAATGGATAAGGGAGGGGGGAAAATTATATATATAGAAGTGACAAGTTGTACAAAAATAACACATGGGTCATTATGGTCCCAAGTGCAAAATATGTTTGCACCAAAGGTTATAGATTTGAAGTTTGGGACTAGAGTAACTGAAACGATAAACATGAAGCCCCATCAACGTTTTGGGCAATTGTAGGCTTGTAGATAGGTTTTAGTTTGAAAAATAAAATAAAAAATTGTAACAACTTATATTGTTTTGAGTAGTAATTTAAGTTCTACCTAATAGGCCCAAACACAAAAAGGCCAAAAAAAAGAAGCAAAAATACGATATACCAATTTTTTTTTTTAACTACGAGTTAAGTAGCTAATAGTTAGCAGTTAGCATTTAGCATTCGAGACACCACAGTGACATCCAATTGGGCAGTATGCGGAGCTCGAACCACGCATGTCTGGGATGAAACTCAGAACTCTCGAACCCCCCCTAATAATCCACCTACAAATGTAGGAAGTAGAATTCGAACCTTGGTGGATCTTCCGAATATCAAAGATCTTACCAATGGGCCCCAAAATTAAAGACCTTGCAAATCATAAACCTAACAAGGATTGTTGGTTTAAACTTTAAAACCTCATTCCTATTTCTACTTAAAATCCACATGATATTTCTAGATCTTAAACCAAACACCTCCTAAATATGTGATAATTGAAGTAGTTTGGTACTCATTCATAAGTAGACCCACTAGTCCACCACAACCACAAAGTTTGGTTAACCACATAGCCCACATCCTTTACATCCTCTTCTTCTTGATTGGCACATGCTCTTCTTCGTGCAATCACTACTCACTTCCCATTATCATACACATGATGAACCTTCTCACCTTTTTCCTTCTTTTGACTCATTTCTCACGAAACTTTTACACAATATAATCAAACAAACTCAACTTCACTAATTTGTACGTACTTTCTCATCTATTTATCCCACTATATATAAACACTCCAAATACATAAGTCATGTAACACTTTCCTTGAAACTTCCTTGTTTTGATATCTATTCTATTATGATGTCAATTTTAAAAGCAAGATAACATATCAAAAAATAATGTGAATATGTTCATTCTTTTTGTTTAGGCATATCATATCATAGAGTTCATATCATATCAATTCATCTAGCTAATAATGGCTGGTATGTTACCTGGAGTTGAAACTGCTAGAAGAAGAAGGTTACATGGTTCATGTGATCAATCAACTGTTGTTATTGGATCTGGGTTTGGATCTTTAAGATCCACTAGACAACTTTCTCATGATACCCATTTTACACCTACTTCTTTCTTGGTAAGAACTAATAACATATATATATCAATGTATTATTGTAGCTAGAAAGGCTAGTAAAAAAAAAATAGTAAAGAAGGATTCCTACCCCGTAAGGGTTATGATGCATATATACAGATGGGTTAATTGTCAAAAAAGAGTATACTTTTTGTTATGTTCTTTCCGGACAATCGAACTTTTTTCCCTAATATTAATTGTCTTGAAGGAAATAAAAAGGTTCGACTGAACAAAACAAAAATTACATATTTACACATATTGATATATGGACTCCTTATTTTAGGGACTATCAGGGACACCAAGGATTTTGGACGGATCAGATCAACCTCCTTCTACCTCCTTCTCCGGCACAGCAGCCGTCGCTCCTTCTCCGGCGAGACTGCCGCCGCCAGCCACCACCTCCTTCTTCTTCGACGAGACAACCACCGCCACCACCATCATCTCCGACCACCCCAACCACGGCGCCGGCAGCAAGGGCTACGCCCGTACCGTATCAAACCGGCACCATCTCTTGGATCGCCACCCATCAAATCCATACGATTCCCATATGCGTCCGGTGACAACCAGTTTAGAACGGATGAGGGCAACGCCCGTACCGTATCCACCCGAAAACGAACCTGATTCTCGCCGGAGATATCGCCGGAAATGAAGATGGCCGGAGATGTCGCCGGAGATGATCAGTGGTGATTAGATCCGATGAAGATGGATGGTCTAGATGGTGTCCCTAATGGTCCCTAAAATAAGGAATCCCTAATCTAACCAACATACATTTACAATCTCTCTACTATAAAACTATAACTTACAACCTTCTGTTTGGTGGATAACATCGATTACTGCTATACAAAATGACCAATTTCATACATTCTAAACTTAAGGTCAATAGTGGGGTGCGTAAATATTACTGCTGTAATTATTTTGTCCTTTTTTTTAAATCTTTTTAATATTTTTATTTCAGCAAAGAAGCATGGTGAATCAATTAGATGAGGATGATAAGTTAGGAGGGGTAGCTAGAGAAGCTAAAGAAAGGCTAGATGGGAGATTGAGAGGTCACCTAAAACAAGATATTTCAAGGTATGGATTACCAATGTTCTGGCACAAAATCACAATTATAGCATTTATTCGACAGTCTTTAGTTTTATCTAACATGCCCATGTGACATATCCGAAAACAAATCAAATCTTTCTTTACCTTTTTATTAAATTAATAAACATGGAATTGAATATACCTATTTTATAAAATAATATATATAGCCCCAAAGTTCACAAATTTAGATATGTACATAATCAACTCAAAGACATGAATTTCATTAATTATTTCATCTTCAACATCTTTACTTTCGATCTTAAGGTCTTTTTATTTTATTTTAGTTTTTTATTATGTAACTTTGTACAGGAATAATGGACAAGAAAGATTGAGTAGTGGTGGAAGGAGGACAACTAGTACTCCTATTGTGATGGAAAATTTTGTGTTGAAAAAGAATGGATTAAAGAGGCTTAGATGGGGAAGAATGGGTTTGAGTTGGAAGTCATCGAAACAAGATGATTGCGCAATTTGTTTGGATCAATACAAGGCTAGCGAGAAGATATCGCTCTTGCCTTGTACCCATCGGTTTCATTCAGACTGTTTGTTACCTTGGCTAGAGAGCAATGCACATTGCCCGTGTTGTAGAGCAACTGTATTTGGTTCCAACTGACCCTGGCCTTTTATTTGTTCGATCTTTGTTATAAAATATAATATAGCGAATATGTAAAAAGGAGATCGTTTTCGCGTTAGGATTGCTTAATAGGAAGGAAAAACACGAGTTTTTAAAGTTCTTTGCTTGCTCTTTTCTAACTCATATATTTTCGTGGTATAAATTAATGGTTGAACTAACTCGAAACGGTTATTATTAGAGAAGTGTGCAAAATACCATCACTAATGTTAGTTAAACACGATGACTTGTAACAACCACTTATATTAAACATTGGTTGAGAACATGAATGAAACTTTGCGAAATTGAATCTCAAGTTATTTCTCATTATCGCAGTGGTAGAGCGAAACCGTCACCACCACTAATAGTCGCCGCCATCACACCATTGTCGCCACCACCACCAGACCTCCGTTTCCTCCACCACTATCGCATTGCACGGATGTCGTGCTAGCATCATTTGAAGTTCTGATTTTGCAAATTCATTAGTCATTGACGTCCATACATAATTTTAAAGAAAAAATTTTAAAACAAAATTTCTTTTTGTCTTTTAAATATATTAAAATAAAGATAAGATTAGGAAAATCAGTTGTGCATCTAATTATGTTACAATCAACAATAAAGATGATTAGCCCCATGATATCATAATTCAATAATTAGCCTATGATAGGTGATCAACAATATAACAATTGATTTTTTGCTTTTAAGATGGGATAGGGATCCTTAAAGTTCATTGAACTTTATAGGTAAAGTTAAAAAGATCTCACCCCTTAAATTAAAATCAAAGGTCATGATTCAAACTTGATCTTTAAATCTTGAGCTTTGATTTTAATCCAAGTGTTAAAAATTGTCTAACTCTACCTATAAAGTTCATTGAACTTTAGAGGATATGTATGTCTAATAACGGAACTACATAGGATATTAGGGGAGTATGGCCTCTAGGTCCGCTAATTTCATGTAATTTAATTGTTTTTTATATGATATAATTTGATGTTATGGATCAAATAAATATAGGTTATGAAAGCTGCTCATGATAAATGATATGCTTTTTATCGCTCTATTTGCTTAATGCCTTCTGTTTAATCGATTGGTGTCATTTCTCTCTTGGAGGCACAATCAATGTAACTAACTCTAAACTTTCAAAATATTTTCCTAACAACGACACCTATAAAGACGTACTTATGCAATTAAATGAAAAGTAGAAAGCTATTAGAAAGGCCAAAAACTTTTAATAACGGTTAAAAACAACCAAAAATCTTACAAAAAGTTGCTAAAAATCATAGCAATCGAATCATTGTCATTTATATCGATAAAAAGCTAATAATAAGTCAATGCGGGGTTATCTTACATGATAGAGATTTTTGTTCTCGGGATAAAAACCATTAATATATGATAGTGTAGTATTAATGAATACATTTACCACGTATAGTCAATCCTTGACATAAATGTACTCAACATATCTGAGCAACGCGACAACGATGATGCTAGCGGAAACGGTCTTGTGGTGGCGACGATGAAAGTAGTGGTGGCGGTGATGGGTGGTAATGGTGGCAGCGACGCGTGGTGGAGAAGGGGTGATGATAACAATGGTGGTGAATATATTAGATTAAAATATTTAAGTTAGTGAGAGGAAGAGGTGGTAATTTAGATATTGTTTTTTTAGAAAAAGAAAAGAAGAGAATTACTCTTTAGATAAAGATAGGAGAGAATGATAGTGTCGTTTATTAATTTTTATTTTTAGCGTTTATAACGTTTTAATCACCTAATTTTGGTATAATAATCGTTTTAACCACCTAACTTCTTTTTTTTTTCTTCCAAATAATATAATCGTAAACTTTGAAACAATAATTGTTTAAATCATTTAACTTTGAATTTGAATGATTTAAGTACCTAGCTTTAAAGCCATTATTGTTTTAATCACTTAACTTTAATTGAAAATGATAAAAGTACTTAACTTTATCCGAGTTAGTGTTTTTACACCTTTAACCTTCAACTTAAATAGGGTTGGCAGAATTTAGCCCCGTAATAACCCACAATCCATAAACCCATGACGTGTATGATCTGAAACCAACACGTCCAATAACTTTACTTTTCTTCAAAATGGTAAAAACGTCAAACTTTAGTCGAGTTAGTGTATTTATCCCTTAAACCTTTAACTGAACTAAGGTTGACAATATTCAACCCGTAATAACACACATTTCATAAACTCATGTGACATATTTAACCTGAAACCAACCCGTCAACCTGCATATATTACTTTCTTTTTTTAAACATATTACATGAACTTATGAGTTTGTGGGTTTTTACTTGTTACAAATCGAATATTGTCAGGGTAAAAATATTAACTCCGACTGAAGTTAAGTGATTAAAATAATCATAGTTTTAAAATCTGGTGATTAAATCATTCAAAATAGAAATTAGATGGTTAAAATAATTATTGTTTTAAAGTTTTAAGATTATATCATTAAAAAAAACATTAAGTGGTTATAACGATTATTATATCAAAGTTAAAAAAATGTTATCTCTTTATTTTATAGGGATAACTTATATGATGTTAACATCATATAAACATCAAATTATATGATTTTTTTCTCACAAACCTTAAAATTTAGGAAAAATTATTTAACATGTGTAAAAATTAACGTGAGTATATAATCTATAACATTTTCCCTTATTTTATAATGACATGTTTTCTCTAGAAAACCCATCCATCCATCCATCTTTGAATAAATAAGTGTGTGTGGGTCTCACTGTCTGAATGTGTGAGAAACATATACATACGCACGGGACGCATGTCAATTGTTGGTAAATCTTCACCGCCTCACACACACACACACTATCTCTTTCCGGTTTTCCCATTCATTTCTTTACACTTTTCTTCTCCTAGGGTTTATGTTTACTCATCAATCACTCAATTATTTAATTAATTTTCCAAACAATTGTTAATATCCGGAAATTACAAATATTGAGTTAAAATTTTCATTATTATTGGATCTTCTTTGTTATTACTATCATTATTGGATAATTAGATAAAAATATGGCATATGATCAGAATAACAACAATAATAATAATAATGTGTTACCAACTAATAATAATTTGCGCCCAATTCAATTGGCTAGACCAATTACTGCTGATGAACCACGCATTGTTGCACCTAATTCTAATCCTTTGCCCCGTGAACCTGTCACGAGTAGCCCGGTTTATTATCCGGCTTCGGCACCTGCCGTCGTGCCGGATTCCGGTTATGTTAGTGGTTTGAGTTATGGTAATGTTAATGTAGTTCCTTCTATTACAACTAGTTGGTTGCCACGTATGCCACCGCCCGTTACTAGCACTGGCGGTGTCGGTTTAGTACCTAATTATGGATATGCTACCCCCAATAGTAACGTTAGTAATAGCGCGAGCGTGAGTGCAAGTGTTAATACTAGTGCCGGTCCTGGTTTAGGTCCGAGTGGTTATAATCCGAATTTAGGAACGGTTGCTAGTAGTGGGGGTAGTAATGTATCGGATCGTGCGAGTGAAGAAGGTAGTGATGAGTCGGGTATGGGGAGGAAGGTTAAGTTTTTGTGTAGTTATGGTGGGAAGATATTGCCTAGACCGAGTGACGGGATGCTAAGATATGTTGGTGGGGATACTAGGATTATTAGTGTTAGAAGAGATGTGGGGTTTGATGATTTAATTCAGAAGATGTTTGATTCTTATGGACGGAATGTTGTTATTAAGTATCAATTACCTGATGAGGATCTTGATTCACTTGTAACGGTTTCAAGACCGGATGATTTAGAGAACATGATGGATGAGTATGATAAGTTGGTTGAGAGGTCTGCTGATGGTTCGGCTAAGTTAAGGCTGTTTTTGTTTTCGGATCTTGAGTCTTCTAGAGTTATGCGGTTTAAGGATTTACAAGATAGTGGGCAGAAATATGTTGAGGCGGTGAATGGAATTGGGGATGTTTATGGCGGTGGTACTGGTTTTGCTGGTGTTATAGGTATGAAGGGAAGTATGGCGAGCGCTTCTTCTACTCAGAATTCAGAATTGAGCGGGACGGAAGGTGGTGTGGATAGTATCGGACATGATCAAAATGAGGCGGCTGGTATAGCATCTGGTGGTGTAATATCTCCTGCTGGCAGTTCAGCCACCGGTGTTCCTGTTGCTAAAGCCGTTGTTATTCCAGCTTCACCTTGTCAATCTGATCACGAAGTGGAAGTTTTGCAAACGCCCGTCCCTGTCCATGTTCAACAGCCACCACCAGCACCATTGAGATATGACTTGCCACCTACTGGAGCTACTATTCCTCAGGCGCCATCTTATGTCCAGACTTATGTTGATCCCCGCCATGGGACGTTCGGCCATACAGAGTATATACAGGTGCCGCCACCCCAAATGGGGTACCAGTCTCAGTTTATGAGCAGCATTGGTCCTGTCTATGCCCAACCACAAATCCATGATAATGTTGTTGGAATAGGAGTCAGCCCGCAACAGTTTATTACTCCTTCCTCACACATTAGTTTCAAACCAAATCCAAATCCAAATCCAAATCAGGTACCAGTTCCGGTTCCGGTTCCAGTTCCTGTTCCGGTTCCTGTTCAGCCTTCAGCTCCTCAAGTTGTAAGGCAACCAGAGGTTCGAATGGAACATTTTCCCGACAGGGTTCATCTTTCTTATGATCAAAACTACAATACTTACCAGCCTCTACCTCAGCCTCAAACTCAAATATCTCCTCCAACAATTCCTGTATCTTATGGTTGGAATCAGATTTCTCCGCCGGAACAAGTGCCTTTTTCTGATAATCGGGTACCCACTCAACAATTAATATACCCTGAGCAACTGCCTAGATTTGATGGTTGCATTATGTGTCAGAAAGCATTGCCCCATGCGCATTCGGATACGGTGGCACAAGAACGTAAAGAAAGCCCTAGATCAGCGATATCTGATGTGAATCCAGTTTATCACAGTCTTAGAGTGGAGGACACCAGAAGAATGATGCAATCGAATACTGTGGTATCAACTCCTTATGGTGTTATGGTCCATCAAGCCCCCTCATGTGGCCATGAAAGCCCAGTTCAACAGTCTGCCATGCCGATTCAAAATCAAGCAAAACAAGAGCAAGTGGTAAATAAACGAGTTGGTGAGTTGAACCCTGTTGGAGTTAGCTCACCAACTTCAGATAGTCAGGTTCACGAGTCTCCAAGGGAATATGCTGGTAATTTTCCTTTAATTGTTTCAAAAGAGGAAAATGTTGAATCCGGATTGACATATGATAATATGAGGCAAATTGATGCGAGAATGGAAGATTTACGAATACGCCCCCAAGAAATTGTTGTCAACAATAACCAAGTTGGCTTTCGTGTTGAAAAACCACGAGAAGACATCTTAGAAAATAGACCCATGGAGCTGAATCTTGACAACACCGTTGGTAAACCCCAAATTGTTCTTGATGCAAATTACATTACTTCCGAGGCTCCACAGTTGCATGATATCCAATCAATAGACTCATTTAGCGTAAACAATTTGGGTGGTAATGCTAACGAGGGCGGTCCTGTATTTTCTGGTATTGACTCGGCTCGTGTAACAGAAGGAACCCCACTGGTTAGTGAGTGGAATGTCTACCCATCACAGTTTGAGCAAAAAAGTGAAGCGGAAAATGTGCTAATAGATTCCCTTAATCCATTTAACGGGGTTCCCGAAACCCAAGATGGCGCAAACTCACTTTTTAGCAATCAGGATCCTTGGATGTTACAACATGATACTCATTTTCCACCACCTAGACCCAGTAAAATTATGGCAAAAAATGAAGGTAACGGTGTCAAGGAAGATTCACCTAGGGGAGACACACTGATAGATGATGGAGCTCACCAGCCAAGTCCTAATATGGATTTGAAATTTGGTGCTGAATATAGGCATTCTGATATAGGTTCGTATCGTATCTTGCTCTCTCTCTCTTTCCATGTCTGATGGGTAGAGGTATTAAAAATGGGCGGGTTGAGTAATGGGTCAAAGGAGTACTTCCTGTGTAGGTAAAAAGTTATAACAGGTTTGTCCAAACGGTTTAATTTTTTAAGACATCATTAAGCTCTCAAAAATCATTACTGTATTTGCTTCACTTCAGCAATGATCTTTTTTTTTTTTTTTTTTGACATATATGCTTAACAAATATACTTCAGGAAACTTCCAGCCCATTATCATACCAGTCAGAGCGGGTACATCTTTTAATGGGTTATCTTACTTGATTACTCCTGTGTATCATTGTACTCTTGTCTACAGGTTCAGCAGAGGAGCTGATCAAACAAGAACTTCAGGCGGTTGCTGAAGGTGTGGCCGCATCTGTTCTCCATTCATCAACACCCTCTAATCCTGACTCAAATAAACGTGGTGTGGAGGCCAGCCCGGGTGTTGAAGCTCAGAATAGTATTGCAGATGTGCATGCAGGAGTTGAAGCTGAGGTCTTTTGATTGTATATCCTTTTGTTGCTGTCTAAGGACATCATTTATATTTTCGTCAGAGGTGGAAAATTTGACTGGTTGGTCAATAGGTCAAAAGTGGGAACTTTTGGTACAGGTCTGGTGGGATGACTTGAAACACTTATCTACAAATTGATTTCTTTTTTTAAATATCTTGTAAATTTTGATTGGAATAGTTATGTTATCTCAATAATAATCCATTATTTTTAGCATAAAATGGTTTAGGATGTCTTGTGCATAGATCATCCGTGTTTATGGATTTATATCTTTTAACCTGTACACTCCATGTGTTCCTCTTGCTTTTAAGTGATTTCATTCTTTTTTGTACCTGTCGGACTTGTTAGAAACAAAAGTAACCCGAATTGACACATTTCTAAGTAAATCAATCCAAATTGCCACCTCTAGTTGATAGAGTTTCTTTTCATGCACATTGTGTCATTTTTATCTGTGTAAATTATTGTGTTTTGTCCCTGCAGGGTTTAAAAACAAAGATTCCAGAAAAAACAAATCTTGGGTTTCCGGCTTCAGATGGAATTGGTCGTTTGCAGGTATAAGATTTGATCTTCAATATGGTGTCCACCTTCACAATACTATCTTCTGATTGTTCTCACTTTGCTTTGTAAGATAATCAAGAACAGTGACCTCGAAGAGCTTCGTGAACTGGGTTCAGGTACATTTGGAACTGTTTACCATGGAAAGTGGAGAGGATCCGATGTTGCAATCAAACGAATAAATGACAGATGTTTTGCCGGGAAAGCTTCAGAACAAGAACGCATGGTTTTTGTTCTCCTCACCTTATGTTGTTTTGCAATTTGCTTGGTTAATTATGCATACCCATTTTATAATTTCGTGCTACTTACAGAGGGAGGATTTCTGGAATGAAGCAATCAAGCTTGCAGATCTTCATCATCCAAATGTTGTAGCTTTCTATGGGGTTGTACTTGATGGTCCTAACGACTCTGTTGCTACTGTAACAGAGTATATGGTTAATGGTTCTTTAAGAACGGCTTTACAAAAGAATGAGAGGTATATATAATTAGATTTATGGTAAATATAAAGCAACAATGTTATATAAAAAGCAAATTATGCTGCTGGATAATGAAAGTTTGGATGATTATTATCAGGAATTTAGATAAGCGCAAACGTCTATTGATTGCTATGGATGTTGCTTTTGGGATGGAATACCTTCATGGAAAAAACATTGTTCATTTCGATCTGAAAAGTGACAACCTACTTGTTAATCTACGCGATCCTCACCGTCCGATATGCAAGGTTTGTTGTTCTTCATATCTATCCTAATTTACACATATGCAGAATCCCGGTAACTTTTAGTCATTTTTTGGAGCTCAAGGCTCTTAAACTGGTGCTAATCTTAGGTATTACTGTTATGAAAGAATTAAAGAGGGCATTATAACAATACTGTATGAAATGATATACTCTATTTATTTATACTAGATAGATAAGAAAGAAAAATGATAATTGCTTAATATTCGATAAGTAAGCAATCTCCCGATGTCAAAAGACTCAAATTCAATCCAGGGTAATTACATTTGTCCCAATTGAAATTGCATTAGTACATATTTCTCTAGTCTAACTTGTGTTTTCTGGTTGTGTTTAGAGTGACACTGAATCCCACAACACCATTTTTACCTTTCTCTGTTCATCCCTGCCAAACTACAAATTTCTTCCAGTTGCTCTTCACCACTCTTTTTTGCTGTCTTAAGTTTTGTTGTATCCAGGAAATGGCTTTTTGCCTCTTATCCTTTTTTTGTTTCTTCATCTTTACGGTGCATTGACTTGCTGACAACCAACGAGATCTGGAGATACATCTCTTGTACAAAACCTTCTATAATCATTGTGATACGGTTAACTATGAATGACTCTTGGCCCGGTTATCAATTTCCACAAATACTTGGACTCTCCCTGAGATCTTATCAATATGTTTTTAAATGGCAATTGTTGTATTTATATGGTTTTGAGTTCAAGATGCTTCAAGTCTCATTCATCACAGTTTACAGATTTAATGAGTGATACTTCCTGTCTCACTCTCTATAAAAAAAACTTCCAGCTTCTCAATAGTTCACATATTACTTCAGCACTGTTTTTTATTTATACTGATGTTTTATGTTGTAGTACTTATTTGATTTAATGAGTGATGGCCTTTATGAGCCCAATCTGCTTGGCTTTCAATTGCAAATTTACAATGCTCCTTGTAAAAATGAAAAAAAGAAGCAGTAATAATTTATAGGATAATCAGTTTTGGACAACTTTTGGAAAATGTAGGTGCAAATCTAGGCCATCTTGACGGATTCTTTGTCCAAAGTTGTTCTCTATTTGCAACAAAGTGGAATTCCCTAGATGTTTTTTACAGCTCCTACACCCAAGTATTAATAGATTAATAGAAGATAATATGTGCATGCAGAATTTCTTATAAGTTATAATAATGAAATTTAGATATGACAATCAAGGTTGTAAATAACGCTCGGCGGTCACTCGGCGGTCGACCACCTTTAAGGTTAAATTTCATTTCGCGGAGTTATAACGGCGTTATAACGGAGACTATAAAATATAAAGGAATTTATATAAAAAATATATATATTAGCAATATCCTAACAAAATTAGTCAAAAAGGATGTCTTTTGACCGTTATTTGACCGTTAAGCTCCGTTAAATCCGTTATTTGACCGTTAAATCCCGTTATTTGACCGTTAAATCCCGTTATAACGGCCGTTAAGGCCGTTAAATCCGTTATTTGACCTTTATTGACTCAGACCTTCAAATTTACCCTCCAACCCCCTTAACGTAACGCTGGACCTCCGTTACCGTCATAACGGCCGTATAACGGCCGTTAAGGCCGTTATTTACAACACTGATAACAATACTATTTGTAAACAATTTTAGTATAGTAAATTGCAGTATTATAAACTATTTCCATGTAGCAACAAGCAACAATTAAAACGTCATGTTTAACCAAATTTCATGAACAATTATAGTTTGCTTTGTCTGGCAAGGGTACTTTTTATAACGTTGCTACTGAAACAAACCAATTTGTGAGGGTTCTTGCTGGAGTAATGTCATTTAAGGGCTCTTAACAATATTTTCTCAGCTCCAGTTTGGGAGATATGGTGATTAGTAAAGTGTCTCTTGTGATGTATTATCAGGTGGGAGATTTGGGGTTATCAAAAGTGAAGCGTCAAACGCTAATCTCAGGTGGTGTCCGTGGAACCCTTCCATGGATGGCACCTGAACTTCTAAATGGTAGCAGTAGTCTTGTTTCCGAAAAGGTTTGTGCACTTTTCTCTCTTTTATTTTATTTTTGGTTCACGGGTCAATTGATTCTTTTTTTTCTTCAGATTTAAGCAATATAATGCTAATGTACTTGGAATGTACATAGATACGCCATGTACTTTTATTCCTTGGGATGCATCAAAGTTTGAATTGTTGTTCCTATATACTCTACACAATTTTTTTATACACATGGACATACCAAACCTTCAATATCTCATTATGAACTCTGGTAATTCAAAATAATGATGACTGTATCAGAACATATGAAAGTTTGATTTGTATCATGTGCAATTAAAGTATATACTTATAACTGTGTACATTTTAAAAAGGTACGTTGGCATGTAATAACTTAGGGTATGTTTGTTTGGTTTTGGGGAGTTTGGCAATGAAGGAATAGGAATTGAAAGTGATAGGTATTGTTTGGTTTGTTGATATGGGAATCAAAAATGCGTATGATCTATGAAGCCCATAAAGTTGATGTTTGTAGAAATTTGTTTGTAATTAGTTTGTCAACCTAGTATTGCTCTTTTTTAAACCCATTAAAAGGGGTTGGGTTTGAAATTCATTCCATTCCCATACTTTTACTTTATCAAACCCACACCCATAGTAAAACCCAAACTACAAACCAAATGCAATCTTAACCGCTTAATTTTTTTTGTTGATCTTTGCTTTCCTTTTCCATTCATCATGTAGGTTGATGTATTCTCATTTGGCATTGTTATGTGGGAACTACTTACTGGCGATGAACCATACGCCGACTTGCATTACGGGGCAATAATAGGTAATTCAAGCACATACATATACATATTCATACAAGTATATATGTGTGCTCTTATTTTGTTTTTATATTCTGTGTTCACCAATAATCAGGTGGAATTGTGAGCAATACCCTAAGACCTCCTGTTCCAGAATCATGTGATCCTGAATGGAGATCGTTGATGGAGAGGTGCTGGTCAGCAGAGCCATCAGAGAGGCCAAGCTTCACGGAAATAGCTAACCTGTTACGTACCATAACCTCAAAGGTTCCACCAAAAGTACAATCAAATCAATGATTTTCATTCTACCCTTTGGGTCAAAATACGTAGTTTAGTACTTTCTCTTAGATACTCCTCATATTGGTTATTTTCCTTGGATTCTTCTCATATTGGTTATTTATCGACGGTAATTTAACAGAGTTAATACCATAGAATGTGTTAGTCTTAAAACAGAACCAGGTTGCCATTTGTCTTAAGGTTCTCTCTCTCTCTCTCTCTCTCTCTCTCTCTCTCTCTCTCTCTCTCTCTCCCTCTCTCTCTCCCTCCCTCTCTCCCTCTCTCTCCCTCTCTCCCTCCCTCTCCCTCTCTCTCTCTCTCTCTCTCTCTCTCTCTCTCTCCTCTCTCTCTCTCTCTCTCTCTCTCCTCTCTCTCTCTCCTCTCTCTCTCTCTCCCTCTCCCTCTCCCTCTCTCCTCTCTCTCTCTCACACACACACACACATGACTGCAACCGATTACATCTCTACCTTTGATACAAACCTGGATATGTAAATATGTGGGTTTAAATCTAGGATTCACCTGGCAAAACAAGTACTGAATTGAAGTTTGTTGTGTAATGCTGTTAATAAGTTTTGATTTGCATGGTTCTTTTGGCAAGAGTTGTTCATTTGGGAGGGGTGTGGTACATTGTCATGTTCAGGTTTCCCAACAAGGCAACAACCAACCCACTCGAATTGCGAAACAGAAGACTAGCCACTAAAAGTAGAGTTCGGGTTAAATGGACTTGTGCCTTTGTTGAACCTGAAATTGTGAAGTGAATGCTAATTTGCCGTTATGCTTTGTGTTTAGGACCAGAAAGATGAAAGTTCTACAGTTACTAAATCTCTAGTGTGAAGCCTGTGGAGTACCAGCCAACCGCCTTCTCTCACACTCTCGTGACCTAACATCTCAGGATTTTAAAAACCTATGGAAGGTATTCAATCTGTTGTTATTTGAGGTTGGAGAAATCATCTACTTCACAAGTCTCCCATCAGCATTCAATTTGTCATTTCCCCATTGTTCCACTATTAGGAAAAAATCAGGAGCCATAAGTATAAATCGGACTGCTGCTGGAACAAATTGGGGCCAACAAGAACTAATTGACTTTCATGGTAGTGTTGACAAATTAACTTGATGAACGATTTCCGTCAAACAATCAAGTCTTTTCATTTAATTATCCTATAGGAATTAAGAAAGTTAAGAAAGTCACCATTGTTGACTGATGTTGAGCACCCAAACTATGCAAGACTGTGTGACAGGGAGAGTTGGCGCCACCGTGAAAGCCTATAAGTAAACAGAACTTTAAAGCAATCTTCGTGGAATGACAACAAAGTATCATAACAAGTTCAAAGTTTTTACAAGTACAATTAGCGTTTTATCACCCAAAAATACCTTGTGCTACCGAGTAGCTTTGTGATGCTTTACAATAAAAGTAACATTATTTTCATTTCTTACTGCATATTCAAAAACTTTCACAAACATCACTTAAAATGTGTTGAGTGCATGTGGAGGTGATAAGTGATAAACTTGTTCTTATACCGGCGAGGTGATCTCAAACATGACCCCTTATAATTCTTAAAGTAGTATTATCTTTTATTCCGAGGTCGACCTAAACAAAATATATTTCTATATCCCTCATTAATCATAAAAGGGAGGCACGGTCTAAAAATTTTCGTTTGATACAGTGTTACAATGGCAAATTTGTAATTATTTTCAACGTTGTGGTTATTTTAACATCACGTACTAATTAATAGCTGATGCTTTTATACGATTTTATTTTAGTATGGTTGATACGATATTATTCGTTTGACATTGTTCGCCGGTGATTTCTCTGTGCCTAAGCCTTTTATCTTCGCTAAAAAAAATCTTCATCCTTGCTTTGACCCTCGTCATCAGTTACCGGTAGGAACTTCGTTCAAATCAAACCAAACTCGAAAATATTAATATTACATCTAATCTAAAAAGTGCCATGCAATATTTAGAATAATATTTACTACCTTTGACATGATGTACCAAAAACTTTGTAAATAAATTACATCGAAATGCTAAGTCTCTATTATAGATCTAAAATAGTAAGCTCGCTCATTAATTAAGTGGGTAACATAAAGAAAAAGCATTACTACAAAAATCTAAATAGAAACTCCCTATATAAACCAGTTTTAAAAAAATTGATAAACAGGTTTAAAAAGGATAATAAGGAGACCAGTTTATAACAAAATAGTGGTTTCTATATATAAAAATGGGTTTAGGCCTTATACAATAGGGGCGTCGACCCTATTGGTAGCACCTCGTCGATGGGGTTCATCGTCGCCAGCCATCGATCCATCGAAGTGCAATGACGAGAAAGAGAGGGAGAGAGTGGGGCCGCTGGTAAGGCTGGCAATTTTGACACGAAACCTGTTAACACGACACAACCTGTTCTTAACAGGTTTCGTGTTTGGGTTTAACAGGTTTCGTGTCTTAACAGGTCCGGACCTGTTAGACCTGTTAAGAACCTGTTAAGTTATATATATATGTACCATACTAAAAATATGAAACCCTAATTTCTTTCTTTTTCCCACATGCGCCTCCTTTCACCAGACCAATCGTTCCTTCCAGCCATATTCCCAAATCAGTGTATATAATTAAACACATTGATTAATTCGTAGTACATATATACTTCTTTATGAAATCCCGTCTCTTTCTCTCAGTTAACATTATCTATCTTCTTCAATCTTCTCTTCCTTTCTAAAATTATAATCATCAGATTTGTTTCTTTCTTTTTCCCACATGCGCCTCCTTTCACCAGACCAATCGTTCCTTCCAGCCATATTCCCAAATCAGTGTATATAATTAAACACATTGATTAATTCGTAGTACATATATACTTCTTTATGAAATCCCGTCTCTTTCTCTCAGTTAACATTATCTATCTTCTTCAATCTTCTCTTCCTTTCTAAAATTATAATCATCAGATTTGTTTCTTTCTTTATTTTAAATGAAAACCAAATTTAGGTTTATTAAAATCATAAAAAATTTCTGGATTCTTGTTATGTTACTGTATTTTGTAAACTGAATTTATGTTCATACAAAAAAATGGGTTCTACAAAATAATATATATATATATATATATATGAGGGGGACAATCAAATAAGAACAGCTTTAAAATAAGAACACGGTGAGAACACTTAAAAACTACATTTTGATGCATTAAAAGTCCATAAAACTAACATAGTGTATAACTAATTATCATTATTTAAGTGTTTAACAACACATTGGTCTGTCAAAATCGAGAAAATCATGTTTTTTGTTTTGTGCATCCATCTTGGATGCATATTCATCAAAATGATGCATCCAACAAAAACGTGATTTTTTCGATTTTGACGGATCAATGTGTTGTTAAACACTTAAATAATGATAATTAGTTATGCACTATGTTAGTTTTATGGACTTTTAATGCATCAAAATGATGTTTTTAAGTGTTCTCACCGTTCTTATTTTAAGAGTGTTTTTACCGGAGTGTTACCCTACAAAAAGTACAACCTTCTTCCTTCTTCTCCGGCGACCGCCACACATCCTCATTCTTCCTTCTTCTCCGGCGAACAACCACCGCCACCACCTCCGGCGACATCTCCGACGACTTTCCGGCGAGAATCAGGTTCGTTTTCGGGTGGATACGGTACGGGCCAGAGGCCCTTATCCGTTCTAAACTGACCGTCAAGGGACGCATATGGGAATCGTATGGATTGACGGTCAGTTTTAAGAACGGATAAGGGTATCTGGCCCGTACCGTATCCACCCGAAAACGAACCTGATTCTCGCCGGAAAAAGTCGTCGGAGATGTCGCCGGAGGTGGTGGCGGTGGTTGTCTCGCCGGAGAAGAAGGAAGAAGGAGGAGGTGTGGCGGTCGCCGGAGAAGAAGGAAGAAGGGGATTGATAGGGGGTCAATCAAATAAGAACAGCCTTAAAATAAGAACACGGTGAGAACACTTAAAAACTACATTTTGATGCATTAAAAGTCCATAAAACTAACATAGTGTATAACTAATTATCATTATTTAAGTGTTTAACAACACATTGGTCTGTCAAAATCGTGAAAATCATGTTTTTTGTTTTGTGCATCCATCTTGGATGCATATTCATCAAAATGATGCATCCAACAAAAACGTGATTTTTTCGATTTTGACGGATCAATGTGTTGTTAAACACTTAAATAATGATAATTAGTTATGCACTATGTTAGTTTTATGGACTTTTAATGCATCAAAATGATGTTTTTAAGTGTTCTCACCGTTCTTATTTTAAGAGTGTTTTTACCGGAGTGTTACCCTACAAAAAGTACAACCTTCTTCCTTCTTCTCCGGCGACCGCCACACATCCTCATTCTTCCTTCTTCTCCGGCGAACAACCACCGCCACCACCTCCGGCGACATCTCCGACGACTTTCCGGCGAGAATCAGGTTCGTTTTCGGGTGGATACGGTACGGGCCAGAGGCCCTTATCCGTTCTAAACTGACCGTCAAAGGACGCATATGGGAATCGTATGGATTTGATGGGCGGCGATCCAAGAGATGGTGACGGTTTGCTACGGTACGGACGAAACCCTTGCTGCCGGCGCCGGCGCCGTGGTTGGGGTGGTCGGAGATGATGGTGGCTGGTGGTGGTTGTCTCGCCGGAGAAGAAGAAGGTGGTGGTTGGCGGCGGCAGTCTCGCCGGAGAAGAAGCAAGCTGCTGGCCGGAGAAGGAGAAGGAGGAAGAAGGAAGATCTGAGCCGTCCAAAGCTTTGATCCAACGGCTGGAGATTGTACTTTTATACTTTTTTTACCCTTGTACTACAATTATCTTTCCTCTCTCTCTCTCTATATATATATATATATATACATATGTATAGAAATATAAAGTGTATGTTATCAGGTTCTTAACAGGTTTGTTAACAGGTGCACATGTTAATTTTCGTGTCGTGTTCGTGTTCAAGAAAAATGACACGAATACTTAACAGGTCATGTTCGTGTTTAACCTTAACAGGTTCGTATCTTAACAAGTTTCGTGTGACCTGTTATGCCAGCCTTAGCCGCTGGTGAGTTTTATTCTTTTTTTTTTTTATATAATTTTCTGGCTATCGATATATATATGTGTATATATAAGTGCAGGTGTATATATATATGATAGTATATAGATGTTGAAAGATAAAGACTAGCTTTTGACTTTTCTATTAGTTTTCATTTTAACCCAAAACTTGTATAAGTTTTTATTATAGCCCCTAAAGTTTTTTATTAGTGTTATTTTTTAATTAATGTAATGGTTTTGTTTTTAAATAAAAGTAAATTATATTTATGGATAAATATAAAATAAAATAAATAAAAGTTGTGGAAGAGGTGTGGAATAGGGTTATTGTGAGTGAATGTGGAAGAGGTGGATGAAGAGAGTGTGTAACACTCCGAGCTAGAGCGAAAAATAGTGAGTGTGGAAGAGGTGAATGAGAAGAGAGAAAAGCTGTGAAAGAGGTGTAGATGAGGTGTCTATTATATAAGGCCGTAGTGTAGAAAACATGTCTCTATATTTACAAATGAAGACCGGTTTTGAAGAAATAACCGATATCCTTTCACAAAGACCAGTTTTTATAAAAAAAACACCTCTCTAAACTCATCAGATAGACACTGGTTTCAGAGAAACACGTCTATAATGGTAATAATTATTCTATACTATATTATAAAGCAAATAAGGTTTCAACTTTCAACTTTCAATTTCAACAATGTACACATGATAATGCATGATGTACCATACATCAATGCCCCACAACTTTCAAATTTCATTTTCTCTCTCTCCTCAAATCTCAACCACTCATTTTTCCTCTCCTCCATAAATCATTTTATTCCTCTAATTCATTCAAAATCTTATCTCAAAAACCGTACATCGATAAATTATAAAAATTATATGGGTGTTCTTAAAATTTCATGCTTCTTTCATTAGAGATGTCATTCGATATACTTTCGACGAATTTTTAAATCCGATGGCGGAGCCCGTACGGCTAAGGCATTTGGCTATCACACTCTATGACCTATCACACTTATGACCTATCACCCCCACCATCTCACCGCCGCAACGCGCGGGTACTTACCTGATTATCTAAAAACGAGTTATTTATTTCCTGCCGCTAACCACACAATTTTTGCTCCCAAAAAATTTAAACATAGTCTCTTGTATCCCTCCAAAAAATTGAAACCCTCGTAATCTCATATATCCCTCCACATAATTACTCCTCAAAAATTGAAACTGTCTCATCCCTGTTATCCTTTTCTTTTATCTCTCGCCGGGAAAAAACCCATCAAAAACCTTCGATCGGGTTTACCAATGGCCACCCTATCCATCTTCTTACGATCTCTCGCCGGAAAAAACATCAACCTTATTAGGCTACAAAACGTCACCGGCCAACGGAGAAAAAACCCACCGACCCCCTTTGCTACAACACACACCTCCCCTCTTCTCTTGTAAGTTTTTTATATATAATATTATTTCACTAATTTCAAATTTTAGTTTCTTAATTAAATTTTTTATTAAATTTTCCAGAAATTATTTTGCTATGAATTTTTCCTTAAGTTTTTAATATTTTGTTTTGTTTTAACAGGATGTTTGAATATTGTATTGTATTTTTAGACATATAGGTATGTACAACATTACATAAAGTTCGCTCGGTTCGGATGCAACATTAAGAGAATCTTATGAGTCGTTGGTAAATATAGAGTCTAGCAGGTGACCTTAGCTTGAATATTTAGTATAATGACATATATGCCTAAGTACTAATGTTTGCACCATGGTACATTAGCTCGTATTGGATTTAAGTTTTATTTGTCATCTTATTGTGTGCACTTTTAATTAGCATTTCGATTATCATATTACATGAAACATGGGGTTATGTTTCTCCAGAGTGCTTTCAAACAGAGTGTCACTCACCCGATTGTGACACATGGGTTTAGAGGGTGTATTCTTGTATAATCTCATCAAGGGTAGGTGCACAGTGGATATGAACAATCCCCGGAATGAGCAGAAGCTGTTAGAATGGGTGAAATCATATGTAAACTCAAATAAGTTGTGCATTGATGTTTTTGAAGTTAGAGGTAAAACAATCGCTTAATGTTTTGAAGTTAGGGGGAAAACAATCTGTTAATTATTTTTCCCTTTTTTGCTAATGATAGCAAAAGAGTATGGTATTCTCTTATGATATGTCTGCTCGTTAATTGTTGGTTTAAAATACTGCAGACAAAAATCACACGAGGCTATAGTAATTGGTGATGCTCTCTCATTATCATCTTCGACATTTCTTCTATAGGCATTTCAGCTTTTCTATACTCATAGATAGTGGAAAACGTATCTATATATATTATTTATATAAGCGTTCAATACCGCAGGTTCAAATTTTCCTAACTTTGGAGTTGACTTAAGGGTCACTTGCATCAAAGATAACTAATTAAGAACCCTTATGAGATGATATTTGCAGGACATAGCAGTTGTCCTCATTTTAGTCATATTGGCAAAATACTCTTTTGGAGGCTTCACTTGGATTATGTGGGGATTCTTTCTTAGATGCACTATAATGGTAATAATATTGAATTCCATTCTTTTGAATCCAGTTTCTTATATTCTAGCCTTGCTAATTTGCATCTAAGCCTTGCTAATTTGCATATGCTTTATGTAAAATCTAGTGTAAGAGAGTATATTGCTAGAAGATGCAAATCTACGAGCTTCAAAGGAGCAGTCAATTCATCCTAGGTAAAATTAACTTGATCCTTATGATTTTGAGCAATGAAGATAGCCTAACGGTGTTGACGATGTACCCCTTCGAATCACTATACGAGGGAAACACAACGAAGCACATTTACAAAGGACATAAGAACGAAGGAGCATAACTCGATCGAATAACAAAAGGATTAACATAAATCCTTTCCAAAGATAAACACAATCCCTGCCTAGTTCGATCTCCTTAAAGGATAAGCTCCTAAGGAAACTAAATCGGATAAACATGGCAAGTAGAGTTTGATTCAAATAAGGAATAGGGAAAACCCTAACCTTCTCCTCCAAGGAACCTCCTCCTATAAAAGGAGGAGGATTCCTCCACGATCGATATACTTGGATATACAACATTCGACCAACACACATACACGATCACCGATCGAACCAAAACCCTAATACAAGTTGAACACGATTCGACATCAACATCAAACAACCTTAGTTGGCGTAAAGGAACACCGTTCCTACCTTCGGGGAATCGCCAACAAAACTTAAAAACCCTTTAGGGTTTACCACTTGTTCTACAAAGCCTCTCGACGCGGTTTGGTGCACAATCATTTGGCGCCATCCGTGGGACCTCATACAAGACACCCACCATCAAACCACCACACCGATTCACTAAAATCATGTCGAGCGCAGGCCCAGAAACCCAACTTAGCGCAGCCGCCTCCCAAGCGCCAGGAGTCTCATCTCCATCATTCAGCACTCCCATAAATGGGACTCAAAGCCAACCCGAGTTCGCAACGAACCATACTTACCGTCCAGACCCTTCCATACTGTACCAAAGGCGAAATAATAGGGCATAATCCTCAAGGCAAGCAGAACCAATAAACGAAGAACAACTCTTGGGAAACAGAGATTTGCTTGAAGAAGCCCTAAGGTATATCAACAGACAGCGGACAGCAGGAAGGACGTTAAACTTTGGAAGCGAAACTGACGAAGAATGGGAGGTGGAGGACCAAGATGGAAGACCAACAGGGAACAATGCACGCAATCCCCGAAGCCCAGAGGTTACTCCTCAGCCACAACGAAGGGCTCAGGAATTCGCGAATGATGCAAACTTTAACTTCCCTGATCTGACAAGGATCCCTAGGTCTAGGGCAGGAAACAGGAACATTCCCGGAGCTCCTATCGTTACGGATTCTACGATAACCACCCCTCAAGGAATCCCTCATCTATTCGATTACTATCCATACTGGGAACGCCACCTCCGATGCCTCCAAGATACGGCCTGAGACCTTCGGGGTATCCTCAAAGCTATCCAATGGTTCAACCTCAACTCTCTGAACCCCAACCTTCACATGGAATGGCTGGATTGGGACCTCACCCGTTCTACCCTCTGTGGTATGCGCATTATGGGGGATATCCTTGGGAATCCAACATCACTCCAGCAGCAACGCTTAACACGGGAGGAGTAAGCGTGAATCAAGAACAACTTTTTCCCCTCGAAGATGAATCCAATATCTCACCCTTAGTCGAATGGATACAAAAGTACCCATTACCTAAGAATATGAAGTGCCCATCCCACCTAGGGACATACGAAGGGAAAACTGATCCCGATGACTTCCTACAATTGTTTAGAGGAGCAGCAGCTATGCAACAATGGAACGACCCTGTGGCTTGCAGAGCCTTCGGTTGGGTACTCAAGAGTGATGCTAGAGAATGGTTTAACAATCTTCCGAAAGGATCAGTCACTGGTTTTACAGATCTGAAAGAAAAATTCCGAGCACACTTTAGCCAGCAAAAGAAACATAAGAAGACCCATATCGCTGCTCATAATATTAAACAGGGAAGCGAGGAAGGTACTAGAGCTTTCATAAACAGGTACACCAATGAAACTCAGGAGATACCTACCTTGCCAGAATCTCAGAGGATATCAGGTCTTATTCATGGGTGCCGAAGCAGAGCCCTTATCGAACATCTAGTAGAAAAGCTCCCAGAGACTTTCAAAGATACGAAGGCTAAGGCATACGCATGGCTAGACGCCAGGGACACTGCGGCTAATAGCATCGGAGGACCAACACAAGATGGGGAGTCCTCCGGAGGCAAAAAGAAGCAAAATTCATTTAACAACAAAGATAGCCGAATTAAGTACTCTCCGTATAGCAAGGAAGACAAAGGTAAGGAAAGGGCAATCCTTCCAGAGCTTACCAAGACCCCAAGGGCGATCCTAGCAACGAAGAAGGTAGCAAAGACCTTCGCACCCCCTCCGAAGCTCAGCAACAAAAACAAGAAGAATTACGATGAGTATTGCGAGTTTCACTGTGATCACGGTCATGACACTAATGACTGCATCAACCTAAGGAAAGCAATAAGCAAAGCTATAAAAGGAGGGAGATCTAGGTCACCTACTAGTGGAAATTCGGCAAAACACTAAAATAAAGGATGAAGAAGGAAGCTAAGAGAGGAACAAAGCTCCGGAGCAAACAATCTTCATGATTTACAAAGAAGACAGAGAATTGTCAGAAATCGAAGGTTCCCAAGAGAGCGAAGAGTCAACCTCAAACCCAATGAAGCTTCCAAAGACCTTTGACCCAGAGGAATCCACTGGATCCTTTGGAGCAAAGGAGAGTGAAGACTAAAGGCACAATGTGCCCGGATTGCTTTGTAGCCTTTATCTTTCTCACAAAAGTGATAAACGTAATAGGTTACGCCCTTAAGGCGACGAACAATTAACAAATACATGAAACGATATTCTACAATGATCAAGGCGGATTCCATTGCCCATCACAAGGTTTGATCTTTGACTCCAAAGTGCAATGCAAATAATCATGATGCATATAATTCCTCAAAGCTTACGCTAATTCCTGAAAAGCATGAAGAAAAAGTGTCAACTACGAAAACGTAGTTGGTGAGTGCATAGGTTTTTAAGTAGATCTCGTTACATATCCATTTCAAAACAAACTTAGAAAAATATATTATTTCATGTCAATTCGCCCAAACTACATGACCGACAAAAATTCCCATATCAAAATCATCAGGTTTTCGAAATACCAAAACACCATCTCAAAGAGTTGAGAAATCCATGGTAAATTATAAAGTTCTCATTTGTCACATTTATCGTGAGAGAAAAATATATCAATCGATTAATCATACATCGTACCAAAACCATTCGGTCATCAATATTTCAATATCGCCAATTTCAACAACTTTCAAGATTCCATATAAGGTCCAATACCCAAACCGCATGTTCAATCCATAATATCCAACCATAAATGTATCGATA
>CM067172.1:38244066-38351879 GCA_034093135.1 Erigeron breviscapus
CCAAATATACATAATTACAATGCAAGATCTTTCATAAGATTTAAAGGACTTGTCTATTTTAAGAACAAGCATTCTCAGCCATATATCTGAATACGTTTCCCACAAGAACATTGTATACATTTAAGTTCAGATTATAAGGAAACTTTGGTACTTTGTGCCTATCGATACATCATATAATGGTATCACTGAACTGAGCATTTTAAAGTACAATTAAGTAGGCTTAAAAGCTAAAGTATCATCACGTCTAATCATCTTGATGCAGTGACCTTACTCCTTTTATTATTTTCTTTTTCTTTTCTGATTTTTCTCATTTTTATTTTGTTTTTCTGACACTATATGACACACATACATTACGACACAAACACTGACTCATTTACAAAGTTCCTTTTTGAGAGACACTGTCACTATAGATTTCTCATTCCAATCAATTGGACTAACAACTCGAAACGAGTTTGATCGAAAGCCTTAGTGAACAGATCAACTAAATTAAAGTCACTCGGCACTTTTTCAAGGACTATTAGTTTCTTTTCAGCGCAATCACGAATAAAATGGAACCTTATGTCTATGTGCTTAGTCCTACTGTGCTTAACAGTATTATTAGTTATAGATATGGTGGATTAACAATCTGTCTTTATGAGAGTACAAAGGAAAACCTAACCGTGATAGCCCGAGCCGGTGAATGAGTATTCACTTGCTGTTATGTAATTCGATCTCTCCCCTAAGACAAACATCCACTGATGTCTACTTCCTCAAGAACACCAATTTCTTCATCCCTGTGATTAAACTAGTGCACTTCTGGAACTGACATATAACATAACCAACAACAAAAATAAAACATAAAATATGAGAATCTGTACTATAGATCATCATTTAAACATGATCTTCTATAGTACTTTGTTTATTTCAAAATAAATTTACAAAACAGACATAGGATCCTTTAACAGAAGTAAACTTCGTTAATAATCCCTTGTCTTCCATAATATGCTTGGAGCTTCTGCTACTGACAGACCATAAACCTGCGGTCTTCCCTAGCAGCTCCTGCACATTCAAAAACAATTAGTTTTTCAAGGGACCCCTAGCCCTGTTGGCTTTGGGTCGATCATTCTCTTCATCTGAAACCATATCCGCCCAAGATTCACCAGTAGGCACCCAAACCTTAGTTGATTTAACAGTTGAACTGTCAGCAGGCCTTCTGCCGGGTGAAATTCGTGAATTTCTTCCAGCACTGAGCCTACGACTGGGGGAACCACTGGATCTCCTTTGATCAAAACCCTTAGAATTCTTTTGAAATCTTGACATTTTCTCAGGAGATGATGAAGACATTCTCCTGGGACTATGTCGCTGAAATAAAGAACTAGAATTCGATTTAACTTCAGCCATTAATCTTTCATAGTAAGCACTGTTGGGTTTATCTCTCAATTTACTAGACTGATTCGAACTACTAGAACCTTTTTGAGATGAGACAATTTTCGGCTTATTACTACTTGTCTTGGCTCTATTCTCAATCTCCTTTTGTAAGACACTTCTAGATTGTACAGACTTATCTCTAGGTGAGATACTTCTAGACTTCTCAGATATGTCTTTTTCAAATTCTCTAAATCTTAAGTAGTTCTTAACAGCTAAACTATCAAGATTTCTCTCAGCATATTCCTCATAATATTTATTCTTGTAATCTTTCATGGACATGCTGTGCACAGACCTACTGATTTCACTAGAATCCTTACCATCTCTAGATTTTTCAGGTGACACCTTAGATTTGTTCTTCTTATAAGGACAACAGCTTGACACGTGACCTACCTCACGACACTTAAAGCATGACCTTTTAGAAGCCTTCTTCGATAAATCACCATGAATAATCTCAGGCACTGGAACCCCATGACCTTTTAGTTCATCTATATGCTCAAGGGCTGCATAAGCCTCTTCCCAAGAAGTCGGAGCTTGTATGGGGGGTGCATATCGTTTCACAGTTTGAATCTTTGGATCAATGGATAACATTTCTTTAATCTTCCTTTCAGCAAATTGTTCAGGTGTTTCAGATTGAACACTCACACCTTCTGCATTAATTGTAGAAGTTTGAACAAAACCTTTCTTGAAAATTGTATCCTTGAAGTTCTTGCTTTCAACAGGTTTTGGCAAATGTTCAGATTTTACGGGTTCATCAAGACTCCATATTTGATCAATATTTTTAGGATATTTACCATTTAAATCTGACTCCTTTGCTGAAAACACTTTATCATTACCTTTCAAAGTAAAGTAGACAATTGTTTCCATTTCAACTTCTTTTTCAATTTCTTTTAGTTTATTATCCACTGTCCGTTTGGCTTCACTTGGGTCTGAGTGAGCCAAAGATTCACTAGTCTTGTTCCCAGATCCTTCTAACTTAGACATCTTAGGGATAGGAACATCACTAGTTTTGGTCTCCGAATGGGTAGTCTTGGGTACATGTTCAGAACTAGATTTTGTAGATTCTTCTAAAGTAAGCTTCTGAAAACTGTCATAATTGTGACTAAAAGGTGGCGGAACTGCATTATATTTCTGAACAAGACTAGGTTGTTCACCTTTAAGTTTTGCATCTCTAAGGTGACCCATCATAGTTCCTATATCTCTCATTTTATTTAGTTTGCCACTTAGTTCAACAATCTGTACCCTAGAATCTGCTAAATCTTTGTCCTTTTTAGCACTTTCTTTCACTACCCTTTCTAAGTCCTCTTCTAGCATTTGTTTTCTGCCTTGTAACTGAGCATATTCTACCCTAAGTGACTCAAATCTATCTTCTTTAGATTTAATCCGATTAAGATATTCTTTGGCATGTCCCTTAAATACCATGACATCAGTAGATAATTTACTTCTATCACTAGTGGCATCATTTAAAAGAGTCTTGGTAGAATCAAGTTCCTTTCTAAGGACAGTTACTTCGCTAGACAAACCTATGCTTCTTTTACAAACAGAAATAAGTGAATGTAAAGAAAGACTTACCTGTTGTTCTGGTGCTTCAAGATTGGCCACAAACTTCACAAGCTCTTCTGTACTCAGATCATCAGGTATCTCAATCTTTACATCCTTATCCTTTTTCTCAGTTTTCACAATTTCAATGGCCTCAGTGAAAACTTCCTCATTTTCAGCTCTTACTGGTTCTGATGGTTCAGATTCCTCTTATACCTTCTGATGAAAACTATCATGATCATCCGTACTGGCATATAGTGTATAGTCGAATGAATTATCAACAAGATCATCCTATTCCTCCATCAAAGTCATGAATTTCTGCCAAGAATGCATGATTCTGAACATCGGTACTAGTCGAACCCCAATTATATGTACCATCAGATTGAACAACTAAGGCTCTTGAGTTGTCCGCTTCTCCTCAGCTTCGGTTCCGAGTATTAGCATACTGATGTCCTGAATTCTGACTCACTATAGAACCACTTTGATTGAAGTTCTGACGACCTATAGCTGAATTGTTATCCCGTCTTGGCCTCTGACATTCTCTTGCAAAATGTCCAAAACCATCACAGTTATAACACTTCACCTTGGTTTTGTCAAACCCTACTTTTCCATTCACAATCTTCCTTCCGGTTCTATCTGTGAAACGCTGAACTCTCAATGTTAGCATAGCTAATTGCCAGTTCAGATCCATTTCTTCCAAATCGTCTTGATCAACTTGCTTGTAATCCTCCCTAACCAATTCAGGATCAGTTAGTTTTCCTCCAATTAACTTTTCATGAGCAGACACAAATGAAGCGAGCATGCCCAATTGTCCCTCAGCAGATCTTATGCTCATCGGCATCCCTGTGTAACTTGAGTTTGGAGAACTACTCTTCTGACTCCCATTATGCACTATCATGGCTGATTCTGGAGAAGTTACATACATCAAGTTGCTATCAGAATCCGTCGACATCTTCATCTTGTCATCATCTCCACTATAGAAGGCAGTAATCCCTCCACTTGAAGATTTTGCCGAAGGAACGCTTGATTTGCTATGATAAAGTTCAGGACGCTGAACAAAATCACTGCTACCTGCTTCCTTTGACTTTCGTTTCATGTCTTGACCTCCCAGCTTTCGAATGATGTGATCCAAGTTCCATGTGCTGAATTCGGGATTTTGTTGGATTGAAGTTATAAACCCTTCCCACTTAACTGGAAGTGCTTCCAACAACTTCTCGATCACATCTTCTGGATCAGGTTTGTACCCAAAATATGCAAGCTCAACCAGCAGATGACTGTAACGAATTAAAATCTCATCAAGAGGTTCATCTTTGAAGCTAGTAAAGACATAATACTGCTTCTTCAGCAAATCCTTCCTACTCTTCTTGAGATCATCATCACCTTCACAATGCTCTTTGAGTGCATCCCATAAGCCTTTTGCACTATCATACATTTCAAACAAGTGCAGGAATTCCCCTTGGAGAGCCATTCGGAGTTATCCTAAAGCTTTACTTTCTGCTTCGTAGTCTTTCTTTTGATCAACAGTCATTTGCTCATACGAAGCTCCTTTCCCACCACTCGAACCAGTAGGTTCTTTGTCATTTTGCACAATAGGATGAACATAACCATTAACGATACATATCCACATCCTCACATCCATTAACCTGCAATATGACTCGAATTTGCCCTTCCAACTGAAATATCTATCAAGGCTTATCAACTTGGGCGGTGAGTTGGCCTTTCCGGTTTCGTGATCCATCAAAATTAGTTGATTCAACAGAGATTGATAATTTGCGGGTAATTGAGACGTCATTTTCTCCGAGCTAGCAAAATTCACGAACTGTTTATAAAAACGAGGTCGTAAAAGTTCACGAGGTCGTAAAGAAAAACGAGGTCGCAATTAACTACTCGAGGTCGTAATTGAACTGGCGAGGTCTTAAAGAGCTCACGAGGTCGCAAACGAAACACGAGGTCGCAATTGAACTGGCGAGGTCGTAATTAGCTACCCAGGTCGCAATACGAGCTGGATGAGGTAATACGAGCCCGCGAGGTCGCAACAGCTGCTGGGATCCTTAGATCTCTTGAATTCGAAACCCTAAACACCAACAAAAACACCTTCGACTGCTGCAAACCCAAATAGAGGTCACAAACAAGATTTCCGATCGTAAACTCGTGAAAGAATCACGTCTAAACGACCCTAAATCAATATTGTCTATCACCAACAAGCTATAACCTTCCGGTATTTAAACCAAGAGGCTCTGATACCAGATGTAAGACACCTGGTACGGATCGTCAATAGCTTAATCCAGTTATCTTGAGGTGCGGAATCCCTCACAATAACTTGGTGATTAACAAGAAAGCCCCTAGATCATCTACGGCCTCGTAGATCTTCTTCAGGCTAGCGGAACAACCTTTGACGACTTTAACCTGCAATACCTGCTTAATAATTCGACAAATGTTCAACCCTAAACTCTGTTAGGGTTCGCTTTATATAGGTAACACCCGACATGGGCTTCAGCATGTTAGCCTCGCAAACCCAGCCCAGCCCGTCACTTTTACGAGGTCGTAACTGTGATTGGCCTCGTATTTGTCCCTGCAAATACGGGGTCGTATTACCTATATGATCGACTCGTATTTGTCCCTGCAAATACGGGGTCGCATTTCATCTGTATGAATTGCGAACTCGTAATTCATACTTAGCAGATTTACTATACATTCAATACTTAAACTTAATCTAGTATTCTATGCATAATACTAAGTTCATTAATGACAATCACATTACAAAGACATATAACAATATAAGCCCAAACAATCTAGACTGCTATTGACATAGACGTGCACTTACATAGAGGAGCCCCTTATTCTAAATCTCAAATTACAACTTTGAACTACCTAAATTACCCCCTTCTTTATTCACTAATTTAAACATCTCTACCTAATATACCTATAATACCCTTAAATCTCAACTACTCATTTTTCTTTCTATCCTCAAATCTCAACCACTCATATTTTTTTTCTCCTCCATAAACTATTTTATTCCTCTAACTCATTCAAAATCTTTTATCTCAAAAACCGTACATCGATAAATTATAAAAATTATATGGGTGTTCTTAAAATTCCATGCTCTTTCATTAGAGATGTCATTCTATATACTTTCGACGAATTTTTAAATCCGAGGGCGGAACCCGTACGGCTAAGGCATTTGGTTATCACACTCTATGACTTATCACCTCATATGACGTATCACCCCACCATCTCACCGCCGCAATGCGCGGGTACTTTCTCTCGTTTAAATGAATGAATAAAAAAAGAGGGGTAGTCTGGGTTTATCAAGTTTTTTTTTTGAGAAATTTGGAAAGGGCAAATGCGTTATAAGGTAGTTTAGATAGATTAGATAGAGATAAACTCACCTATTAAAGTTTAATAAAATTGAAAAAGATGGTGTTTATATGCACTGAGCTGGCAAATGAATTTTATGTTATATACGGTTAAGAAAGTTGCCAAATTGTGTTACAATTTTGTGAGTTTTTATGTGATTACTTTGTAGACATAAATCACACATAAACTCATAAAAATAGTAACGTATATAAGACAATTTGGCAACACGAGTAATTTTATTCCTGCCCTGATTTCTATACAAATCTTCGCTCATTGTCCTCCGCAAATTTTAATGTAAAAAATTCAAAGAAAATTATATTAACGAAAAATAAATTTAAAACACTATATATACATAGAATTTATATCAAGTGTTATATAAAACAAACAAAAATCTTTATGGTTAAATTAGACGAGGAGAATATGTATTAACAAAAGATCTATATTCCCTTCTCATAAGTAACATTTACCTCATTAAGTGATGAAAAATACCTTTAATGAAATAAGTTACAAAATTCATTCTTCAACTCTTTAAATAAATACACTACCTCCTTTACATCAATATGCTACACTACTCGCCGCCTCCAGTTGTCGCCGCCGCCACCCGTCGCCACCGCCAGTCGTCGCTACCACCGACATTCGTCACCGCCATCACCACCACCAGCTGTCGCTGCCACCACCATACTACTGACTCCGCTTTACGCGTGTTTCCCTTTGGTTATATGAAGTACATTATAACTTGAGTATCAGAAAAAAGTAGATTATCATAAAATATACCAATATTACCAAAGAATGTGCCACCTTTTTCTCATTATAATTTTTTATTTTTCTTAATCACTACGCAAAATGGTGACTTTCCAGCAATTTGAGCGATGCGCGTTTGGTGAAGTGGGCTGGATTTTTTGTGACATATTTTGTAGTATGATTGCGATTTGGGCTAATCTGGTGATATGCGTATGATTTTGGCCTATCCATTTTGTGACATATTTTGTAGTATGATTGCGATTTGGGCTAATCTGGTGACGCAAAATGCCTATGATTTGGGCTAATCTGGTGATATTTCATTGTGATGAATCATGAATGAAATTTCAAAATCACAAAGCTTATCAGAAATTGCTATGCGATGGTTGCAAATATAATTTGTTGGTTGTATTGGTAGATTTTGAGAAAGGTTTGGTTTGTTGAAAAAGGATTATTGCCCTAAGGGGGAAGGGAGTGGTCACCCCTTCTCCATACTTTACCACTTTCAACATCATCAGTAACCAATAAAAATCTTTCACCTCAATTTTCTTTAATCTTTCTCAAACTCTCCAAAATCACTAGCGCCACTTTCACCAAACCTCCACAAATCTCCACTTCATCATTTCTCTTTCATTTATTTTTAATACTATAAATTTTTAATACTATACGAGCATGGTACCCACGCAATACGACGGTGGTGGTGGGGAAGGCGGTCTAGTGGTGTCGGTGATGAAATCGAGAATTCACAAATTATGTATGGAAAAATTTGATGAGAAATAAAACACTAAAAACAAACGTTAAAGAGAGATGGATTAAACTTGTGTCTAACACCGAAACACGGCCTCTTAGAAAAATGGATTTATGGATGACGACATCGGAGATAGTAGACAATGCAATAAATTTCCAGTTTTAAGTGGCTGGAGTTTGTTTTCGATCTATGAAATTCCTCCAAGAGCAATTGTACATGGAACTATATACGTATGTTGCAGTGCCACATTGATATAATAACGACAGTCAAAATAAAGTATTTGAAAAAAGTGAAAGGTTCTCTAAGAGGGTGTTTGGTCGGAAGGAATTCATTAGTACAAGTATAACTTAAAAGCTATACTAAAAGTGAAATGTTTCCTTTCGTAGAAAAAAATATTCTTTCAAGTTTCAACATGTATAAAAATGATGATAATCAAATTTGTACTAAGTTGCCCACATGGGACCCCGATTTGAGGTAGGCAATCAAACCGTTGGCATCTTTATGTTAATTAGTTAACGTTAAGTTGTTTCTTCCAACTCATAGACTTCGTGTATTATAAACTCATTTAATTGTTTTGTATGACATGCATAACGTAAACACATTATATATTCATTATATCTATACTATATTATAAAAAGAATAGCTCTTTATTTATGAAAATGTTAAAACTTGTGTAATATTTACACATAGCACCCCTTAAAATATTTTTATTTACACTCCCCACTTAACATTAATAATTAAATTACATTATCAATCATTTATCTTTCAAAATATCTTCATTAACCCTTTACATCAATTACTTTTTCATCAATAACTTACACCACTCGACACCGCTTCCGCCACTAACAATCACCCTCACCACCACTACATCGGCGCGACGACTAGCGCCGCATTACGCAGGTACCGTGCTAGTCTTAATCAATAATCATGAAAGAGATTTATGAAACAAAACATGAGAGATTTCAATTGAATAAAATTTGATTGAATTTCGGTATGCAAACAAATAAATTCAATATAATATCATAAAATAATATGTGATGTGAATATCTTTCAATACAAGTAAAATCCTTTTTTAGGTTGATATCATCAATATGTAAATCATACGAGTATTAGTTCTACTTACTACCATTATATAAAAAATAGCTCTTTATTTATGGAAATGTTAAAACTTGTGTAATATTTACACATAGCACCCCTTAAAATATTTTTATTTACACTCCCTACTTAACATTAATAATTAAATTACATTATCAATCATTTATCTTTCAAAATATTTTTAATACTATACGAGCATGGTACCCACGCAATACGACGGTGGTGGTGGGGAAGGCGGTCTAGTGGTGTCGGTGATGAAATCGAGAATTCACAAATTATGTATGGAAAAATTTGATGAGAAATAAAACACTAAAAACAAACGTTAAAGAGAGATGGATTAAACTTGTGTCTAACACCGAAACACGGCCTCTTAGAAAAATGGATTTATGGATGACGACATCGGAGATAGTAGACAATGCAATAAATTTCCAGTTTTAAGTGGCTGGAGTTTGTTTTCGATCTATGAAATTCCTCCAAGAGCAATTGTACATGGAACTATATACGTATGTTGCAGTGCCACATTGATATAATAACGACAGTCAAAATAAAGTATTTGAAAAAAGTGAAAGGTTCTCTAAGAGGGTGTTTGGTCGGAAGGAATTCATTAGTACAAGTATAACTTAAAAGCTATACTAAAAGTGAAATGTTTCCTTTCGTAGAAAAAAATATTCTTTCAAGTTTCAACATGTATAAAAATGATGATAATCAAATTTGTACTAAGTTGCCCACATGGGACCCCGATTTGAGGCAGGCAATCAAACCGTTGGCATCTTTATGTTAATTAGTTAACGTTAAGTTGTTTCTTCCAACTCATAGACTTCGTGTATTATAAACTCATTTAATTGTTTTGTATGACATGCATAACGTAAAGACATTATATATTCATTATATCTTAATCAATAATCATGAAAGAGATTTATGGGAATGTTAAAACTTGTTGTTGTTGTTGTTGTTGTTGTTGTTGTTGTTGTTGTTGTTGTTGTTGTTGTTGTTGTTGTTGTTGTTGTTGTTGTTGTTGTTGTTGTTGTTGTTGTTGTTGTTGTTGTTGTTGTTGTTGTTGTTGTTGTTGTTGTTGTTGTTGTTGTTGTTGTTGTTGTTGTTGTTGTTGTTGTTGTTGTTGTTGTTGTTGTTGTTGTTGTTGTTGTTGTTGTTGTTGTTGTTGTTGTTGTTGTTGTTGTTGTTGTTGTTGTTGTTGTTGTTGTTGTTGTTGTTGTTGTTGTTGTTGTTGTTGTTGTTGTTGTTGTTGTTGTTGTTGTTGTTGTTGTTGTTGTTGTTGTTGTTGTTGTTGTTGTTGTTGTTGTTGTTGTTGTTGTTGTTGTTGTTGTTGTTGTTGTTGTTGTTGTTGTTGTTGTTGTTGTTGTTGTTGTTGTTGTTGTTGTTGTTGTTGTTGTTGTTGTTGTTGTTGTTGTTGTTGTTGTTGTTGTTGTTGTTGTTGTTGTTGTTGTTGTTGTTGTTGTTGTTGTTGTTGTTGTTGTTGTTGTTGTTGTTGTTGTTGTTGTTGTTGTTGTTGTTGTTGTTGTTGTTGTTGTTGTTGTTGTTGTTGTTGTTGTTGTTGTTGTTGTTGTTGTTGTTGTTGTTGTTGTTGTTGTTGTTGTTGTTGTTGTTGTTGTTGTTGTTGTTGTTGTTGTTGTTGTTGTTGTTGTTGTTGTTGTTGTTGTTGTTGTTGTTGTTGTTGTTGTTGTTGTTGTTGTTGTTGTTGTTGTTGTTGTTGTTGTTGTTGTTGTTGTTGTTGTTGTTGTTGTTGTTGTTGTTGTTGTTGTTGTTGTTGTTGTTGTTGTTGTTGTTGTTGTTGTTGTTGTTGTTGTTGTTGTTGTTGTTGTTGTTGTTGTTGTTGTTGTTGTTGTTGTTGTTGTTGTTGTTGTTGTTGTTGTTGTTGTTGTTGTTGTTGTTGTTGTTGTTGTTGTTGTTGTTGTTGTTGTTGTTGTTGTTGTTGTTGTTGTTGTTGTTGTTGTTGTTGTTGTTGTTGTTGTTGTTGTTGTTGTTGTTGTTGTTGTTGTTGTTGTTGTTGTTGTTGTTGTTGTTGTTGTTGTTGTTGTTGTTGTTGTTGTTGTTGTTGTGTGATATGTGTGAGGCTTGAAAGCCTAAATGTTAATATAGTATAAATGTGTGTAATATGAAGGTTAATGTCCATGTAGTGACATTTAATGAAGGATTAATGATGTATATGGTCAATAAAGTAGTTTGTGACCAATAATGAAGCATTAGGAAGCTTAGGGGCTAGTTTTGACATGGAGGCAAAGTCAAAAACGAGATTAAGGAATTAGGGGTTGTCTTTAGATCATATTTTGCAGCCATAACACTCTCTAAACAAGCCCTAAGCCTTCCCATAACATTCCTCCATCTAATTGCAAGCCGAAAAGCCTTCCAACGTGTGATTCGGGTGCGTTTAATCAAGTGTTTTGCATCTCTATTGTGATCTTCGTGTATAGAAGGTAATATTTCCTTGATTTCTGGTCCTTTTGATTATATGAGTCATTAGGAATAATTATTGGAATATGGGGGAATCGTTTAACGAAGATTAATGGTGGTTTTGATGGATTAAAGTCATATATGGTGTAAGTAATGGTTGAAATACTTTATAATGATTTGAATATGAAGGATTTTGATGTGTGATATATGCATGCTTACATGGCTTGTACACCTAGCTCACTAGACTTAGTAGGTTGCCATGTCACTTGCACGTTTAAGGATCCAAACGTAATGAAGATAAAGTGTGTGAATGTCTAGGAATGTGTGTTACCTAAACCATATGTGTGAAACCGAGCTCGTAAATATAATGCAGGGAAAGTGTTAAGCTTAACCCGTACTAGTCTTAGCCGGACGAGTGCGTTGACGTAGTTGTTGCTTGGGTGGCTCCTTGCAACATGGTCTTTATAATGCAGGGCGAGTAGTACGAGGGGTTTGACCAACCTCCACATACGGATTACTCTTGGATTGGCTTGCCATTCCTTAACGACGAAGTATGACTAGCCTTTTGGTGAAGCATCTAGTCGGGTGTGACTTATGTTACACTTATATGCAGTTAACGAAGATATGTGTGATAATGTGTGAATAAAATGAAGGATAGGCACATTTAGGGGATTCACCCTAATTGATATGAAGTTGATATGCAGTTATGTGTGATATGTGTGAGGCTTGAAAGCCTAAATGTTAATATAGTATAAATGTGTGTAATATGAAGGTTAATGTCCATGTAGTGACATTTAATGAAGGATTAATGATGTATATGGTCAATAAAGTAGTTTGTGACCAATAATGAAGCATTAGGAAGCTTAGGGGCTAGTTTTGACATGGAGGCAAAGTCAAAAACGGGATTAAGGAATTAGGGGTTGTCTTTAGATCATATTTTGCAGCCATAACACTCTCTAAACAAGCCCTAAGCCTTCCCATAGCATTCCTCCATCTAATTGCAAGCCGAAAAGCCTTCCAACGTGTGATTCGGGTGCGTTTAATCAAGTGTTTTGCATCTCTATGTGATCTTCGTGTATTGAAGGTAATATTTCCTTGATTTCTGGTCCTTTTGATTATATGAGTCATTAGGAATAATTATTGGAATATGGGGGAATCGTTTAACGAAGATTAATGGTGGTTTTGATGGATTAAAGTCATATATGGTGTAAGTAATGGTTGAAATACTTTATAATGATTTGAATATGAAGGATTTTGATGTGTGAAAGTCATGTATTTGATTTAGAGGCATTTGGATCTGGTTTGGGGTGTAATCGACCAACTTTGTGCAGAATCGCATCGAGTTGCGGCGCAACTCAATTCCAGAAAGATAAGTTGCGGCGCAACTGGAGGCTTGAGCTGCGGCGCAACTCACCAGTTTTCAGAAAAGTTAGTTTTGAACCGTAACGTCGTTTGTCATGTAGAATAGACCTGAAACTAAAGTGAGTCGTTAATGTGTGTGGGTCTAGTTATTGGCCTTAATTACGTGAGTATGTAGCTTGTTTAATAATCGTTTACTAATTATAGGTAGACGAGCATAGTTGCTTTACACAGTGACTAGTTGTGATTGTTGTGAACTACGCCGAGGTAAGATACACTACTTTGACATGCTGGGGGATTCAACGAAAAGCTGGTTTCAAATCATAAATACTTCCATTTGGTATCTTTATATTGCATGTGGGCATATGGGGTTACATGGGAGGTATTATGGGTTATGTAGTTGACCATGAGACCTGAAATGCAGTCCCTAATGTAGTGAAATGAAGTATTGCTTAATGTAGTGTATTGTTATGCAGTTTATGTAGTATTACGAAGTATCTCTTTATGCATGAAATGTAGAAATGAAGTTGATGTGTGATATATGCATGCTTACATGGCTTGTACACCTAGCTCACTAGACTTAGTAGGTTGCCATGTCACTTGCACGTTTAAGGATCCAAACGTAATGAAGATAAAGTGTGTGAATGTCTAGGAATGTGTGTTACCTAGACTATATGTGTGTGACGGTTTAGGAATGTGTGTTACCTAAACCATATGTGTGAAACCGAGCTCGTAAATATAATGCAGGGAAAGTGTTAAGCTTAACCCGTACTAGTCTTAGCCGGACGAGTGCGTTGACGTAGTTGTTGCTTGGGTGGCTCCTTGCAACATGGTCTTTATAATGCAGGGCGAGTAGTACGAGGGGTTTGACCAACCTCCACATACGGATTACTCTTGGATTGGCTTGCCATTCCTTAACGACGAAGTATGACTAGCCTTTTGGTGAAGCATCTAGTCGGGTGTGACTTATGTTACACTTATATGCAGTTAACGAAGATATGTGTGATAATGTGTGAATAAAATGAAGGATAGGCACATTTAGGGGATTCACCCTAATTGATATGAAGTTGATATGCAGTTACGTGTGAACGTGTGATGTGTGTTGTACCTGAATAAACTTGTCTAATAATGAAGATTGTTTTAATTGGACAAATGCTTTAATAACATAGTATTATCTTACTTAGCTAATTCGTTAGCTAACACTTGTTTCTTAAATGTGGTTGTTCCCTCAGGTTTAGCTTGAAGGACTAGTTGATGTAGGAATAAGAGTGAGAGTTGGGTAGATGCATGCAGGAGGATTTAGCTACCCATAGACGATTGTCTCTTTAGACATTTATTTACATTTTGTACTTGATGTCGAATTTATGTAGTATTGTTGAACGGTTGTTTTGTGTTGGGCAACCGTTGGGTTTTCATTTTAAACTATTTGATGGTATTGCATGTAACACCGACTAAACGTAGAAACCGAACAGTTTTTATCGGTTTTGACTTTTAAAGTCTTTTCTTCCGCAATTTGACACCATTAGGTGAAAGTTTTTGAAAACCCATATTTTTAAATGAAGGGTGTTACAAGTTGGTATTAGAGAATAGGTTTAAGTGAACCAAAATTCGACCTTGACCGTAGGATTTTGGACTTAAACCGATGTAGGATAAGTTAGGCTTATGCAGGTGTACCTAGCTTTGAGATGAAGTACTATAGGACGGGTTGGGGAGTGAGTGAGAGTGTAAATTTAAGGCTTGTTTATTGTGTGTGATAATGTAGTTAAATGAAGTATGGCCTTGATAAATGTAGTCTCACTTTAACTCTTGCTAACCGTTGTCGTTGCCTTGTAGAGATAATGGCAAACACTAGAGCTAGTAACCAGAGAGGAGGAGGAAATGGTGGTGGTGTTCCTCCTAATGGGAACGGGGCTGGAAATGAAGTGGAGCAAAGGCCACCCCGTGTACAAAATCGCCGTCTTGGTGATCCACCAACCGCCTCTGAAGTAGATAGGGCAAACCCGGTAATTGAACAGGTTCCCAACCAAGCAGAACTACATGAAGAATTGAGGGCTATTCGAGCTCTTTTGATGAGGAACGAAGAAGAGTTGGCTCAAATGAGAGCCGAAAGAGATGCAGAGAGAAGTAGGGGGGAACGTTCGGAAGGGAATTAATCTAATCCCTCCCAAAGTGGTACACCATCCATTGCAGCCGTGGGTGTTAATGGAGTTAATGGTGGACGACTTGGAGTTGTTAATGCACCTCGTGTTAATACTTCAAATATGAAAGCTTTCAGAAATGTGGTGCCAAGGAGTTTGATGGTACCCAAAATGCAGTGAGTGCTATGGAATGGATTGAAGATATTGAGGTAGTATTTGCATCTTGCTATTGTCCCGATGATATGAAGGTTTTGTGTGCAAGTAGGATGTTGAAGAAGAATGCCCGTAATTGGTGGAGGGCTACTACAGTTTCTATACTCCTGAGGTACTTGCAGTTATGCCTTGGGGAACATTTAAGGAGAAGTTTCTAGAGGAGTATGTGGGGACTCGTGAGTTAAGGTTGATTGAAAAGGAGTTTAGATCATTGGTTGCGAAACCAGGTGCAATTTCTGAATATGCACATTCCTTTATGGAGAAGTTGAAGTTTGTTGGACACTTGGTTCGAAGGCAGAAGGACCAAATTGAGGCTTATTGTGATGGTCTCCCCGCTAGTTATCGTGGATTATGTAGACAGCATGTGACCTTGTCGGCGGCTATTAAGGAGTCAAAGAGGTTGGATGATGATTTCAAAGGCGAAAACGTTGTGGAGAAAGTTGATGACAAGAAAGCAGGGTTTAAAAGAAGGTCAAATTGGTCATCCAACAACAACAATAATAATAAGAAGTTCCGTGGGAATTCTAGCTCAAGTGGTGACAAAGATAAAAAGAAGAATGGGCCTTGGTGTGCTTTTTGCAAGAATGTTCATGAAGGTCAATGTTCCGACAAGACAAGAAGGTGTCATAAGTGTGGGAAGTCGGGACATCTTGCAACAGAATGTAGGGACAAGACTCGTTGCTACAAGTGTCAAGAAACGGGTCATCTTATTGCCGATTGCCCACAAATGAAGAATGACGGGAAGAAAGCAGCCACTTCAGCAACAAAAGTGAGAGCCTTGCAGATGACTGTTGATGATGCTAAGAACAACGACGATGTGGTAAGTCGTACTTTCCTTGTTAATTCAAAACCTGCCTCAGTTTTATTTGATTCGGGTGCAAATAGGTCGTTTGTGTCTACTTTATTTGCTCCTAAGCTAGAAAGAGTCACTACCCATTTAGATTGCTCGATAGAGGTAGAGATTGCTAATGGTACGGTTAGTGATATACGTGTGGGATATGATGATTGTGACATTGAGATTGAAGGTCGTTTGTTTCCGGTCCAGTTCTTGCCTACTACCTTAGCCGGTTTCGATGTAGTAATTGGTATGGATTGGTTGTCTAGAAATGAAGCTAATATTTTGTGTTCCCAAAAGATTATTCGTTTTACTACACCCGATGGTAATGTGGTAACGGTTTATGGAGATAAGAAGAGAGGGGGGATAAAGATCATTAGTATGATGAAGGCTATTAAATGTATAAGGAAGAATAAGAGTCATTTCTTGGCCTATGTTATTGATGCAAGAAAGGAGAAGCCTTCTATTGCTAGTGTTGATGTAGTATCCTATTTTCCCGATGTGTTTCCCGATGATCTTCCCGGTATTCCTCCCGATCGTGAAGTTACTTTTCAGATAGATCTTATTCCCGGTGCTACACCTGTTGCTAAAGCAACTTACCGATTAGCTCCTACAGAAATGAAAGAGTTAATGTCCCAACTTCAGGAATTACTTGACAAAGGGTTCATTCAACCTAGTTCCTCGCCTTGGGGAGCTCCGGTTCTCTTTGTTAAAAGAAGGATGGATCTATGCGCATGTGCATAGACTACCGTGAGTTGAATAAGCGAACGGTTAAGAATAAATATCCTCTCCCACGAATTGATGATCTCTTTGATCAACTTCATGGTGCTTCATATTTTTCAAAGATAGATTTGCGGTCCGGTTATCATCAATTGAAGGTTAAGAAGGAGGATGTAGCAAAGACAGCTTTCCGGACTAGATATGGGCATTATGAGTTCTTGGTCATGCCATTTGGGTTGACTAATGCTCCAGCCGCGTTTATGGATTTAATGAATCGGGTATGCCATCCCTTTCTAGATCATTTTGTTATTGTGTTTATTGACGATATTTTGATTTATTCTAAGTCAGAAGATGAGCACCGTGAGCACTTGAAAGCAGTTTTGGAGGTGTTAAGGGAGAAGAAGTTGTATGCCAAGTTTTCTAAATGCGAGTTTTGGCTTCAAGAAGTGCAGTTTTTTGGTCATGTCATTTCATCAGAAGGTATTAAAGTAGATCCTTCAAAGATTGAAGCTGTTTCAAAGTGGGAGCAGCCAAAGACTCCTACTGAGATTAAAAGTTTTCTTGGTTTGGCTGGATATTATAGAAGATTCATTCAGGATTTCTCCCGAATAGCCAAGCCTATGACTGAACTAACGAAGAAAGGAGTAAAGTTTGAGTGGACCGATAAGCAGGAGAATGCATTTCAAACATTGAAAAAGAAGTTGTGTGAAGCTCCTATACTTGCCTTGCCTGAAGGTACCGATGATTTAGTTGTGTATAGTGATGCATCTATTACGGGTTTGGGTTGTGTCCTGATGCAGAGGGACAAGGTGATCGCCTATGCTTCACGCCAGTTGAAGCCACATGAGAAGAATTACCCTACCCATGATCTTGAGTTGGCAGCAGTTGTATTTGCATTGAAATTGTGGAGACATTACCTTTATGGTACAAAATGCACTTTGTTTACCGATCATAAAAGTTTACAGTATGTCTTTAATCAAAAGGAGATGAATGTGAGACAAAGAAGGTGGATGGAGTTACTTAAGGATTATGATTGTGAAATCAAATATAATCCGGGTAAAGCCAATGTAGTGGCGGATGCACTAAGTAGGAAGGGGCAAAGTTCTTCTTGTAAGTTGATGAGCATGCAAGTTCAAGCCAAGTCGGGGCTACTTGATCGAATTAAAGAAGCACAAGCGAGGGCATTAATGAAGGATAACATTGACAAAGAAAGCATTGGAAAGAAGAAACGTCTTGTGATGGAGACTAATAGCCGTGGGATCAAAACATACAAGGGTCGAATTTGGGTGCCATTGCTTGGTGGTAACCGAGAATTGATCCTTGAGGAAGCCCATAGAAGTAGATATTCGATTCATCCCGGTGTCACCAAAATGTATGCAGATTTGAAGTCGATTTATTGGTGGCCGGATATTAAAGGAGAAGTAGCTCATTTTGTAGCAAAGTGTTTGACGTGTGCACGTGTGAAAACGGATCATCAAAAGCCGTATGGGTTGTTGCATCAATTAGACATTCCCGAGTGGAAATGGGATCATATTACCATGGACTTTGTAACGAAGCTACCTAAAACACCGAAAGGGAATGATATGATACGGGTGATTGTAGATAGATTGACGAAGAGTGCTCATTTTCTAGCTACCCGACAAGATGTGCCTTTAACGAAGATGGCAAAGATTTACATTGATGAAGTAGTGTCGAAGCATGGAGTTCTTTGTCTATTGTTTCGGATCGAGACTCTAGATTTGTGTCCAACTTTTGGAAGGGTCTTCAACGGGAATTGGGTAGTAGAATAAATTTGAGTACCGCCTATCATCCTCAAACCGATGGGCAAAGTGAGAGAACCATTCAAACCTTGGAGGATATGTTGAGAACGTGTGTACTTGAATATGGTGGAGCATGGGATGATCATTTGAAGTTGATTGAGTTTGCTTACAACAATAGTCACCATGCAAGTATTGGAATGCCACCATTTGAGATGCTATATGGAAGAAGATGTAGGATTCCAAGTTGTTGGATGGAGCCCGGTGAAAAGCAAATCACGGGTCCTGAAATTATAGAGATCTCAGCGGAGAAAGTTAATGTAGCTAAAGAAGCTTTACGTGTGGCAAGAGAAAGACAGAAAACATATGCAGATAAAAAAGAAGACCGATTGAGTTTAATGTTGGTGACTTAGTGATGCTGAAAGTGTCACCATGGAAAGGAGTTATTAGATTTGGAAAGAAGGGAAAGTTGAGTCCACGTTTCATTGGACCTTTTAAAGTCTTGAAACGCATTAAGGATGTAGCATATCAGTTGGAATTACCTCCAGAATTGGATAGAATTCACAACACCTTTCATGTATCCTACTTGAGGAAATGCTTAGCCGATGAGTCAAGTGTGATTCCCATTGAAGACGTGAGTATTGTCCCAATGAAGAGAATAGTAGATGAACCGGTAGCGATACTTGGAAGGAAGCAAAAGAAGTTACGCCGAAAAGTGATTGACCTTGTGTTGATAAAGTGGAAGCATAACCATGGAGAAAGTTTAACGTGGGAAACTGAAGCAGTAATGAAGGAGAAGTATCCGGAGTTGTTCCTTACTGATGAGATTCCGGGGACGGAATCCTCTTAAGGGGGAGGTAATTGTAACATCCCAAACTTTCTTTACTAGTTGACTAATGCCGTTAAGTCAATATCGTGTGTGTCGTTAAGTCTATTTTAGATTTTATGCATATATGTAGTTATTGTGTGATATGTGTGAGGCTTGAAAGCCTAAATGTTAATGTAGTATAAATGTGTGTAATATGAAGATTAATGTCCATGTGGTGACATTTAATGAAGGATTAATGATGTATATGGTCAATAAAGTAGTTTGTGACCAATAATGAAGCATTAGGAAGCTTAGGGGCTAGTTTTGACATGGAGGCAAAGTCAAAAACGGGATTAAGGAATTAGGGGTTGTCTTTAGATCATATTTTGCAGCCATAACACTCTCTAAACAAGCCCTAAGCCTTCCCATAGCATTCCTCCATCTAATTGCAAGCCGAAAAGCCTTCCAACGTGTGATTCGGGTGCGTTTAATCAAGTGTTTTGCATCTCTAGTGTGATCTTCGTGTATAGAAGGTAATATTTCCTTGATTTCTGGTCCTTTTGATTATATGAGTCATTAGGAATAATTATTGGAATATGGGGGAATCGTTTAACGAAGATTAATAGTGGTTTTGATGGATTAAAGTCATATATGGTGTAAGTAATGGTTGAAATACTTTATAATGATTTGAATATGAAGGATTTTGATGTGTGAAAGTCATGTATTTGATTTAGAGGCATTTGGATCTGGTTTGGGGTGTAATCGACCAACTTTGTGCAGAATCGCATCGAGTTGCGGCGCAACTCATAGTTGCGGCGCAACTCAATTCCAGAAAGATAAGTTGCGGCACAACTTATTGTGTTGCGGCGCAACTGGAGGCTTGAGCTGCGGCGCAACTCACCAGTTTTCAGAAAAGTTAGTTTTGAACCGTAACGTCGTTTGTCATGTAGAATAGACCTGAAACTAAAGTGAGTCGTTAATGTTTGTGGGTCTAGTTATTGGCCTTAATTACGTGAGTATGTAGCTTGTCTAATAATCGTTTACTAATTATAGGTAGACGAGCATAGTTGCTTTACACAGTGACTAGTTGTTATTGTTGTGAACTACGCCGAGGTAAGATACACTACTTTGACACGCTGGGGGATTCAACGAAAAGCTGGTTTCAAATCATAAATACTTCCATTTGGTATATTTATATTGCATGTGGGCATATGGGGTTACATGGGAGGTATTATGGGTTATGTAGTTGACCATGAGACCTGAAATGCAGTCCCTAATGTAGTGAAATGAAGTATTGCTTAATGTAGTGTATTGTTATGCAGTTTATGTAGTATTACGAAGTATCTCTTTATGCATGAAATGTAGAAATGAAGTTGATGTGTGATATATGCATGCTTACATGGCTTGTACACCTAGCTCACTAGACTTAGTAGGTTGCCATGTCACTTGCACATTTAAGGATCCAAACGTAATGAAGATAAAGTGTGTGAATGTCTAGGAATGTGTGTTACCTAGACTATATGTGTGTGACGGTTTAGGAATGTGTGTTACCTAAACCATATGTGTGAAACCGAGCTCGTATATATAATGCAGGGAAAGTGTTAAGCTTAACCCGTACTAGTCTTAGCCGGACGAGTGCGTTGACGTAGTTGTTGCTTGGGTGGCTCCTTGCAACATGGTCTTTATAATGCAGGGCGAGTAGTACGAGGGGTTTGACCAACCTCCACATACGGATTACTCTTGGATTGGCTTGCCATTCCTTAACGACGAAGTATGACTAGCCTTTTGGTAAAGCATCTAGTCGGGTGTGACTTATGTTACACTTATATGCAGTTAACGAAGATATGTGTGATAATGTGTGAATAAAATGAAGGATAGGCACATTTAGGGGATTCACTCTAATTGATATGAAGTTGATATGCAGTTACGTGTGAACGTGTGATGTGTGTTGTGCCTGAATAAACTTGTCTAATAATGAAGATTGTTTTAATTGGACAAATGCTTTAATAACATAGTGTTATCTTACTTAGCTAATTCGTTAGCTAACACTTGTTTCTTAAATGTGGTTGTTCCCTCAGGTTTAGCTTGAAGGACTAGTTGATGTAGGAATAAGAGTGAGAGTTGGGTAGATGCATGCAGGAGGACTTAGCTACCCATAGACGATTGTCTCTTAGACATTTATTTACATTTCGTACTTGATGTCGAATTTATGTAGTATTGTTGAACGGTTGTTTTGTGTTGGGCAACCGTTGGGTTTTCATTTTAAACTTTTTGATGGTATTGCATGTAACACCAACTAAACGTAGAAACCGAACAGTTTTTATCGGTTTTGACTTTTAAAGTCTTTTCTTCCGCAATTTGACACCTGATGTGACCAATTTATATAGATCGCCCACATCATTATTGGCCTTTTTCGTATGTGTTTTGAGTTAATTTTGTATGCATTTGGCGCGTTTATGGTGTTTGTTAGTGCTTTCAGGTTCTTAGCAGGTTGTGCGTCCATTTGGTACATTTTCTGACGATTTTAGGCCAAGATGTGTTCGAGAGCCGATGATAAAGAAGAACAAAGATTTCAGCATGTTTACACTGCGCCGCAGTCATTGGGTGCCAAAGACACAAGATTTCAGCGTTTACACTGCGCCGCAGTGGGAAGGTCAAAGCCCCACTGCGCCGCAGTCATTGGGTGCCAAAGACACAAGAGTTCCAGAGGTTTAACACTGCGCCGCAGTGGGAGGGATGATGCCCCACTGCGCCGCAGTCAAAGGCCGAATGAAATATTGGCTTTCCAGTGGTATTTCACTGCGCCGCAGTGGGAAGATCAAAACCCCACTGCGCCGCAGTCAACTTAAGAACAGAATTCCAGGGATCTACCACTGCGCCGCAGTGGGGGTGCACCATGCCCACTGCGCCGCAGTGGGGACATGCCCACTGCGCCGCAGTGGGGGTGCACCATGCCCACTGCGCCGCAGTGACTGCACGGGAAAATCAGGGTTTCAGCCTTTTTGCATTAGATTTGGGGGAGATATAAATAGAAAAAAAAACCTATTTCCCAAGGCAATCAAGTTTTCTTTCTAGGAGCTGTTCTACACGAATTATTTCAAGGATCATCTCAGATTTCATAATTGGTAATTGGGTAATCAAGCAAACTAATTGTTGGGGAGATTTTCTAGGCATTGGTGGTACCGGCTTGGGTAATTAAACTAGCAACTTAGGTGTTTGGGGTGATTTGCTTGCGGTTGGTGGTACCACGTTTTCATTCACATAGGCATAATTGGTAATTGGGTAATCAAGCAAACTAATTGTTGGGGAGATTTTCTAGGCATTGGTGGTACCGGCTTGGGTAATTAAACTAGCAACTTAGGTGTTTGGGGTGATTTGCTTGCGGTTGGTGGTACCACGTTTTCATTCACATAGGCATAATTGGTAATTGGGTAATCAAGCAAACTAATTGTTGGGGAGATTTTCTAGGCATTGGTGGTACCGGCTTGGGTAATTAAACTAGCAACTTAGGTGTTTGGGGTGATTTGCTTGCGGTTGGTGGTACCACGTTTTCATTCACATAGGCATAATTGGTAATTGGGTAATCAAGCAAACTAATTGTTGGGGAGATTTTCTAGGCATTGGTGGTACCGGCTTGGGTAATTAAACTAGCAACTTAGGTGTTTGGGGTGATTTGCTTGCGGTTGGTGGTACCACGTTTTCATTCACATAGGCATAATTGGTAATTGGGTAATCAAGCAAACTAATTGTTGGGGAGATTTTCTAGGCATTGGTGGTACCGGCTTGGGTAATTAAACTAGCAACTTAGGTGTTTGGGGTGATTTGCTTGCGGTTGGTGGTACCACGTTTTCATTCACATAGGCATAATTGGTAATTGGGTAATCAAGCAAACTAATTGTTGGGGAGATTTTCTAGGCATTGGTGGTACCGGCTTGGGTAATTAAACTAGCAACTTAGGTGTTTGGGGTGATTTGCTTGCGGTTGGTGGTACCACGTTTTCATTCACATAGGCATAATTGGTAATTGGGTAATCAAGCAAACTAATTGTTGGGGAGATTTTCTAGGCATTGGTGGTACCGGCTTGGGTAATTAAACTAGCAACTTAGGTGTTTGGGGTGATTTGCTTGCGGTTGGTGGTACCACGTTTTCATTCACATAGGCATAATTGGTAATTGGGTAATCAAGCAAACTAATTGTTGGGGAGATTTTCTAGGCATTGGTGGTACCGGCTTGGGTAATTAAACTAGCAACTTAGGTGTTTGGGGTGATTTGCTTGCGGTTGGTGGTACCACGTTTTCATTCACATAGGCATAATTGGTAATTGGGTAATCAAGCAAACTAATTGTTGGGGAGATTTTCTAGGCATTGGTGGTACCGGCTTGGGTAATTAAACTAGCAACTTAGGTGTTTGGGGTGATTTGCTTGCGGTTGGTGGTACCACGTTTTCATTCACATAGGCATAATTGGTAATTGGGTAATCAAGCAAACTAATTGTTGGGGAGATTTTCTAGGCATTGGTGGTACCGGCTTGGGTAATTAAACTAGCAACTTAGGTGTTTGGGGTGATTTGCTTGCGGTTGGTGGTACCACGCGAGCATTTCTATCCTTTCACGATTATCTTGGCAACTCTAAAGAATTTGATCTTAAACGTGTGCAATCATAGCTGAAGTCAAGTGGATTCGAAGTGGATGATCTTTATTTATATTGTTTGAACTTTCTTTACTTTCAATTGTCTTGTCATTTCAATTTCTTTAATTTCCAATTGTTAAAGTGAGGTAGCAATTCGGCTACGGTTCCATCCTTATTCTAAAACCACTCTAGCAAACAATTATTTCAAAACCAATCCCCGTGAACGATCTCGGACTTACTCCTTACTATACTATATGCGATCAGGTCCACTGCCTGAAAGTGTGTAGTAGTCGGTTTTTAGTGGGTACTTGTTTATAATTTTTACAAACTCGATTTCACACATCAAATTTTTGGCGCCGCTGCCGGGGAATGTGTGCCGATTTAGTTGTTAATTTAGTGGTTTGATCCTTTCTCACGCGTGAGGAAGTTACTTGTTTATTAGTTTAGTTTTCTTTTCTTATCACAGTTGCATTTGACGTGTTTGTGTTAGTTGTGTGTTTGCAGGTATTGTTTTAGTTGATGAACTTGCGTTCTTCGGGTCTCCCTTTGAATAGTCCTTTGTCTACTCCTAGAAGACCAAGAGGGCGTCGGTTTAACTTCACTGAACCCACAACACCAATACCAACACCATTTTCACCTATAGCTAAACCCGCTCCTGATTCGGACGAGGAAGGGTTCTTTTTAGACGAATTCTTCAATTTGGAAGTTAAGCAAGAAGAGATGGGTGACGAACAACCTAGGGATCCAAATGACACTTGCTATGGCGAGAGGGTTCGAACTATTACAACTAGCCGTGGCTCCGCCATTAGACCTCCGGCCATTGATCACACTTTCGCTTTGAAAGGAAACCATCTCAAGAGTATAGAAGAGCAACAATTTGATGGAAAAAGAAAATGGGATCCTTACCAACACTTGGATAGGTTTGAAAAGTTGGCTCGGCTTTATCAATATGGTCAAAATCAAATGAATGCCGTGAAACTTGAGACATTTCCCATGTCAATCACCGGAGAAGCACTTGATTGGTTCAATGATCTTCCAGAGAATTCAATCACTACTTGGAACCAACTTAAGGAAGCTTTCATTGGTGAGTTTTATTCACTTAGAACTCAAAGAAAGTTGGAGAATATGATTAGGTCTTTTGAACAAGATGATGGAGAAGATGTTGTTGATGCTTGGGTTCGTTTTAAGGAAATGTTGAGAAATTGTCCAGGTCACAATTTGACTAGGGAACAATATGTGGAGCTTTTCTTTGATGGGTTAAATAAGAAGTCTAAACGAGATTTGGGATATGCTTTTGGGGGTAGTTTCAATAACATTACACCCAATGAAGGTTATCAAATCTTGGAAGACATGGCAAAGGATAACTCCACGGTGGATGATGAACGATTTATGAAGAATGAAAGAAAGATGAAGAGGGGTACTAACCAAGGGAGAGTTGCTAAGGTTGAGGCTAGCAACGACTCAGGGGTTATAGGAGAGATTAAGGCGCTATCTGAGCACATGGATAGGAGCTTTATTGCTCAAGATACTAGGTTTAGTGCACTTGAGAAGGATGTTAAGGTAGTAGCCGATGGGTGTGATCATTGTGGTGATATGCACTATTCTGATGAGTGTCCAAATCGGGCACCCGGGGATGTGAACTATGTTCAGAATCAACCCCAAGGGGGCTACCACCGCAACACCGGTTTCCAAAACCGACCTTCAGGTAATTCTTCTTATAACTCTTCTTTTCAGGCTAATGCTCCTCATTTTTCAGGTAACAGGTGGCAAAGAGATAATTATCAGAATCAGCCACAACAGCAGACTCAGCAAGGACAAGGATTAGGTTCTTCTTCTTCTAATGCCGATCCTAATGCCGAGTTGAGGAAGATGATGAAGCAGTTGGCTAGTAATCAAGTTGAAACAAATACTAGCATTCAAATGATCAGGGATGATACTAATACTTTGAGTGAGAGGTTGGATCAGTTAAGCGGAAAGGTGGAGATCAACATGAAAAACCAGGGAGTTAATTTCAATGATCTTGAAAGTAGGATGGCAGCTCTTGCTAGGCCCACGGGGACTCTTCCTAGCAACACACAGCAGAATCCTAGGCCTCAATTTAGTCAGGGACAGAAATACACTCCACCTCCAATCCGCAATGAGCAAGCCAAAGCAATCACCACTCGTACTGGTAGGTCTTATGACTCACCTCCTATTCCTAATGTTGTTGTTTCAGATGTACAGGATAACGGGGGTGATGATACCGATGTTGATGAAGAAATAGAGATGGAGGAAGATTCGACCGTGAAGACTCCGGTCACTCCACCAAAACCGGCTGTGGTTCCAGAGGTTAAACCATACAAGCCAAAGATACCATTTCCACAAAGGTTCAGGAAAGCAAAGCTGAAGGAGCATTATAACAAGTTTGTTGACATGATCAAAAATGTTCATATTAATGTTCCTTTAGTTGATCTTATTCAGGGGATGCCCAATTATACTAAGTTCATTAAGGAGCTTGTGACAGACAAAAGGGAAGTTTGAAGAGGCAAAGGCTACTTTTATCAATGCCGAGTGTTCTGCTATCTTGCAGAACCGCATTCCACCAAAGCTTGAAGACCCAGGGAGTTTTCTTATCACTTTCTCTATTAGAACTATTATTTGTAAGGCCTTAGCTGATTTAGGGGCTAGCATCAATTTGATGCCTTACTCGGTTTATGTCAAGTTGTCATTGGGAGTCCTTCGCCCTACTCGCATGAGTATAAGACTTGCTGACCATTCTTTTCGGTATCCCATCGGGATTGCTGAAAACATTAGTGTCAGAGTTGGCCACATTGTTTTTCTTGTTGACTTCGTTATCCTCGAGATGGAGGAAGATACGAAGGTCCCTCTTATTCTTGGACGCCCATTCCTTAATACCACGGATGCTATTATCCGTGTGAAGGATAAGGAAATTTCCTTAGGCGTAGGAACTGATAGGATTGTGTTTAATGTTGAAAAGTCTATCAAGCATTCTTATTCTAATGATGAGACTTGTTTCAGGATTGATGTCATTGATGATGCACTGGATCAAGAATTTCAGGAGTTCATGGAGACGGATATTGGAGAGGAAGAGATCGCTAATTTAGGATCTGGAGAAATTACTGATGAAGATTTGTTTGTAGAGGTCATGGCACTAAGCGTGGATGAATCACCTCCAGCGGATGAAACTTTTGAGGAGGTAGTTGCTGACGGGAGTTCAAGGGTACCTAACTCTGTTGATGTACCACCGTCTGACTTGGAGCTCAAGCCGCTTCCAGACATCTGTCAGGTGAGTCTTCTCTTCCAGTGGTTATCTCGTCCTCACTCTCGAGTGACGAGAAAGACCGTCTCATGTCTGTTCTTAAAGCCTATAATCGGGCTTTTGCTTGGAAGACCACAGATATTCCAGGTATTAGTCCTAATTTCTGCCAGCATAAAATTGATTTTCTTGATGATGTTAAGCCCGTTGTCCAGAGACAAAGGCGGCTGAATCCTAATATGAAGGAGGTTGTTAAAAAAGAGGTAATTAAGCTTCTTGAAGCAGGAATCATTTTTCCTATTTCTGATAGTCCATGGGTAAGTCCTGTCCACTGTGTGCCCAAAAAGGGGGGCATGACGGTCATTGAAAATGATAATAAGGAGCTTTTGGCCACTAGGACTATCACGGGTTGGCGGGTTTGTATAGATTACCATAAGCTTAATGATGCCACCCGTAAGGATCATTTCCCCCTTCCTTTTATTGATCAAATGTTGGAACGTCTTGCAGGGAATGAATACTTTTGTTTCTTGGATGGGTTTTCCGGGTACTTTCAAATACCCATTAATCCCAAGGATCAAGAGAAAACTACTTTTACTTGTCCATTTGGCACTTTTGCTTATCGGCGTATGCCGTTTGGTTTGTGTAATGCCCCTGGCACCTTTCAAAGGTGCATGATTGCTATTTTCCAGGACATGCTTGAAACTTCCATGGAAGTTTTCATGGATGATTTTTCAGTTTTTGGGGATTCTTTTCATTTATGTTTGATTAATTTGGATAGGATGTTGGAACGGTGTGAGAGGGCACACCTTGTTTTGAATTGGGAAAAGTGTCATTTTATGGTGACTGAGGGTATTGTGTTAGGTCATAAAGTGTCCAAGGTCGGGATTGAGGTTGATCGGGCTAAGATAGATGTAATTGCCAAATTACCCCCGCCTTCCAATGTGAAAGGGGTAAGGAGTTTTCTTGGACATGCAGGTTTTTATCGTCGATTTATTAAGGATTTCTCTAAGATTACTCGTCCTATGACCCACTTGTTGGAGAAGGACATTCCTTTTGTTTTTAACGATGCTTGTTTGAGTGCTTTTCAGGTATTGAAGGAGAAGTTGACTGATTCTCCTATCATGGTAGCCCCAGATTGGGAATTGCCATTCGAATTGATGTGTGATGCAAGTGACTATGCTGTGGGAGCTGTGCTAGGGCAAAGGGTTGAGAAACATTTCAAACCCATTTACTTTGCTAGTAAGACTTTGAACCCCGCCCAGCAAAATTACACCACTACGGAGAAGGAGTTGCTTGCAGTGGTCTTTGCATTTGATAAGTTTAGATCATATCTTGTTTTGAGTAAGACCATAGTTTTTACTGACCATTCAGCCCTTAAGTACCTGTTCTCGAAACAGGATGCTAAACCCAGGCTTATCCGTTGGATTCTTTTGTTGCAAGAATTTGACATTGAGATAAAGGATAAGAAAGGGGCTGAAAATTTGGCTGCAGACCATTTGAGTCGTTTGGAAGATCCTCACCGGGGAGAACTTCGTGATGGGGAGATCAATGATCACTTCCCCGATGAGTCTTTAATGTTTATTTCTAACTCTGATGAAGCTCCTTGGTTTGCAGATATAGCTAATTATTTGGTTGCAGGTGAGATGCCTAATGATTTCACGTACCAGCAGAAGAAGAAGCTCATATCGGATGTTAAATATTATTTTTGGGACCATCCATACTTGTTTCGTGTTTGTGCAGATGGTATGGTTAGGAGATGTGTTGCTGGAGCTGAGACTAGAGAGATTTTGGATGTGTGTCACTACGGGCCAACTGGAGGTCATTATGGTCCTTCAGTGACGGGTAAGAAAGTTTTTGATGCAGGTTTCTATTGGCCAACAATTTTCAAGGAGGCCCAGACTTTGGTTGAGACTTGTGACATCTGTCAGCGACAGGGGAACATCACTAAACGGGATGAGATGCCTCAACAGAGCATTCAGGTATGTGAGGTATTTGATGTCTGGGGTATAGACTTTATGGGACCATTCCCACCGTCTAATAAGTTTCAGTACATTCTTGTCGCCGTTGACTACGTGTCTAAATGGGCCGAAGCCAAGGCTTTGCCCACGAATGATGCGCGTGTAGTCATTGATTTCTTGAAACAGTTGTTTTGTCGTTTTGGTTGCCCTAGAGCTTTGATTAGTGACCGTGGAACCCATTTTGCGAACCATCAATTAGCCAAAGTGTTGAAGAGGTATGGTGTTGTCCACTATTTTTCTACCTCGTACCATCCACAGACCAGTGGTCAAGTGGAAAACACAACTAGGGCCTTGAACAGGATTTTGGAGAAAACTGTTGGAGATAACCCCAAGGTGTGGTCAAAGAAGTTAGACCACGCCATACCGGTTGCTCTATGGCAAAACTTGCCATCTTCCTATTGAGATAGAGCATAAGGCGTATTGGGCTTTAAGGAACTTGAATTTGGATTTGATGGAAGCGCGTGAACTTAGAATGTTGCAACTTCATGAGCTTGATGAGCTTAGGTTAGGTGCTTATGAGAATTCGAGGTTATATAAGGAGAGGATCAAGATTTGGCATGATAAGAGAATTCGTAGGAAGGAGTTTAAGGTTGGGGCTAAAGTGTTGTTATTCTTGTCTAAATTTAAGATTAAGCAACCTAAACTAACTTCTAGGTGGATTGGACCGTTTGAGATTAAGCATGTGTACCCATCGGGTTATGTTGAGTTGTTTAAGCGAAATGGTGAAGGATCGTTCATTGTCAATGGTCATCGACTTAAGCTATATTTGGAAGAAGAGCAGGTAGAGGGGATATTTGATGAGATCCCCGTGTTTGAATTTGATACTTGAAGGTTGGTCGAGTCAAGCTAAAGACTCGTTAATAACTTAAGCGCTTCTCGGGAGGCAACCCGTGTTTATTTTATCGTATTTCATTTTTCTTGAATTAGTTAATTTTAATCGTGTGTTAGTTGGTAAGTGCAGGTATGTTCTCGATTTGATGCGGTTTGCTTTGAGATTTGACATAATATTTGTGAAGGGAAAGATTTTCAGAAACTCCCCACTGCGCCGCAGTGGGGGTGGTATAAGCTGACTGCGCCGCAGTGTCAAACCACTGTCCACTTGTGATATATATCCCACTGCGCCGCAGTGGGAGTGCATATTACTCACTGCGCCGCAGTGGAAGGCCGGGTAGGTCAAAGAGAGTACAAGCCAGGTAAGTTTGTTTTCTTTTACTCTTTTACACTTACACTCTTTCTTCTTCTTTTCTCTCCTCTTAAAAACCGAAAATACCCATTAACCTCCTTCAAGATCTTCCATTTTTCTTCCATCTTTAATCCTTTGTCCAGATTTTCATCTTCATACATTGCATAATGGGAAGAAGTGTAAGTTTTTCTTTTTAGTTTCTTTGTATTTTCCTTTTTATTTTGAATTTTTAATTTCTAGGGTTTATGCTAGCTTAATCTTTCGAATTAAATTAGGGGTTTTGATGTTTGTGAGCAATAGAAGCTAATTGGGTGTTAAATCTTGCATCTTGTTCATCCATTTTTTATTTTAATTTTGAAATTAGGGTTTTGAAAAATTTGGGATTTGTTATGAACAAGTGTGGGGGATGTAAATGTCGATTTAGGTGGAGATTATTGTTTGATTATTCCCTAAATGTGCTTGTTTGATTACCCCCTTTTTGTGCCAAGTCGTGATGAACCCTAGCTTTTTGCCCAGGTTTTGTGCCTCACTGCGCCGTAGTGAGGGGGTTCATTGCCTCACTGTGCCGCAGTGAGAAACCTCTGCCCAGCTTTGTCGTTTGCCCCACTGCGCCGCAGTGAGGGTGAAGCATGCCCACTGCGCCGCAGTGGGGGTACTTCCCTGCCAGGATTTTCAACTTGTTTAATATGGTTCCCTACTTTGCATTCTTAATACTCACAATTGGACGTTTTCATGTTTGTAAATGCAGGGAGCGGAAGCTACTGATAAGGCCGCAGGAAAAAGGAAAATGGTTGAGGGGCAATCTAGTGAGGCAGTTGATGTCCCGACTAAAACTTCAAAGAAACAAGCGGAGGTGCCGCTTACATTTATTGAGGAACTGAACGAGCGACATGCTTGGCTATCATTTGAGGGAATTAGGCAGCCCCAAAAGAACATATACAAGAACAAGTTGTATAAGCTTTCTAAGCATGCGGTCCTTCCCGCAAGACATTTAACTCCTTTTCAAGCTCATGTATTTGGAGTACAGGAGGACATAAGAAGATGGTTTTCTATGACTATGAGAGTTGGAGGGGAGTCAAGAGGGCATGAAGTGAGTTGTGATATTTGGCGGCGGGTATTTGCTAACCGTGAAGCCGCCTACCGTGAGTTATGCTTAGAGTTTTATTCAACTTTGAAACTGAAGAAGGAGTTAGGGAAAGTCAAGGATATTTTTCGAGGAGAGGGTAGTCTCGTTTTACTGTGGGGGATAGTAGAGGAGGCTGTCAATTGCTGAGTTTGGGTATTATTGTGGAATGTATTCAAGAGAGGAGTTGCAGAGTGCAGAGTTTAGGGCTATTTTGAAGAAAGGGTATAGAACAGGAGCCGATTTGGGTGATGGAGAGTCTATCTTGGAGTATTGGACCAGGATCACGGGGGGAGAAACATGGACATACACAAGTGGTGTGTCAAAGATTAAGAATGTACGTTTGAGGTTGCTCCACCGGATGATTGTGACTTTCTTGGTACAGCGTTCTACTCATTGGGAGAAGGCGTACCAGAATGATCTTTGGTTACTTAAGTTATTTTCTGAGGGTGCTCCATCAAGGTTTGCTTTGCCTCCACTTGTACTTCTGGACCGTATGTGTAATCATTCTGATTCGAATCTGGTTTTGGGACATTTTATCACGATCATTTATAAGAGGATGGGAGTCTTCACTTCTGATGATTGCCAGACTTATCTTTCATTACCAGTGCATCAGGAGGATTTTACGTTTAATGAGCTTTATAGGGCAAAGATTTTGAAGAAAAAGAAAGCAAATGAGCAGGAGCAGTTGTTAGATGATGAGGGTGAGGTTGAAGGACCACCTCCTGTACAGGAGGAGGAGGAGGAGGCTGATGTTGAGATGGCTGATGCTCCACAGGAGCCCCCGAGGAGGACTGGACGTAACATTCTCATCCCTCGCTCGTTTGATTTAACACTCTTGGGGAACACTATTCAGAATATCTATGAGTCTCAGCAGAACAGTCAGAGAGAGTTTGATGCTTACCAGAGGAGGGTGGACCAGGATTTCACCTGGATTGGATCACAGCAGGCCCACACTAACTATAGCCTTGATTATTATCAGCCTATGTGGGATGCTTAGTATCATGGCCGGGAGTTTGTTCGACCTGACCCGATTCCTCCATTCTCTCCACCGCCTATTTATGTCCCTGATTATCGTCAGGGGGGTCGGTCCTTTTTCTCTCGTACGACTGCCCCGGGGAACATGTCACCACCACTCCATGATTTAGGAGGTTATCCTCGAGGTCCAGTGCAGTTTGGGGTCTTCCAGGGTGGACATGTTGGCGGTGATTCTTCATCTTTTGCAGGTTTGGATGCTGGTGCTCATTCAGGATTTGATGCTGGTGCTCATTCAGGATTTGATGCTGGTCAGTCAGGAGGAGATGCAGGTGGTTCGGGTGCAGCTCAGGATGAGGCATCCGATTGGGTGACGAGTATTTTTGGACAACCTGGACTACCTTATGGCTACCATGGACAGCAGCAGTAGTGGAGATGGTTCCCATCCGGTACCGTGGGATGGAATCATGTGATTGGTTATGATTGGTATTCTTATGACATTACTTTATTTATCATTGTCTGGTATCCACCCTACGGGGTGATGAAACACTTGTACTTTTCTTTGTTTCTTTTATTTTCTGCATGATACTCTTTTTAGTTTGCAATTTGTATGGATATTTGGGATTTGTTCTTGTGATGTGTAATTGAGCAGGTTTGATCTGAATTGATGGCAATACCTAGTGGAACCCAAGTGTGGGGGAGGACCCGTTGGATTTGTTTGATTGTGTGATCGTGTTAGTAGCTCATTGTGATGTCATGTGCATATGCTGGCAGTAAGTTCAGCGCAACATTTTTAATTGGCATCTTTATTGACATTGTTTCACACACAGCTCTCGCACATTCTGTTTTGGGCTAGTCTGTTTCTCCCGTCAAGCAAATTGGACTTCCTTTTTAGGAAGAGCAATTTGTAGTGCGGGGTCGACTTACTTGTTTTGAAACGAAATGTGCCCTTAATCCGGTATGTGTTCTCATTCTTTCTGTCTATTTTGCTTACCTCTATTTACCTTAGTTTTGACCGAATATTGGACATTGAGGGCATTGTCCATCTTAAGTGTGGGGGGGTGGCAAATAGGTTTATGCAACCGGATATATCTCTTTTGTTATTTTGCCATTGAGATTTTTCCGTTCTTGTGGATGTGTCCCTCTCGTAGGCTTTTGGGTTTTATCCAAGAGTAAGGGTTCTATCTTGAACTCTGAACTATGATGTGCATGTTTGAGATTGGTGGCTTCGATTTGGTAGGATGACGGAAGATGATATGATTTGAAACTTGTGTTGAGCTTGTCCTTTTGGTAAATTGCTTTTGTCATTTAATTCATAATATCTTAATGAGCAATTTTACTACAAAATTTTTCCTTGGTACAAATTTAATTGGCGAAATGTGTTCTGAACGGTTATTGGGCTAATCCTTGTGGATTGATAACATTACTTGCATACTCAAAATTCCCAAACACCTAAAAGTTGTGAGATTCATCATACATTTATAGATGTGCTAGGTGTTTACGGTTTTGGTTTGATTGCCTTGTAATTTGTCTCTCTCTTAGGCTCTTGGATTTATTCGGGAGTAAGGGTTCCATTTTGAACTCTGCACTAAGATGTGCGAATTTGAGGTTAATTTATTCCATTTCCGGGTTACTTTCTTTGATATGAGTGTGCCGGTGATGTGTTGAGCTAGAACTTGGCTTGGTGATCGTTACGAGACCGCAGTGAGATCACTTTTGTGATATAAGTACATTGGATGACGAATTGGCATATTAGGTTTGACCCATATTTTCTTTCTATTCACCTCTTGCTTATGTATATTTTTACCTTTAGTATACATACTTTTATACATGTACCTTTAGCATATATTTTCCTTTCTTCGTAAACCTTTGTTGCACTCATCTTTAGTGCAAGATACACTTAGACACACTTTTTGAACTTAGCCTTTTCCTTTGTATAAATCCACTCAAATATGTAAACTTTACCTTGCCATACCGATAGTCTAATTTTGGGGGGCCATTGATTGTCATTGGTTTGTTTGGACGGTTTGGGAGAGCTTCAATGGGTTATCGGTTGGAATATTCTTGGTCTATGGGAATACGTCGATTGGTCAAGTTATTGGGGAATGTCTTGGATTGTTCAAAGGAAGTATATTGTTATAGACATTGTTCATCATTGTAAGAGGGTGCCTACTAGTAGAGTAAAAATGGTTCATGATAAATAAAGAAAAAAAACAGAAAAATAAAAAATAAGAGAAAAAATGAAATAAGAGAAAAAAGAAAGAAAGAAAAGAACTTGGGCTACTAGTAGGTACTCCTCATTTTTATATGTATAGAATGGAAGATTTGGTTGTCCTAAGTTATTTGAAGTTGAGACACCACAAGGGTGTCGGGTTTTTGCTTGTTACTTTTGAGGTGTGTTCAAGGGATAGCATCTTATGGGTTGGTGGCAATCAATGGTAAGGGTTTGATTAGACTATTTTGTACATAACTTACTTTTGTTATTTCCTATCACTAACCTAAATTTCCCAAATCCCATTGTAAATACCCTTAGCCTAACTTTACAACCGACCTATATGCCATATTTTGATGATGTACTTGGTGCTCACGCCATGTCGGTGAAGCTATGATCCTTGTTCAAGCCTATGGTAAGATATGCATCACGACCGAGCAATGAGTGATTATTCATATATATTCAACCCCAATAGTAAGTTCGTTGGAGTAGGATGATTTTGATAGGCTCATTTGTTTCACTTTTGCTTAGTCGTGTTATTGAGGCTTGTGGATTGTTCAGATATTGTCAAACATTTCGGATTTTCATTTAAGATTAAAACTGCTTCACCAAAGTCCTTGTCATCAACATGCTTGGTTTGGCTTCTTTTTTATAATCGTAATGTGTTTATATAACTTCGTGCCAAGGAATGTTTTCGCTTAATTTCCAGATTGGGCTTTTTGTTTCTAAAGGTACTGAAGTTGTCAATTTTTACTTTAGGAGGTACCAATCTTTAATTTCATATATTGTGGGTTATGTAGTGACAAACACCTCCTATTGAAGAGTTTAAAAATACCAGAAGGTGGTATTTGCTGACGTGGAGGTGGTTTTGTATAGACCTTTGTTGACTAGTTGACCAAGACTTGATGTTTTTGGGAGGAATTTGATGAGCTGTACACAATATATATCTATATCAAATATACATATATCCATATTTACCTCATTTCAAGTTCTTCAGACAAGCCCACTTTAGGTTTCATCCCTGTTGACCCACTTCAAAAACCCATCAAAAATCTCAAATCACCACCTCGCGTTTCCGAGATAAATTAGATGAACCAACCACTCAAACCCTAAATCAATTTACCTGATTTTTCTTCAATAAAAGCGCAAAGATCGAATCTTTTTTTTTTTTGAATGATACTCCGTAATTCTTTATATAATAAATAACAAACCCCCTATCGATTAACCTGATTATTCTTCAAAAATCTACAAAGATCAAAACTTTTTTTTCTTTGCCTGGAAAGGGCGGATTTAAAGGGAAAAAAACGTTGATGGACATGAATTTATTTGTAGACTTGATGTTAGTAAGGAAGGAAACTTTGGAGCAGTTTTAGCGGCGGCAACAACCGGCTTTTTCAGGAAGGGGCGGCGATGGTGGCCGTTTTATTTTCAAGTAAAATGCAGTAAAAGTGAAATTGTAAAAGGTGAAGGAGATAACTTATTTGGGTTAGTATGTTGATGTTATGTATCTGGGTTTTTTTTGCTTTTGTAAAAGATATTTGATGTTTTAACGATGGAGGTGAAAGTTGAAAGGATGAACTGATGAAGGAGATAACTTTTTCTTTTGCTCCTGTATGTTGATGTAATCAAACTTACATTTGATTGAATGTTAGGGGACATCTGTAGAGCATAATGAAAACTCAACTTTTGATTAGATTTTGTTACTTAGAATAATGAATTTAGATATATATGAGATCAAGAACAATGAACGTTGTTAAATGATTTTATTTGGGTTTCATCATGTTATAAGGGAAGAGATTAGGTTACTTAAAAAAAAATAGATACGGTCAAACATGTATATGTGACAAAGAGCTGGTCAACACACACAAAACCACCACTACAAAACCGGATAGTTGTTTTGCCCCCTACAATATGTGAGGTTTTACAAAACATAACCCACAATATATGAAATTAAAGATTGGTACCCCCTAAAGTAAAAAAGTACAACTTCAGTACCTTTACAGACGAAAAGCCCTTCCAGATTTGATTGAGGACAAGCAACGCTCAAGTGTGGGGAGATTTGATGTGACCAATTTATATAGATAGCCCACATCATTATTGGCCTTTTTCGTATGTGTTTTGAGTTAATTTTGTATGCATTTGGCGCGTTTATGGTGTTTGTTAGTGCTTTCAGGTTCTTAGCAGGTTGTGCGTCCATTTGGTACATTTTCTGACGATTTTAGGCCAAGATGTGTTCGAGAGCCGATGATAAAGAAGAACAAAGATTTCAGCATGTTTACACTGCGCCGCAGTGGGAAGGTCAAAGCCCCACTGCGCCGCAGTCGTTGGGTGCCAAAGACACAAGAATTCCAGAGGTTTAACACTGCGCCGCAGTGGGAGGGATGATGCCCCACTGCGCCGCAGTCAAAGGCCGAATGAAATATTGGCTTTCCAGTGGTATTTCACTGCGCCGCAGTGGGAAGATCAAAACCCCACTGCGCCGCAGTCAACTTAAGAACAGAATTCCAGGGATCTACCACTGCGCCGCAGTGGGGGTGCACCATGCCCACTGCGCCGCAGTGACTGCACAGGAAAATCAGGGTTTCAGCCTTTTTGCATCAGATTTGGGGGAGATATAAATAGAAAAAGAACCCTATTTCCCAAGGCAATCAAGTTTTCTTTCTAGGAGCTGTTCTACACGAATTATTTCAAGGATCATCTCAGATTTCATCATTGGATTCATTGAAGATTCAAGAACACCCATCTAGATCGTATCTAATTTTCTGATTTGCAATTTACATTCAACAAATATTGGTACAATATGTTCTCTTTCTATTTCGTTTGTTATTTTCTATTTAGCATGAGTGGCTAGATTTATAATCATCCACTTTGATGAAACTTGACAAATGATATGATTGCAATATTTTAATTCAAGAGTTGATTCAATTATCGTTGTGTTGTGATCTTTATCAATTAATTCCTTGTGATTTATTCTTTTGATGTTGATGGTTTATGTGTTCATCGTTAGTGGTACTAGGTGAATATGTTTATCGTTTCAATTCGATTGTCTATGGTCGGTTGTCACTGGTTCATGGTATGACGGTGAATGTCAAATCTATAATAGGAATTAATCGGTAAACGTGTTTAGAAACGGTTGGTGGTACCACGTTTTCATTCACATAGGCATAATTGGTAATTGGGTAATCAAGCAAACTAATTGTTGGGAGATTTTCTAGGCATTGGTGGTACCGGCTTGGGTAATTAAACTAGCAACTTAGGTGTTTGGGGTGATTTGCTTGCGGTTGGTGGTACCACGCGAGCATTTCTATCCTTTCACGATTATCCTGGCAACTCTAAAGAATTTGATCTTAAACGTGTGCAATCATAGCTGAAGTCAAGTGGATTCGAAGTGGATGATCTTTATTTATATTGTTTGAACTTTCTTTACTTTCAATTGTCTTGTCATTTCAATTTCTTTAATTTCCAATTGTTAAAGTGAGGTAGCAATTCGGCTACGGTTCCATCCTTATTCTAAAACGACTCTAGCAAACAATTATTTCAAAACCAATCCCCGTGAACGATCTCGGACTTACTCCTTACTATACTATATGCGATCAAGTCCACTGCCTGAAAGTGTGTAGTAGTCGGTTTTTAGTGGGTACTTGTTTATAATTTTTACAAACTCGATTTCACACATCAACACCGTTAGGTGAAAGTTTTTGAAAACCCATATTTTTAAATGAAGGGTGTTACATTGCGCAATTTAGTTGTTAATTAATACTAATTGTGAAACGTTGTTCAGTTCACGCCATTTACACCTTTTCTTCAGTTCACGGCTTTTCATAATTATTAAAATAGGGAATTGAATATAAGGTTGTTACACATTCAACTTGGGTGAAAAACCCCTCATATCCTAGTTTTTAGTACATAAAAAACATGGCTCTCAATCATTTTATTCAAAATATTCAAAATTAGGAAGTGAGATTATTCACCCAAATTGAATGTGTAACCGTCCATACTCACTTTTCTCTTATTAAAATTAGAATAACTATCTTATGTACTTTGTATTTAAGACGGATACATAATAACTTAGTTGTATGATAAAACTTGTGGAAAACTTGAAAAAAATGGTAGGTTCATCTAAAAATCTTTAGGGTACTCATATAATCATTTAATAATCAAAAATTAATTACACTCTGACTCAACACAATTTGAAACTAGTTTTTTAAATAACTTCTCACTCGAACATGATAATTCACCGGCAATTAAATATTGTAGCATCACCGTAAGGTCCGGCGGACTTTAACACCACCATCAAAACTTGTCGAATCCGAAAGTGAATCTGAATTTGATCTACACCAATTCATAAACACACCCACGGATTGAATTACAAACAATCAAGCGGAAGCATATAATTGATCGAAATCAACTATAGCAGCAAAACCGCTATTTTTAAAATACAACACATTTGAAAGATAATTTGTACTAGTGTCTTTAACTAAGCCACTTAATTATAAGTTTGAGAATTACTTGAAAGTCTTGAAACAAAATAAGATTTGAATTACAGTTCTCCTATTTTAAACACGAGCCAATCGAACTCAAATTTAACCAAATTCGATTCAATTGTACCAAATAAGCTACACCAACCTTGAATTTCTTTCTTTTTGGCATATATAGGATAAAAAAGAAAAAAGATACTGGAACCAACAAAATACATCCAGGTCATAAATTAAAAATAAAAAGAAAAATGATTTTCGAACCCACATGATACATCCAGGTCATAAATTATACAATTTTAATATTAAGAAATGATGATGCAAGCTGTCAATATAATGCCCCATTACCAATTCTTGTTCCCCACTAGTTTCCTTTCACGCCAGCCAATTTTGAAAACAAGCCGGTATATTATTATATCAAAGTTAACTAGCCAACGTCTATTATCTAACACCAATATTATTGTATGATTTTTTATTTTTTTAACGGGATAAATGGCTAACATCCCCCACGTGAATGCGCCCATGCCGGTTCGAACTCATGGCAATGCCCTAAAGGGTTTGCTCCCCATGTATTAGATGGGTATATCATTGTTAAGGTCCCCTCACCACATATGCATGTGGCAGGATTCGAACCTGACACCCTCAGGAGGAAACCACTTTGTGGAAAACCCCTGACCACTGGGCTATGATTCTTTTTCTTAGGTAAATAATACTAATTAAGAACTTAACAATACATATTAATTAAAGATATATATCGGTTAATTAATAAGAGATCGGAAATTTTTATTTGTTATATATTTCTTTCCATATATAGTTGTAACTATGTGTTATTTCAATTGCCTCAAAATTAAGATTTAGTGTACGCGTTCAGTGTTCTTACCAATTATAACCCTATAAAATCACCAAAAATTCAAATACAGTAACACATTGATTAACTTTATTAGCAATTATAAATGGGTTGTTAAATGCAGCCTTTAGGTCTGTAGTTAAGGTGTATACTTAGCATAGCATAAAATGCGTTAATTTAGCATTTTTCATTATAAATATGTAACTTTTTTTTACCAATCAAATAGAATATAATTAATTTGTGAGCATCAATTAATGGGCAAAGATCTCAAATCATCAATTCATAAAGAAAAACAAAAATATACATAGATTTTATATATCCAAGAAATTGATGATAATGAGTTATAGAACAAAACAATAAATCGAATATTCTTAACCAATAAATCAAAATAAAAAAATCATAATTTAGTAGATCTTGGCGGAGCAAACCGTGTAGAGAAACTACGAGGCAACAAATCATCATCTTCATGAATATCACCATCATTAAAATTAAGTGCATAACTTTGAGGATCATATTGAAAAGGCGTAGTAGAATTCGCATTATTAGAAGAAAACCGTGTTTTCGGTTTCTTACTAAATTTCCTTATGAAGTTTTTCCATTTAGGTCCAGCAATAAGCTCAGAATACTCTTTAACACTTTTGGCACGTCTCATGAACCACGTATCTTTATCGAGAAGGTCGCCGGATTGTTGTTGGTACAAGAATCCGGCTGTTTCCCCATCATGCATACGTGGGTTGTCAAAACAACAAAAAAGATTATTGAAACAGCTATTATTCGACGACGTTTCTTCGTCGAAATAGATGTTGTTGTTGGAGATGACATCATCTTTGCCTTCATGTTCATTTTCCATGATAATTGGTGTAGTATAAGGGACATTTAAGGCTTGTAGTTCTTGTGTTTTGGACATTTTGTTTTGTTAAGGTTTTTGGTTTTTTTTGGGATATGTTTGGAGAATGTATTGTGTTGTGTGTGTGTGTGTGAGTTTTATATAGTTTGGAAATGCGTGTGGATTTTGTGTGTGTTTATTTTGGGTGATGGGGGAAAAGTGTAAAAAAAATAAAAGAAAGAGAAGAAAGAAAAGGATAAGTATGGAAAATTCGATTGAATACAAGTCAAAAATGGGAGGAAATGAGCGTGAAGGTCAAAGGAAATACCTTGAGAAACAGAGGAAGTGAACTTGATTTTGTTCTAAGAAACTATTTACGATAAGGCAGAAAATATCGCGTTTTTAAACGAGTATATAACACTTGCAAAAGATCAAACATTAAAATCCATATCTTTATTAATGGTTTTCGAGCTACTTTATGGACATTGATTAAAATGCATTAAATAGCATAAATTTTCTTTAATAAATTTTAATACCGTATAAATCAATGGGTTGTGCTAAATCTAAACATATTTATTTCTTTACCAAAATCATCCTTTCTATATTAGAAAATGCTAGTAATGTGTTTAACATGTATATAAAAATTATACATTTTATATCAAAAATTCACTCTTAAATTTTATATCAAATATATACAACTATTCATGTACCTTAAATTTTATATCAAATATATACAACTACACTTCTTGGAGTTGTGTCTATCAAACCCATCTTCTATATTCCTTTTGCTCAATCCTAATTTTGTTTCCAGCCACATTCTAAAAACAATTTAATCCATAGTATATATATATATATATATATATATATATATATATATATATATATATATATATATATATATATATATATATATATATATATATATATATATATATATATATATATATATATATATATATATATATATATATATATATATATATATATATATATATATATATATATATATATATATATATATATATATATATATATATATATATATATATATATATATATATATATATATATATATATATATATATATATATATATATATATATATATATATATATATATATATATATATATATATATATATATATATATATATATATATATATATATATATATATATATATATATATATATATATATATATATATATATATATATATATATATATATATATATATATATATATATATATATATATATATATATATATATATATATATATATATATATATATATATATATATATATATATATATATATATATATATATATATATATATATATATATATATATATATATATATATATATATATATATATATATATATATATATATATATATATATATATATATATATATATATATATATATATATATATATATATATATATATATATATATATATATATATATATATATATATATATATATATATATATATATATATATATATATATATATATATATATATATATATATATATATATATATATATATATATATATATATATATATATATATATATATATATATATATATATATATATATATATATATATATATATATATATATATATATATATATATATATATATATATATATATATATATATATATATATATATATATATATATATATATATATATATATATATATATATATATATATATATATATATATATATATATATATATATATATATATATATATATATATATATATATATATATATATATATATATATATATATATATATATATATATATATATATATATATATATATATATATATATATATATATATATATATATATATATATATATATATATATATATATATATATATATATATATATATATATATATATATATATATATATATATATATATATATATATATATATATATATATATATATATATATATATATATATATATATATATATATATATATATATATATATATATATATATATATATATATATATATATATATATATATATATATATATATATATATATATATATATATATATATATATATATATATATATATATATATATATATATATATATATATATATATATATATATATATATATATATATATATATATATATATATATATATATATATATATATATATATATATATATATATATATATATATATATATATATATATATATATATATATATATATATATATATATAAATATATCAAATCTCTACCTCTCTCTCTATATATAAAGCTATCGGAGAGCGCTTACTTGGCGATCTCCTAGCCCGTCATGTCATCAATTTCTGATGTGGCGTAACCAGAGCGATCTGAATGGCACATCAGCATGTGCTGATGTGTAGGGTCCACATAAACACCAAAACCATAAATGTACCCTTTATATTAAAAAATAAGGGTTGTTGGTTTCGAACCTGCAACCTTTCATGTATTCGCAGCGCGTGTTTACCAGTTGGACCAACGAAGGTTTTGTTTATAAGTGGCAAACTCACTGTTAATAAACCATCATTTCAGATCGAAGTTTACTTTAGGAACAGATTCTCAGTTCACATCGGTGATACCCCTAAATCCTTTCCTAATTTCAATTTTCCCATCTCCCTTCAAATTTTTAATCTCCCAAATCCCTTCCTATTTTCCATCATAACCTCAAATCCCTAAACTTTAGGGATTTAGGGTTTTAAAATAATAGCTAAATCCACTTATATATATATCAACTAGATTATTTTTCCCGTAATACACGAGATAAAAATAATTTTAAAATAATGATATAAAATAAAATACATATAAAATTAATTTAAAAATGATAATAATTATTATTTGAAATGTTTTCTTTTAGTTGTAGATGTGTTTGTAACATATATTCGTTATTTTGCTATACAACAACGATGTAAAATTAATATAATTAATACATGTTTGTTTAGTGTAATAATATAATTCTCAAAAAAATATTATCTTCTTATTTTATAAAAAATCAAATATCAAATTACCACTCTAAAATACAATAATTATCTATTTAATAAATCAACATAATATTACAATGACCAATGACATTAAATATTACCTCATCTGTTTTAAACTAAATGTTCATAATAAAAATCAAACACAATTATACAAAAACAATATAATCAAAATATACATATTTATTAGATGATAAATTTATCATTAAATATATATATATATATATATATATATATATATATATACTCATTATATATATATATATATATATATATATATATATATATATATATATATATATATATATATATATATATATATATATATATATATATATATATATATATATATATATATATATATATATATATATATATATATATATATATATATATATATATATATATATATATATATATATATATATATATATATATATATATATATATATATATATATATATATATATATATATATATATATATATATATATATATATATATATATATATATATATATATATATATATATATATATATATATATATATATATATATATATATATATATATATATATATATATATATATATATATATATATATATATATATATATATATATATATATATATATATATATATATATATATATATATATATATATATATATATATATATATATATATATATATATATATATATATATATATATATATATATATATATATATATATATATATATATATATATATATATATATATATATATATATATATATATATATATATATATATATATATATATATATATATATATATATATATATATATATATATATATATATATATATATATATATATATATATATATATATATATATATATATATATATATATATATATATATATATATATATATATATATATATATATATATATATATATATATATATATATATATATATATATATATATATATATATATATATATATATATATATATATATATATATATATATATATATATATATATATATATATATATATATATATATATATATATATATATATATATATATATATATATATATATATATATATATATATATATATATATATATATATATATATATATATATATATATATATATATATATATATATATATATATATATATATATATATATATATATATATATATATATATATATATATATATATATATATATATATATATATATATATATATATATATATATATATATATATATATATATATATATATATATATATATATATATATATATATATATATATATATATATATATATATATATATATATATATATATATATATATATATATATATATATATATATATATATATATATATATATATATATATATATATATATATATATATATATATATATATATATATATATATATATATATATATATATATATATATATATATATATATATATATATATATATATATATATATATATATATATATATATATATAGACTTTTTTTATACTCTCATATATATTTATTAGATTGTTAGATTGTTAGATATTAAATAATTGATTGAATAGGATTTTTAAGGTTTACTAAATATTATGTATTTTATATTCTTATATATTATATATTAAATCCTTATTATCAATAAAAATCTAACTTGCCATAAAATCTTAATGAAAAAATGATGGAAACCTAGATGTGAACTTGTAGATGTATTAAAAGGGCCATAAATTGTAATTGTATATCATATTACGTACGCAGCTTATTGGTTTTTCAAATTCCCATTTACATATTCTTAGAATAAAGTATTTCCAAATTATATGTATCTAATATAATATACAATAGAGAGAATAGAGAGAATAGAAGAATAGAGAGAATAGAGAGAATAGAGAGAATAGAGAGAATAGAGAGAATAGAGAGAATAGAGAGAATAGAGAGAATAGAGAGAATAGAGAGAATAGAGAGAATAGAGAGAATAGAGAGAATAGAGAGAATAGAGAGAATAGAGAGAATAGAGAGAATAGAGAGAATAGAGAGAATAGAGAGAATAGAGAGAATAGAGAGAATAGAGAGAATAGAGAGAATTACAAAGAAAAAGAAAAGAGTGTAAAACAACGACCTAATAGCAAAGTATAATATAATATCACAATAGAGAGAATAGAGAGAATAGAAGAATGATTTTCCATTGATCTAATTCAACATACACAAAAGCCAATATATATAGGCTACATGACATTAATACAATCAATACATTAATAATGTATGGAATACAAAACGAGTATGAGTTACGGGATGTGGATAGCCACAATCAATGAATTTATAACACTCCCCCTTGGCTATCCACCGGTCAAAAGAATATGCCTCGTTAAAACCTTACTAGGGAAAACCCAATGGGACAAAAACCTAGTGAAGGAAAAAGAGTACATAGTTCTTTCGCTACGCTTGGGGATACTGCCTCATTAAAAACCTTGCCAGGAAAACCCAATGGGACAAAACCATGGCCAAGGGAAAAAGAGTGCAGCGCGTATCTACTCCCCCTGATGATCACATCACTTGAGCTCCTTGAGTCATTAATATCACGAACCGCTTCCTTTGATATACAACTTCAGTAGTTGAAAACATCCATGCTGCATTATCTTTATGTTGATCTGTCAATTCACTTGTAATATATGATAACGTTGATGTCAACACTTATAATACATATCCGTTTGTAATTGATCATCCTGCATTATCAAAACAAACTAAAACTACTTTGATAGATTAGTATAATGTAAAATTATACATTTGATATCTTGAGGGTAATAAAACATATGTTTACCATGCATTCTCATAAGATAAGATCTCTATTTTCTCAGTATATTACAATGTATCACCTAAATGTTACTCAAATATGGTATTTTAAATCAAGAACTTTATCTCCATTCTTGAAGAAAAAATGTTCATTATCAATATCAAATGACCATATATACAAACCATTTGAGTATAATCCGTGAATATATATCTTTCACAAAAATGTTTTGTACACATTAAAATTTATTGTGATAAATTATTCATCACTAGAATATTCAACTTTGCTCTTTCTAGATAATTCATCACATACTTTCAAATATATAATTACATAGAGATCTTTTGTATTCGTAACATATTTAAGTTCATATTTCTTCAATAATTTTGGTCAGATATGATTAGTCTCGTAGCTCGAAGCTAAATATTCACAATAGAGGCTTTTCTGAATGCACATTGTTATGTTGAAACATAACACTCCCCCTAATAATCACATTATTTGAACCATTGTCATTGGCACAAACCAATATCAAAACCATCCCTTTGATTTAGGCGTAATTAGTGCCTTGATATAATATACCTTTATTTTATTCTCGCATTCAAATATTATTCTTTCGCATGTGGTTCATATATCACATTTAAGGATTAGACATACATCATACATCTCATTTAAATATATCACAATACTTCACAAGTTAGGCCCAGCCAACTTCATACTGAATGATGTATTATTTCATATATCACCAGCGAAAAATATTAGTACTTCAATAACACTTATAAACCAACATTGTGATCATTATTTTGAACATTAAAGAGGCATTTTCAGCATTAACTGACTTCATAAGCATGAGCGTCATTTATCCATACAAAATATTTATCTTTATTTGCTTTCATGACGCACAATAATTTCATCCTTGACATTTCTAATTTATAAACCAAGACAAACTTTGTCTTTAGTTTCGCATGTATATTTTCTATCTATTTAATCACCATTGGATACTCCCTCTGAGTTCCATTGATATTCCAATCATGAAACTTATATCATATTCAAATCCGCATTTCTTTATAGAGTTTCATGGGAAAACATAATAACTTATATGGTACTTTTAATAAATATACTCTACGGTAATGGTTGTCCATATGCCAAATATGATCAAATAATATTTACGATCTTTTTAACATATCTTTTATGTTTTTCATATAACGAGACATGCGTCATGCATTTTATATGCCTCATGGAACCTCAATATTAAATGAGCTCTATTCATATATTCTTTAGACGCGAATCAAAATTTTCTCACATTGCCAGACTTTTAATTTATCAATAGTTGCTTCCACCATATATATATTTTTACACTTTCAAGTGTTTGGACTTCGTGTCCCAAACTACTAGCGTCTTTTCATCTTGGCCAATCATCTATATCATGTCAATTAATGTGCATGCTTTCAAGATCCTCACATTATTCATACTCTTAGCGCTATCATATTCAATCAATCTCGACGTCGTTTTTAATTGTTTTTCGATTCCACAATTTTCTAGACATGTCACAACTCATTGAGATCTCATTATTTCCAGGTACCCGGGGTTTCTCAAAAAACCTTCATGTCTAGTTTCTTATCATCAATCTCTTTTGGGGTCTTTATACCTCGACTTTGACCATCTTAATTTTAAGCTCCTTTTCTTTCGAGGCTTTTAATTTAGAATCGACTTTTCTACCACTTTCAAATGTGTGTAGACTCATTACCAGTCGGAGCATTAGCAGCTGTTATATGTGATTTAATCACTATCTCTTTCTGGTCAGTTAACATCCTGGCAATTACTATATATTGTGAACGAATTATCCCACAAACTTTAATTTAATATTTATCGGTGTGAGGAACTTTGATAATTCATTCTTACTCATTTCAGCTGCTTTACATTTTTCCCTAATGTTGGGAACATCTCCCCCTAATGTTGGGAAAATTATATTGTGTCAATGAGAAACTTAAGCCATATACAACTCTCACAATGATGGATTTATTGAATACGTACACTTCTTTCATGTTTTAACTCATACCCAAAGCAGTTATACTATTGTCTAGTTAGTCAGACAGTTTCGAGCTGAATCAAAGCATGAGCATACACACTTCCAAGACATGCTTATTTTCCCAACATTATTTCCAACATTCTTTTAGGTCTCATTTGTGTGCATTGTGGTGAAGCAACTTTAACATAAACCGCACAACCAAAAACTCTTATATGAGACATACTTGGTTTCTGACCATAAACCAATTTCACTAGGGAGGAAATACGATAAACTATTGGCATGATGCGAATTCATATTTTTACATGTTAAATAACATAAAACTAAAAAAAAAAAAACTATTACAAAATCCATAACTAACATATAATGAAAAAAAAAAAAGCAACAAAAAGAAAAAAAAAAAAAAAAAAAAAAAAAAAAAAAAAAAAAAAAAAAAAAAAAAAAAAAAAAAAAAAAAAAAAAAAAAAAAAAAAAAAAAAAAAAAAAAAAAAAAAAAAAAAAAAAAAAAAAAAAAAAAAAAAAAAAAAAAAAAAAAAAAAAAAAAAAAAAAAAAAAAAAAAAAAAAAAAAAAAAAAAAAAAAAAAAAAAAAAAAAAAAAAAAAAAAAAAAAAAAAAAAAAAAAAAAAAAAAAAAAAAAAAAAAAAAAAAAAAAAAAAAAAAAAAAAAAAAAAAAAAAAAAAAAAAAAAAAAAAAAAAAAAAAAAAAAAAAAAAAAAAAAAAAAAAAAAAAAAAAAAAAAAAAAAAAAAAAAAAAAAAAAAAAAAAAAAAAAAAAAAAAAAAAAAAAAAAAAAAAAAAAAAAAAAAAAAAAAAAAAAAAAAAAAAAAAAAAAAAAAAAAAAAAAAAAAAAAAAAAAAAAAAAAAAAAAAAAAAAAAAAAAAAAAAAAAAAAAAAAAAAAAAAAAAAAAAAAAAAAAAAAAAAAAAAAAAAAAAAAAAAAAAAAAAAAAAAAAAAAAAAAAAAAAAAAAAAAAAAAAAAAAAAAAAAAAAAAAAAAAAAAAAAAAAAAAAAAAAAAAAAAAAAAAAAAAAAAAAAAAAAAAAAAAAAAAAAAAAAAAAAAAAAAAAAAAAAAAAAAAAAAAAAAAAAAAAAAAAAAAAAAAAAAAAAAAAAAAAAAAAAAAAAAAAAAAAAAAAAAAAAAAAAAAAAAAAAAAAAAAAAAAAAAAAAAAAAAAAAAAAAAAAAAAAAAAAAAAAAAAAAAAAAAAAAAAAAAAAAAAAAAAAAAAAAAAAAAAAAAAAAAAAAAAAAAAAAAAAAAAAAAAAAAAAAAAAAAAAAAAAAAAAAAAAAAAAAAAAAAAAAAAAAAAAAAAAAAAAAAAAAAAAAAAAAAAAAAAAAAAAAAAAAAAAAAAAAAAAAAAAAAAAAAAAAAAAAAAAAAAAAAAAAAAAAAAAAAAAAAAAAAAAAAAAAAAAAAAAAAAAAAAAAAAAAAAAAAAAAAAAAAAAAAAAAAAAAAAAAAAAAAAAAAAAAAAAAAAAAAAAAAAAAAAAAAAAAAAAAAAAAAAAAAAAAAAAAAAAAAAAAAAAAAAAAAAAAAAAAAAAAAAAAAAAAAAAAAAAAAAAAAAAAAAAAAAAAAAAAAAAAAAAAAAAAAAAAAAAAAAAAAAAAAAAAAAAAAAAAAAAAAAAAAAAAAAAAAAAAAAAAAAAAAAAAAAAAAAAAAAAAAAAAAAAAAAAAAAAAAAAAAAAAAAAAAAAAAAAAAAAAAAAAAAAAAAAAAAAAAAAAAAAAAAAAAAAAAAAAAAAAAAAAAAAAAAAAAAAAAAAAAAAAAAAAAAAAAAAAAAAAAAAAAAAAAAAAAAAAAAAAAAAAAAAAAAAAAAAAAAAAAAAAAAAAAAAAAAAAAAAAAAAAAAAAAAAAAAAAAAAAAAAAAAAAAAAAAAAAAAAAAAAAAAAAAAAAAAAAAAAAAAAAAAAAAAAAAAAAAAAAAAAAAAAAAAAAAAAAAAAAAAAAAAAAAAAAAAAAAAAAAAAAAAAAAAAAAAAAAAAAAAAAAAAAAAAAAAAAAAAAAAAAAAAAAAAAAAAAAAAAAAAAAAAAAAAAAAAAAAAAAAAAAAAAAAAAAAAAAAAAAAAAAAAAAAAAAAAAAAAAAAAAAAAAAAAAAAAAAAAAAAAAAAAAAAAAAAAAAAAAAAAAAAAAAAAAAAAAAAAAAAAAAAAAAAAAAAAAAAAAAAAACATATTTTATGATTGATCAGTTAATACTTTAGGATACGACACATAACAAAAAAAAACTTCTTCAAATATAATAACTCTAAATTCTCAAATATAGCAAACGTTCGGTACTTATCCCATATTTTGCTCTCAAATGATCATTATAGAATTAATCATAATGGCCAAATATGGAACATGCTCTCAATCTTATAAGACGAGCAATCAATCACGCAAACTTCACGTTGCGACTTTAATGACCCATTTAGACGATGCATCGATTTAAAACACTAAATGGTCTTTCGATGGATGTACAGGCCCTACATACATCCCTTTATACCCGTTCCATAAAACTAAGGGATTCAATCCTATTTTAGTTGGCAATAATACACTTCTTATTAGAGAGCAAACACTTTAATATATCCGATAATCACTTTGAAAAAACCTCTTCGTTCGCATCATTATTGATCCGGGATGGTCCATCCGGTCATGCCAATTAATTAAACAATCAATATTCATAAACCTTTGTCTAGACTCGGTCAATACAAACCACATAACTTACACATATATACCAAACTTAAAATAATTCAAGTTAATTAGGATATATCTTTCCTAATCTCATATACCATCACTCTTAGCAACCTTCACATATATCTTTCATGTATGATCTCACGTTTACACAAATGTAATTTTCATATTGATTTTCTTATATCAGTGACATTTTACCCAATCACCTTAACCATGTCATTAATCAAATAATCATGGTTCATAAAATAGAATGTAACCTAATACCAAAAATTTAGTGTCTCAATATATTCTCTTGACAAATTTGTATTAATTCCTCTAGAGCCTTCAAATAATTTAATACACTTAAGCATAATATTATGCTGACCTATAGCCTATATAAAGTGAGCATACAATTCAAATTGCACATATTTTATGATTGATCAGTTAATACTTTAGGATACGACACATAACAAAAAAAAACTTCTTCAAATATAATAACTCTAAATTCTCAAATATAGCAAACGTTCGGTACTTATCCCATATTTACATTAAATTTCATGTGGTCAATCAAAGATATTATCATTTGCAAAAGTTATCAACCGAAAACTATTAATATAAATTTTCTAATGTCGCTAACTTGCTATCATATAGACATGCAGTAAACAAATATCAGAAAGTTGAATATATACGTACAAGATCCATACCATACATGCTAATAATCAAAGCCTTTCACTCAATTATTCTCTATAAAGATGCAGACACTTGCTTTGTAATTAACACATGATCCATTTATAATCCAATTCTAACTTTCAAATTATTGCAAATCCATATATTAGATCTAAAAACATTTTGTATATTAGTTTGATTATATGGATTCAAGAGTTTGAGTTAAATCGATGGTCACAATTTCAAGATTGACGTTGTATCTAACTAGATAATTAAAATTGATGACACTTATCAGTCCTTTTATTTAGTATTATAAGCCATATGGATATATCATCAAAACCATATCATTATATTATCTTTAATTCATCATTCATTATTAATATCTCCAAACGATTGCCATTAACAGTAATAAATTCGAATCATCTATCATGCGTTATATCAGAAGGTATATATTACAAGCGTTATATTTCAGAAGGCATTTAATTAGCACACTAAATAATCTAAAATGAGTGATGAAGTAGATCAACTCAGAAAACGTAACATACACGTTCAAAACAATTTTCTCAAGATGCATCAAATAAATTAACAAATTGAATGCACGTATCAACGTACGCAATAAGAGTACATGCCAATTTCAATTACAAATCTTTTGGACCATGCGTTTTGTAGAAATAACAAAACAATAGCAAAACAAGCTTATTGCCAATTACCGAATATTATAATCATCTAATATCATCATATAACATTTGTAAATGATATACATGTAGAAAAGTGTACCTCTCATTTAAAGTCCCAAAGTAATATATGCAAAACCAAATAATTCATAACTAACAAACAAAAATCAGGGAACTTGTTCTAAAAGTCTTGATTTAACAACGAATGAATCTTCAACATGTCATAGTAGTAAACATTTCAGAACCGATTTTATCGCATGTAATAAAAGATTGGCAATTTTAATGGATATATAAATCAAGATAAACAATAACACTCCTATAAAACTAGATACAATCTAATAGTAAAAGAAGCGTACGTCTAAAGTAAAAAATACGAATACAAAAGCTTATGGGATCTATCATGAATTAAATTCAAACCTCATTCTTCATGTATCAAGATATAATAAGATTTATAAATACTGTGTCTCAATTTTAGAAAAGATAGCAAAAATATTTCATGGAATTCACTATATTTTATTATTGGTTCATCAAGCATTAAACGTGAAAACGTGTCATAAAATGGGAGCAAAACACCGGCACGGAAGAAATAGATATAGTGATATGAACTTGAATTAAGGTATTGGTCAGAAAGTAATTTTAAACCCCAAATCCTACAAGACTATCATATACAGTAGATGAATAACTAAATTAGTAGATCAAAGTGTCAAGGTTAAGAATTTACCGCAATGATGATCATAACTGAAAATAGCAATTCAAGATCCTCAGTTGGTTAGAGCATTGTGCTGATAACGTGTTGTAAAACAACGACCTAATAGCAAAGTATAATATAATATCACAATAGAGAGAATAGAGAGAATAGAAGAATGATTTTCCATTGATCTAATTCAACATACACAAAAGCCAATATATATAGGCTACATGACATTAATACAATCAATACATTAATAATGTATGGAATACAAAACGAGTATGAGTTACGGGATGTGGATAGCCACAATCAATGAATTTATAACAATTTCCAAATTTATATGTATCTACTATAATATATTTCGATTTTATTAAATACATATTGTTATATTTGACTAATTATATAAAGTAGAGGGACTAATGTCGTGTATACTTAATAATAAATTTGGTAACAATATTATTAATTTGATCTAATGGTTGTGATTAAAAGTTAAGGCTAATCTAACGGTCCTTACTTCTTCATAAAAGAATTTAGAACCTTGTTATATATATATTGTAGACGCAGTTTTTTTTTTTTGATACCCACTAACAGCATCTATTCCAGGTAACAGTTTTCGATCCTTTCACTGTATTTTAGTTTAATCAATCTTTTTTTTTGAGTGTTTGTGAATAGAAATCATGATAATTGTTATATGTATATAGGGGTTTTGGAATGGGTTTTGAAGATATAAATCATATTTGATTAAAATGGTTTTTTCGAGATATAAATTATGAATATTGGCCGAGTTTTTGTGTGATTTAAATATATATAGATGTTTTGCAGGATCGATGTATATGGTTTTTGTGTTTTTTATATCTGAATTTTTTTTTGTTCTTGTCCAAGATTTAGTTATTGTTTTATGTGATTTTATAATTGAAAATTAATTTGACTTGATGATTCCATAATAATTACGATTTAGTTATTGTTTTATGTGACTTTTATAATTGAAAATCTATTTGAGTTCATGATGATGAATGGTGATGATATGTTTTGAGTGGCCATGGCATAGCTTTTTGATGTAGATGTTAATACTACGTCAAGTGTTTTTTTCCCATTACGCATTATATGAGATTTGCTTTTGCAAATCAGCAAATACAATATGTAGAAAATTCCTATATTAGTGAAATCTTCATTATAATATTGATTGTCGATTAGATGTTTTTATAATTATGATATGTTAAGTAGTTTAGCAGAATAGATTGTGATCAGATATATTATCTTCATGAAGTGTTCAATATAAGTCGTGTGATATATCTTAAGTGGTCAATATAAGTCGTCTGACATATATGTTTCGATGGAACGGTATTTGTGTTTTATGTGACGTTTATTTCAAAAGTTGTTTAGTTTGGGCAAAGGATCTTTACATTTGGACGAGTTATCATTCTGACCATTAATATAATTGTATTAATATGGCTGCTTGACGTATAATACTTTCAATATGACATTCGGTTATATGCTTGATTATAATGTTTTATGTTATCATATACCCAGGATGGCAACAAGGCTAATCGATGTCAAACCTAGCAAACGGAATGGAACTGTAAGGGTTCGCGTCATACATTCTTGGTGGCATAATGCTGCCGGTAAGGATCCGATGTTGGAACTAATTTTAGCAGACGACCAGGTTTGTAACGATTAAAGCGGTTTCTTTTAATTGTATATGAAAATCCGATTCAATTTATTGGTATAGTACTTCCCCTAAACAAGATTTTGCCATGATAGTGTTCAGTGTTCACATACTGTCCAAAATCCTTGACTTAACACTATATCATTAGCTATGTCATATTGTCATCTTGAGGGTGTTTGGATGTGAATATGAATAATTATGTATATTAGATAATCAAGTTATAAAATCACACCTCCGAATTTTTGCAACTAGAAATATGCTTATTCTTAGAATTTGTAAAGGTTTTGACTTGTCCTGAATCAACCCGAAAAGTAAATATGTTTCGATGGCATTAAGATTTAGTTAGACTCAAAAGGTGGTAAAGTACTTGAGCAATTTAGTACATATATCTAAATAAACATTTGGAATATTAGGCTCATATGTATTTCTACGCTAGATTGGTCATTTAGTTCTACTTACATATGTTTTTGAAAGGTTTTGACTTGTCCTGACTATTTATTGCATCTACCATGAACTATTTATCAAAAACTAAAAATTTTACCACACGGAATACGGATTTAATTAGAAACAATGACTGACATTTCGTGTAACAGGCTTATAAAAAGTGTGTTTATGTAATTTATTTTTTTTGAACAGTTAGTCGGTATTCGACATCAGGGAACACCTCACCGTATAATGGTGAAGCCCTGCACGTACTCTAGACTACGAGATGTAGACCATAAGCCGTTACAGGTGATTCAGGGAAAAAACCCCACAGACTTGTCACTCATGAGAGTCGCCATTAAATTGAATTCGAAGGTGTAGTAGACTTTTACCGATAATGTATACCATCTGATCAGTTTCCAAATGCATTTCGCTCGCCTAATTTATAACCTCAACTTTACCCTATGTTTTGTTGGCCAATCATCATATTCTGGTGTCTTTTAACAAGAGAACAACACAAGTCAATCAACACTCGAGTTATTAGAGGCTCATATGTCGGTGGTTGTGACCTTGCGGAGCTATTAGTACTTGCTCAAATTTATGCTTTTCGTTAGGAAAACAAGTAGAAATAGCAACCGGTTGTAAAGTTAGTCATAATTCTTAACTAAAAGGTAAATACTACACTAGAATATATAATGTGGGTTTTGATCATTTTTTGTAAAACATTGAATATATGTTTTTGACTTTTTGTTTTTTGACTTTTATTTTCTTCAGGTGACAATTAAATAGCAATGAATGGGACAAAGTTGTTGAATTGAACTAAGCCAAAAGCATCCAAGGTATGGAATTACAGAAGTTGTTGTATATTACTTTCTTATACTTTGTTTTAAATATAGCGTAACTTTGAAGTTTCTAAGAAGTGTCGTACAAATCATGCCTATAATGGTGTTATATAAGTAGCTTATCCATTGTTGCATATAGAAACTGGGAGAAGGCTGCAATAGGGGGTGTCATTAGCTGCACACTTTGAGTAGATAACCTTGAATGATAACATGGTAGTGTATATAAACATTGTAGTTTCAAATTTCATTAGATTGGTTGTTTTCTTTTTCAAAAATTATCCCTACAAGTCACTATAAATTTTGTGAACGTAGAATTCTCAAAAAATGGCAGACTGGTGGATTGCAAAAGAAAATATACCGTTCTTTGATTAGTTGATATATGTATAAAGTACTAAAAGTTCTTACATATTTTAACTGCGTTTTTTAATTATTATGACCTAGAATAATTGCTTATACTAGACTCTTATCCAATAGCTATTAAAGTTGTCTTTGGTATTTTTTCTAGCTATAGTTCGAACACTTTAAATAATCAAATTTACTTTTAAACATATTCCATATCAAGCAGAGAAATGGCAGTCAATCAACACTCGAGTTATTAGAGGCTCATATGTCGGTGGTTGTGACCTTGCGGAGCTATTAGTACTTGCTCAAATTTATGCTTTTCGTTAGGAAAACAAGTAAAAATAAAAAAAAAAAAAAAAAAAAAAAAAAAAAAAAAAAAAAAAAAAAAAAAAAAAAAAAAAAAAAACCAAAAAAAAAAAAAAAAAAAACAAAAAAAAAAAAAAAAAAAAAAAAAAAAAAAAAAAAAAAAAAAAAAAAAAAAAAAAAAAAAAAAAAAAAAAAAAAAAAAAAAAAAAAAAAAAAAAAAAAAAAAAAAAAAAAAAAAAAAAAAAAAAAAAAAAAAAAAAAAAAAAAAAAAAAAAAAAAAAAAAAAAAAAAAAAAAAAAAAAAAAAAAAAAAAAAAAAAAAAAAAAAAAAAAAAAAAAAAAAAAAAAAAAAAAAAAAAAAAAAAAAAAAAAAAAAAAAAAAAAAAAAAAAAAAAAAACTCTAGACTACGAGATATAGACCATAAGCCGTTACAGGTGATTCAGGGAAAAAACCCCACAGACTTGTCACTCATGAGAGTCGCCATTAAATTGAATTCGAAGGTGTAGTAGACTTTTACCGATAATGTATACCATCTGATCAGTTTCCAAATGCATTTCGCTCGCCTAATTTATAACCTCAACTTTACCCTATGTTTTGTTGGCCAATCATCATATTCTGGTGTCTTTTAACAAGAGAACAACACAAGTCAATCAACACTCGAGTTATTAGAGGCTCATATGTCGGTGGTTGTGACCTTGCGGAGCTATTAGTACTTGCTCAAATTTATGCTTTTCGTTAGGAAAAAAACCCCACAGACTTGTCACTCATGAGAGTCGCCATTAAATTGAATTCGAAGGTGTAGTAGACTTTTACCGATAATGTATACCATCTGATCAGTTTCCAAATGCATTTCGCTCGCCTAATTTATAACCTCAACTTTACCTTATGTTTTGTTGGCCAATCATCATATTCTGGTGTCTTTTAACAAGAGAACAACACAAGTCAATCAACACTCGAGTTATTAGAGGCTCATATGTCGGTGGTTGTGACCTTGCGGAGCTATTAGTACTTGCTCAAATTTATGCTTTTCGTTAGGAAAACAAGTAGAAATAGCAACCGGTTGTAAAGTTAGTCATAATTCTTAACTAAAAGGTAAATACTACACTAGAATATATAATGTGGGTTTTGATCATTTTTTGTAAAACATTGAATATATGTTTTTGACTTTTTGTTTTTTGACTTTTATTTTCTTCAGGTGACAATTAAATAGCAATGAATGGGACAAAGTTGTTGAATTGAACTAAGCCAAAAGCATCCAAGGTATGGAATTACAGAAGTTGTTGTATATTACTTTCTTATACTTTGTTTTAAATATAGCGTAACTTTGAAGTTTCTAAGAAGTGTCGTACAAATCATGCCTATAATGGTGTTATATAAGTAACTTATCCATTGTTGCATATAGAAACTGGGAGAAGGCTGCAATAGGGGGTGTCATTAGCTGCACACTTTGAGTAGATAACCTTGAATGATAACATGGTAGTGTATATAAACATGTATTATTTATAAAACATGCACACGATTAATATTTCCTCCAAGATCCAATTACACCATGATAGTTGTCATATTAGATAGACTAGAAATAATACCTTTCAAATAGATAAAATCTTGTGTGACAAAACAATATTCAATATTGTGAATATCTCTACAGTTGATCCACACAAACACTTCAAACAATACTTGGAGGCTGCTAGACCTTAATCACCAAAACAATAATTAAAAGTACCAAAACTCTTTTGGTTTTCTTGTCTCACCCGTAGACCACAAGTCTACAATTATAAAAGAGTGTAGTAAGTTTCCTTACTACTAAGGAAAGATATATATGTATGTGTGTTTTTCCTCTAGCCGTAAACCTCCTCTTTTATAGTTGCTCGGAGAGAGAGAAATGATATCCAAACTTAAGATACCAAATCTATATCAAGATTTCATATTGATTTCGCAATCTCATTTAGATAGCATATCCGATATCGTATCCACAAGAGAATCAAATCTTTCTGATGCGTAAATCACGCGACAAACGACAGCGGGAGACTATTTTTGGTATTTTCTGGATTTTAAAATGAAACTACAATAATACAAGACTTATAAAATAAAAATGATAGATAAAAGAATCCACCACCAAGATTCGTAAAGGCCAAGCCACCGGAATCAAGGATAAAGGAAACACTCCGCCCCACCACTATAATCGATAAAGGTCTAGCCACCACGATTACAGATAAAGGAAACCGAAGATTTAGACCTCACCACAATATTTGATAAAGGACGAACCACCACAAATATTGATAAAAGGGTCACTCCTAACCACCAAGATCAAAGATCTCTAAAGGTAAAAGAAGATTTTAAGAAATAGAGGCTACTCTATTAATTTCATTCAATTCAACATATCATTATTTTTACAATGAAAAAGAGCCCCTAATTATAGCCACATGCTATTACACAGGAATTAACGAAATACAATAAAATAATCAAAAAGCTGTCATGTGCTAAGGACAGCCACTAATTTATCAACCAATAAGGAATGGACAGACAAAGCTTCTAGAAAGATTCCTTCTGCACAAGAGTCCACAAACCGTTAGGATTAACGTTGTCTCACGCTCCTCCCTTATCTTCTTTGACAGCTGTCATTCCTTCTTTATTGGGTCCACAAACACACGACTGGAACAAACTTTATTTAGTAAACTGGTAACTTAAATCTGGAACTTTCACTGGAGACTCAAATCTGGAGACTAGACTGGAGTGCTTCAGTGGAGAACTTCACTGGTGGATCACTACTGGTTGTCACTGGAGACTCTTTCCACTGGAGAAGTGTTATCACTGGTGACTGGATTGGTTCAGTGAACACTTGTCTGAAATGGGCTATTGCTGGCAGAATTAGCATGGCCTGCTCAGATGGCATTATTCGTTCAGTTCTACCCTTCAGTTCAGTTCACTTCTCTAGTTCACTGGTATCATTCAGTTCAGTGAACCTGGACATTTCCACATCAATCTCCTCCTCTAAGAAAGGACTTGTCCTCAAGTCCTCGAGGTATTCATCTTCCAGATAAGGCATCAGATCTCCGACATTAAAAGTACTTGAAACTGACATATCTCCAGGTAGCTCAACTTTATAAGCATTATCACCATACCTCTCCAGAATCTTGAATGGTACTTCAGCTCTGGGATCAGCTTGTTCTTCCTTCTTGCTGGAAATCTTTCTTTTCTGAGGTATACCCAGACTAGATCACCTGGAGCAAAACTGGACTGCTTTCGATGCTTGTTTTCACCTTGATAAAGGACGAACCACCACAAATATTGATAAAAGGGTCACTCCAACCACCAAGATTTGTAAAGGCCAAGCCACCGGAATCAAGGATAAAGGAAACCGAAGATTTAGACCTCACCACAATATTTGATAAAGGACGAACCACCACAAATATTGATAAAAGGGTCACTCCTAACCACCAAGATTCGTAAAGGCCAAGCCACCGGAATCAAGGATAAAGGAAACACTCCGCCCCACCACTATAATCGATAAAGGTCTAGCCACCACGATTACAGATAAAGGAAACCGAAGATTTAGACCTCACCACAATATTTGATAAAGGACGAACCACCACAAATATTGATAAAAGGGGTCACTCCTAACCACCAAGATTCGTAAAGGCCAAGCCACCGGAATCAAGGATAAAGGAAACACTCCGCCCCACCACTATAATCGATAAAGGTCTAGCCACCACGATTACAGATAAAGGAAACCGAAGATTTAGACCTCACCACAATATTTGATAAAGGACGAACCACCACAAATATTGATAAAAGGGTCACTCCTAACCACCAAGATCATAAAGGCCAAGCCACCGGAATCAAGGATAAAGGAAACCGAAGATTTAGACCTCACCACAATATCTGATAAAGGACGAACCACCACAAATATTGATAAAGGGTCACTCCTAACCACCAAGATCGTAAAGGCCAAGCCACCGGAATCAAGGATAAAGGAAACCGAAGATTTAGACCTCACCACAATATTTGATAAAGGACGAACCACCACAAATATTGATAAAAGGGTCACTCCTAACCACCAAGATCAAAGATCTCTAAAGGTAAAAGAAGATTTTAAGAAATAGAGGCTACTCTATTAATTTCATTCAATTCAACATATCATTATTTTTACAATGAAAAAGAGCCCCTAATTATAGCCACATGCTATTACACAGGAATTAACGAAATACAATAAAATAATCAAAAAGCTGTCATGTGCTAAGGACAGCCACTAATTTATCAACCAATAAGGAATGGACAGACAAAGCTTCTAGAAAGATTCCTTCTGCACAAGAGTCCACAAACCGTTAGGATTAACGTTGTCTCACGCTCCTCCCTTATCTTCTTTGACAGCTGTCATTCCTTCTTTATTGGGTCCACAAACACACGACTGGAACAAACTTTATTTAGTAAACTGGTAACTTAAATCTGGAACTTTCACTGGAGACTCAAATCTGGAGACTAGACTGGAGTGCTTCAGTGGAGAACTTCACTGGTGGATCACTACTGGTTGTCACTGGAGACTCTTTCCACTGGAGAAGTGTTATCACTGGTGACTGGATTGGTTCAGTGAACACTTGTCTGAAATGGGCTATTGCTGGCAGAATTAGCATGGCCTGCTCAGATGGCATTATTCGTTCAGTTCTACCCTTCAGTTCAGTTCACTTCTCTAGTTCACTGGTATCATTCAGTTCAGTGAACCTGGACATTTCCACATCAATCTCCTCCTCTAAGAAAGGACTTGTCCTCAAGTCCTCGAGGTATTCATCTTCCAGATAAGGCATCAGATCTCCGACATTAAAAGTACTTGAAACTGACATATCTCCAGGTAGCTCAACTTTATAAGCATTATCACCATACCTCTCCAGAATCTTGAATGGTACTTCAGCTCTGGGATCAGCTTGTTCTTCCTTCTTGCTGGAAATCTTTCTTTTCTGAGGTATACCCAGACTAGATCACCTGGAGCAAAACTGGACTGCTTTCGATGCTTGTTTGCCCTTGCCTTGTAACTGGCATTTGCTTTCTCTATTCTGGCCTTCACTTGTTCATGAATTTTCTTTATTTCTTTTGCTCTGGCTTCAGCTTCAATACTTGCTTTTGGTTCAATCGAAAATGGAATTAAATCAATGGGAGTCAGTGGATTGACACCATAACAAATTTCAAACGGGGATTTACTAGTTGAATAATTCGGAGCTCTGTTGAAAGCAAACTCAGCATAAGCAAGCTTCAGATCCCAATCCTTCAGTGTCTTCTTCACCAGTGTTCTTAATAACATATCAATTGTTCTATTTGTGACTTCAGTCTGTCCATCAGTCTGAGGATGGTGAGACGTACTGAACATTAATCTGGTACCCATCAGTCTCCATAAGGTCTTCCAGAAATAACTCAGAAACTTGACATCTCTATCTGAAACAATTGTCTTTGGAATCCCATGCAAACGAACAATCTCTTTAAAAAATAAATTTGCCACTGCTGAAGCATCATTTGTGGTGTTGCAAGGAACAAAATGTGCCATTTTTGAAAAACGATCAACAACCACCATTATTGAATCTTTTCCCCTCTGAGTTCTGGGCAGTGCAACAATGAAATCCATACTGAGATCTTCCCATGGCTGACTTGGAACTGGAAGAGGAGTATACAGTCCTTTGTGAAAAGTAGCCTTCGCCTGGTGACAAGTTGGACAACGACTGATGATATTCTGAACATTCTTCAGTAAACTTGGCCAGTAGAAGTGTTCAGTGAGAATCTCTCCAGTTTTGTTAATACCAAAATGGCCAGCCAGACCTCCTCCATGAGCTTCTCTTATCAGTAAATCTCTTATCGAACCCCTGGGAATGCACAACTTTCCATTTTTAAATAAGAAACAATCTTGAACAACAAATGGTCCTTTCTGATTAGCTTCAGTGAGGCGATCAGCGAAGTCTGGATCAGCAACATACAACTCTTTAATGAAAGAAAATCCAAGAACTCTTGCTTCCAGAATTGATAATAACGAATATCGTCTGGAAAGTGCATCAGCAACAACATTAGCCACTCCAGCTTTGTGCTTAGAAACAAAAGAATAAGACTGCAAAAATTCCACCCATTTTGCATGTCTGGCGTTAAGCTTATGTTGACCATTAATGAACTTCAGTGCTTCATGGTCAGAAAATAAGACAAACTGCTTTGGCTTCAGATAATGTGACCAGTGAGTGATAGCACGAATAATTGCATAAAATTCCTTGTCATAAGTGCTATACTTCAGTTTAGAACCATTGAGCTTTTCACTGAAATAGGCAACTGGACGCCCTGCTTGTACTAAAACTGCACCAATACCTACTCCACTGGCGTCACACTCTAACTCAAACAACTGATCAAAATCTGGCAAGGATAGAACTGGAGCTGAACTGAGCTTCCCCTTCAGTGACTCGAAGGCCAACTGGGCTGAATTAGGCCAGCCAAACACACCTTTCTTCAGACAATCAGTGATTGGGGCCACAACTGTAGAGAAATTCTTGATAAACCTTTTGTAAAAAGATGTCAGTCCGTGAAAACTTCTTACTTCAGTGATTGTAGTAGGAACTGGCCATGATCTGATGGCTTCTACCTTTGAAGGATCCATGGAAATACCTTCTTTTGAAACAACATACCCCAGAAATATTACACTTTCAACCATGAAATCACATTTCTCCAGTTTACCATACAACTGGTGTTTTCTTAGTAATTCAAACACACTTCTTAAATGAATAAAATGTTCAGCTTCAGTTTTTTAATATACGAGAATATCATCAAAGTAAACAACAACAAACTGACCAATAAGTGGCCTGAGAACTTCATTCATCAGTCTCATGAAAGTACTAGGAGCATTAGATAAACCAAAAGGCATTACTAACCATTCATAAAGGCCTCTTTTAATTTTGAATGCAGTCTTCCACTCATCTCCATCCTTCATTCTGATCTGGTGATAACCACTTCTGAGATCAATTTTAGAAAACACACCGGAGCCATGTAACTCATCAAGCATATCATCCAATCTGGGAATGGGATATCTATACTTAATAGTTATATTATTTATGGCTCTGCTATCAACACACATTCTCATCGAACCATCTTTCTTTGGGACCAGGGGAGCTGGAACTGAACAAGGACTCATACTTGCTCTCACATAACCTCTGGCAACCAACTCATCTACCTGCCTTTGCAACTCCTTTGCTTCAGTAGGTGAGCATCTATAAGCAGCTTTGTTTGGAAGAACTGAACCTGGAACCAGGTCAATCTGGTGTTCAATTCCTCTTACTGGCGGCAAACCTTCAGGTAGGTCTTCTGGGAAAACATCAGTGAATTCCTTCAGTAGAGACTTCAGGAGACTGGGGACTCCAGTGAACTCCTTCTCTTCAGTATGCTCAAGCACCAGTAACATCATAACTGGAGAGCCTCTAGTTAACTCTTCTTCAACTTCAGTTTGAGACATAAACAAAGATTTGCTGGGCTGGTCTTTCTTGTTTATTTTCAGTAACTCATTGGGTTTCAGAGAAGTCAAAGTGACCTTCTTCCCACTTACAAATAACGAATAAGAATTCATACGACCATTATGAAATACATAATTATCAAATAACCAAGGTCTACCCAGTAATATATGACAAGCATCCATAGGAACAACATCACAAACAATTTTATCTTGATAAACAGATCCAATGGAAAAAGGAATAGTAACTTGTCGATTAACTTTTACCTCAGATCCTTCACTGAGCCATTGCAACTTGTAAGGACGAGGGTGCTTTACTGTAGGCAGTTCCAGTTTCTCTACCATGTAAGTTGAAGCAGCATTAGCACAACTCCCACCGTCAATGATCAGATCACATACCTTTCCTTTAACAGTACATCTGGAATGGAAGATATTTTCTTTCTGGACAGTATCAGTTGCAACTTCATCAGTGTGCATCACTCTTCTTACTACCAGCATCTCTCCAACATCTTTACCTACATATGCCTCTTCACTTTCTTCTTCGTCATACACTGGTTCACCTTCTTCAGTATCAACATCTGGTAAGCTTTCAATCTCTTTGGCAGTTAGTGCTCGCTAGTTGGGACACTGCGCCTGGAAGTGACCAAAACCATGACACTTAAAACATTTTCTTCCAACTGGTTCTTTTGATCCTCCAGTTTCTTTCTCTTTTCCTCTGAAGGGTTTCTGACCAGTTTCACTGGGCCTGGTAACTGGTTGACTGGAACTGGAAGTAACCTTAGTGAAAGGTTTGTAATGGACCTTCTTCTTCAGTTGCTTTTCAATCTGGAGGGCCAGTTTGCATGCACCTTCATAAGTCCAGATGGGCTGCAATTCTATCTTCTCAGTAATAGTAGCATTCAACCCACCAAGGAATCTGGCGATAGTATGCTCTTCAGTTTCTTTGACACCAGTTCTTGTCTTCAGTTGCTCAAACTCCCTAATATACTCCACAACTTCTTTAGTGCCTTGCTTCAGATTATTCATCAGAAGGTACTGATCTTGCTTGTACGACTGAGGAACAAATCTCTTCTGCATAACTTCTTTCAATTTGGACCAGGTCTTGATTTTACTCTTACCTTTATACTCCCTTTCAGATTTCATATTGTCATACCAAGATGAAGCATATTTTTTAAGCTTAATAATGGCAACCTTAAAACTTTTTTTTTATCATCATAACCCTTTATTTCCATAATTCTATCCATAACCTGAACCCATTCAAAGTATTCTTCTGGGTTAGAAGAACCAACAAAATCTGGTGGATCTATCTTAATATCTTTAGTATCATCAACCTTATGTCTCCTTCGTCTTTCTTTAGGATGTGGGTTATCAGAATCACTAGAGTTTCTGGGTGTACTATCAGATCTTTCACTAGGACCGTGAGATTCAGAATCTCTTTCACTAGCAACAACGTGGTCTCTATTAAACCTTAAACCACCATCTTCTAACATATGAACAACTCTACCAAGTGCTTCTTGTAGATCTTCTATTTGTCTATCCCTCCTAGCATTATGAGCTTCTTCTAATGTCATATTTCTTCTAAAAGCCATTTATATTCAACAAACAATACTAACAATAACAGATCTAAACAAAAACTCCAACAGATCAAAAGATTAGAACAACCCTTTTGAATCTGACCCAACAAACAACAAAACTCCACAGGATAAAAAGATTAGAACAACCCTTTTGAATCTGACCCAACAAACAACAAAACTCATGGATAAAAAGATTAAGAAACCTTTTTCAAACCTGTCTCTGATACCAAATTTGATGCGTAAATCACGCGACAAACGACAGCAGAAGACTATTTTTGGTATTTTTTGGATTTTAAAATGAAACTACAATAATACAAGACTTATAAAATAAAAATGATAGATAAAAGAATCCACCACCAAGATTCGTAAAGGCCAAGCCACCGGAATCAAGGATAAAGGAAACACTCCGCCCCACCACTATAATCGATAAAGGTCTAGCCACCATGATTACAGATAAAGGAAACCGAAGATTTAGACCTCACCACAATATCTGATAAAGGACGAACCACCACAAATATTGATAAAGGGGTCACTCCTAACCACCAAGATCAAAGATCTCTAAAGGTAAAAGAAGATTTTAAGAAATAGAGGTTGCTCTATTAATTTCATTCAATTCAACATATCATTATTTTTACAATGAAAAAGAGCCCCTATTTATAGCCACATGCTATTACCTAGGAATTAACGAAATACAATAAAATAATCAAAAGGCTGTCATGTGCTAAGGACAGCCACTAATTTATCAACCAATAAGGAATGGACAGACAAAGCTTCTAGAAAGATTCCTTCTGCACAAGGGTCCAAAAACCGTTAGGATTAACATTGTCACACGCTCCTCCCTTATCTTCTTTGACAGCTGTCATTCCTTCTTTATTGGGTCCACAAACACACGACTGGAACAAACTTTATTTAGTAAACTGGTAACTTAAATCTGGAACTTTCACTGGAGACTCAAATCTGGAGACTAGACTGGAGCTGGTCACTGGAGTGCTTCAGTGGAGAACTTCACTGGTGGATCACTACTGGTTGTCACTGGAGACTCTTTCCACTGGAGAAGTGTTATCACTGGTGACTGGATTGGTTCAGTGAACACTTGTCTGAAATGGGCTATTGCTGGCAGAATTAGCATGGCCTGCTCAGATGGCATTATTCGTTCAGTTCTACCCTTCAGTTCAGTTGACTTCTATAGTTCACTGGTATCATTCAGTTTAGTGAACCTGGACATTTCCACATCACTTTCATATTCTATTAATTAATTATTTTGGTGATTTTATATATGTATATAATATACATATATCCGTGTATCTAAGTGTCATTGTGTGTGACCCCGTACGCTCGTGTGTAAGCGACAGTATAATTTTGTGTTATGACGTACACACTAATTCAACAAACTCCCACTTGTGTATGGCATAACATCTAGAAAATTACACAGACAATGATTGGTGTCTAGCAACACATCATTGCCCCCGAAAACACACGAGTGTTTGTTTCAGTTGAACGAACGATCATTATTAAAATAATGATATAATGATTAAGTGTCTATTGTCCCTTTATTTCGGATACTCTGTTGACATGAGACATGGATCTAGTCATTCTCATTAGACAACCAAATATGTTTCTCGATATAGAAAAGTTGAATGCGATCACCAAGTTAGAATTGATTAACAATCAATACAACTTGGACACGGCCGTGTAAATATCCATTCATTTTCATCGAGGGGCCCAGTGGTATCATACTCTCGCGTAGAGGAATAAATTCCATCTTGATTTTATGCGTACATCATGCACTTCACATCATACCCAATGATGGCCTTTATAACTACCTTATTCAGGATAGCGTTTAGCCATATCAAAGCATAATATGTCATACAATCAGCAACCAACATACAAATCTCAGGTCTAAGGACACAAAGACATAATCACTTCGAGATTCACTATTTACGTCGATCCATGTAGTGACATCTCGTGATTGGGTCATTCCAATATTCATCAACAATGAATACACGTGAATTTTGGCCTCAACAAGTTAACTATTCACCATCAGTGAATAAAACCAAAACTTCACATTAGTCTTAATTCATGTTACTCCCATAACATGACCGACTATGGAGATTTTGAATAATGAACAATTATTCATGGATTAAACATGCTAATATAAAACACAGTAATATAAATGAAAACGACCATACCAAGTATATCAATTCATTGAAATAAAACTGCTTAATGTTTTAAAATATCCAAATACTAAATCAAAAATGAATAAGATCAGTAGCGTAGCGAAGTCCAATACTACTAGCATGATCATCATGCTTATTGTGTGTCATCGGCTTCGTGAACGGGTCAGCCACATTATCATCTGTGTGAACCTTAAGAATACTAATCTCATTCCTCTCAACGACTTCACGAATGTAGTCAAACTTTCAAAGAATGTGCCGGCTACCTTTACGTACACGTGATTCTTTCGCAAGTATAATAGCACTTGAATTATCACAGTACATTTTCATAGGAGATTCAATGTTGGGTACTACCCCAAGTTCAGCAACAAACTTCCTAATCCAGACAGCTTCCTGAGCAGCTTCTGAGGCAGCAATGTATTCAGCTTCTGTTGTAGATTGTGCAACTGTGCTCTGCTTTGAGCCTTTCCAATCAACGGCCCCGTCATTCATGACAAAGACATAACCAGATTGGGATCGAGAGTCATCTCGATCAGTTTGGAAACTAGCATCCGTATAACATTTAATACTCAACTCTTCTTCCAAACCACCGTAAACCAAGAACATATCTTTAGTTCTCCGCAGATACTTAAGAATGCTCTTAACAGCAATCCAATGCTCTTCACCTGGATTCTGTTGATAGCGGCTCGTCAAACTCAAGGCTAACGAGACATCAGGTCTAGTACATAACATGGCATACATGATGGATCCTATAGCTGAAGCATATGGGATACCTTTCATTCGTCTTATCTCATCAGGTGTGATAGGACTTTGAGACTTGCTCAAGGTTATGCCCTTTTGCACAGGCAATCCTCCACGCTTGGAGTTTTGCATGTTAAATCTTCGCAAGATTTTATCAATGTATGTACTTTGACTCAAACCAATAAGCCGTTTGGATCTATTTCTATAGATCCTGATTCCAAGAATGTAAGTAGCTTCTCCAAGATCTTTCATGGCAAAACATTTTCCAAGCCAAGACTTAACATCTTGCAAAGTTGGAATATCATTTCCAATAACTAGCACGTCATCAACATACAAGATCAAAAAGACTACTTTGCTCCCACTAGCTCTAATGTAAACATAAGGCTCATCTTGGTTTTGTGAAAAACCAAACTCTTTGATTTTCTCATCAAACTTAAGATTCCAAGTCCTGGATGCTTGCTTCAATCCATAAATGGATTTATGAAGCTTGCACACTTTATTAGGATGCTTTGGATAAACAAAACCTTCTGGTTGAACCATATATACATCCTCACTTAGGTGGCCATTCAGAAAAGCGGTTTTGACATCCATTTGCCATATTTCATAATCATGAAAAGCATACATCAGTATGTATTAGTCCTAAAAGATCTTTAGCTCTTTCACCTAAACCGGAGAAAGGAGCCTTTGCCATCTTTCCACATAAACAAGATTCGCATACATCAAATGACTCAGAGCCAGTTGATTCCAAAAGTCCATCAGATTGGAGTTTTGAAATGCGTTGTTTGTTTATATGACCTAAACGACAATGCCATAGATAGGTTTTATTCAAGTCTTGCTTGAATCGTTTGGCAGTACACGTATATACATAATTATTATTTGAAATGGCACCAGACATATCAATTTCAAAAATACCATCACGTGGACAAGCATTAAAATAAAAAATATTATTCTTAGAAACTGAAATGCCAAAGTGCGTAAATGCAAGTTCATAACCAGCATTTTTCAAAAGTGAAACCGAAATTACATTGCTCGTAATACTAGGAGCATAATGACATTGTTCCAATAAAACAATAAGGCCACTTGGAAGAGTAAGCTCATAGGTGCCAATAGCTTCAACAGCTGCTCGATTCCCATTGCCCACTCGCAAGTCCAGTGTCCCTTTCTTCAGTTTATTACTTCTTCTCATTCCCTGGATATTGTTACAGATGTGAGTGCCACAACCAGTATCAAAAATCCAGGAATCACTAGAAAAAGTATATAGTTGTATATGAAATATACCTGATTTGCTAGTCTCACCAGCTTTGCCCTTTTTCAGCTCAGATAGGTAGACAGGACAGTTCCTTCTCCAATGGCCAACCTTTCCACAATGGAAACATTCGGCATCTTTTGCTGGGTTTTCTTTCTTGGGAGGCGGTGGAATCTTATTCCTGGCAATTCCTTTGCCTTTTCCCTTCCCATAAGTTTTAGGCTTATTCTTTTTCACCCTTCCATCCCTAATCATAAGGATACCAGGATTGGAGGCTTTGGATGGAATATTCTGTTCAGCAGCTTTGAGCATCGAATGCAGCTCTGACACAGACTTATTCCAACCTTGCATGTTATAGTTCATGACAAAGTTATCAAACGACTTTGGTAGTGAAGCCAAAATGGTGTTCACAGCCAAAAGAGTCGGCATAGGAGTTCCAAGCTTTTCCAACCTGTCAATGTAGCTTTTCATCTTCAAAGCATGAGAGATCACTGACTGACCCTCCTCCATTTTGCATGTGTGAAGAAGCTTGTGAGTTTCATACAACTCTTGATTTGCCTGTTTCTGAAACATATTTTTCAGTTCAGTGATCATATCATATGCTGTGCGATCCTCCATTTCCTTCTGGAGTTCAGGAGTCATACTCGCAAGCATTATTAAAGCTATCTTCTCTTGATCATCAAACAATTTTTGATAAGCATCTTGCTGAGCAACAGTATCTGTCTCGGTAGGAGGATCAGGCAAGGGTTCATCAATGGTTTTCACCTTCCCTTCATACTTGAGGACAATCCTCAAATTGCGATACCAGTCTAGGAAGTTAGTACCATTAAGTTTCTCCTTCTCCAACAGAGAACGGAGTGAATTTTGGTTTACGTTTTGATTGTTTGCCATCTACATTAGAAGTAAGGTTTATTTTAGTATTTTCGATATGAGAACTTTAGTAAATTAACTACCCAAGTTTAAATATTATAAACAATTAATTTACAAAAGCCTAAGATCCACATAGGGGTTCCATAACTACATCTGTTGATCAGCTAGCAGTCATGGAGTCTATTGGTAGGTAGCGAGTACCAATTGCATTACAAGTGCAACTCTTAGATCTTCATGGGATCTAGAGATATGTGTAGTTCAACAAACTACTATTATCTACTGGCATGTTTATCCCATCCTTGCCTCGGATTCAGGTCTCACCGTGAACTCGATTAAGTCATCCAATTTGTAAATTGTGGAAATTTAGCCTAGTCTCACTCGAAACTAAAAATCCACCTCGTGGCTATAATTCGATTAGGTCTTACCGTAACCAAAAAATAACGAGGAGTGTTCACAAGCTCATTGGATGGCATGACTTAAGTTTGACGGGTATATTTTAAAAATTTGTGTTCACGAATATTTAATATATCAACAATTCGTTACACTATTTGTTAAAACTCATTTTAACCGATTATTATATATATAGTTTCAAAAGAAAACTATTTGAAGTTTAACTTTTAAAATCATCAATTTTAAACTTTAAACTCATTTTATGTTTTTATTTAATGTTTCCATCAAAAACATTTTAGCATATTATAATCAACAATTATATAAATAAAAACATATCCATGCATCAAACACTTATAGCTTAGTCCAAAGGAAAACTCCCACTTAATCCAAGAACCAAATGAGATTTTGTGTAATAGTCCATTGTTGTTAACTTGACTCCAAGTCTATCTTTTAAGCCAAAAACCCTTTTTGTAAAATTTAATAACTACATTATTAAAAGTTATATATGGCTTGTCCATGGTTACAATGCATGGGTATAATCATGGATAAATTTAAATAATCAAGCCATAATTAATAAATTCAAAATTTAAAGAGGTGATCTATTTTTTTTCTTATTTGTGCGCCATGAGATAAATCTGAATCAATCAAGTTGATTCTAAAAACCAAAAGGTTTTATTAAATACCAATACGCCACAAAGCTAGATCAAAAATAAAATCACATGACAACTAAAAGGTGTAAAAGTGGCTCTGTTACCACTGTTGGAAAGATTAATCCTCGTGTGTACTTTTGGAATTTTATATATACGCAACGGAAGACTAAAATACAAACATGTATTATTTATAAAAATGCACACGATTAATATTTCCTCCAAGATCCAATTACACCATGATAGTTGTCATATTAGATAGACTAGAAATAATACCTTTCAAATAGATAAAATCTTGTGTGACAAAACAATATTCAATATTGTGAATATCTCTACAGTTGATCCACACAAACACTTCAAACAATACTCGGAGGCTGCTAGACCTTAATCACCAAAACAATAATTAAAAGTACCAAAACTCTTTTGGTTTTCTTGTCTCACCCGTAGACCACAAGTCTACAATTATAAAAGAGTGTAGTAAGTTTCCTTACTACTAAGGAAAGATATATATGTATGTGTGTTTTTCCTCTAGCCGTAAACCTCCTCTTTTATAGTTGCTCGGAGAGAGAGAAATGATATCCAAACTTAAGATACCAAATCTATATCAAGATTTCATATTGATTTCGCAATCTCATTTAGATAGCATATCCGATATCGTATCCACAAGAGAATCAAATCTTTGATATTCTATTTATTAATTATTTTGGTGATTTTATATATGTATATAATATACATATATCCGTGTATCTAAGTGTTCATTGTGCGTGACTCCGTAGGCTCGTGTGTAAGCGACAATATAATTTTGTGTTATGACGTACACACTAATTCAACAGTAGCAACTATAGAGAGGTGTTTCATATGCAGATTTTGGTTGCTGGTATAAAAGGATTGTGAATCATGGGTGTGCAAGTATTATGCTATTGGTTATAGGTGGTGATGTTTATTATGTGTGGTTCGAATTGTGTTATGTAGTGTAACTTCTCATTTGAAGTGTGGTCTTAGTTTAGCAACAGTTGGTATTGATAGTATAGTAATTATAGGCTTTTATAATTGAGATATTAATTAATTGTATATATATATTTCAAGATTTGTATTCTTTATCAATAAAAATAAATGAGGTACCGTCCTTTTTAGGAGAAAAAAAACATATTACTCACAATGTTAATACAAATAATAATAGCTATTCACTTTTCATTATAAGAAAATTTCTAATGGATTCCATTTACTATGAATCATGTAGAAAACTGAATAGAACGCACGAGTTTCACCTAGTTAACTAATATAAGTTCTAGAAATTTAAATTTAGAAAATTCATATATTAATTAACATCAAACTGGCTAATCAGCCATATATATCACAAATATCAAATAGCTGAAGTATACATAATCCAAGTGTATAAAAGATGACAACATCAAAGAGTACTAAAACTTAGTATATAATGTTTTTTCTACTACTGATATATATCTTGATCTCATAGCTTCCATCATGCACCTTTTATTTCTGCATGTTTAGAAAAATAGAACAAGTAAACAATCAAAGTTACATGTAAATTGTAAAAGTAAATAAAACAGGTTAGATACGCATCTATATATGGTGAAAGACTAAAAAACAATAAGTAAATAGTAGGTGCATGTTTTGAAAGTTTTTAAAAAGAACAGACAGGAAAAGTGCTTACATATTAAGGGCAGTGTTAGTATCTAATGAGTCAGTCATCTATCATTGAGGAATTGATCAAGTAACCAGGTTAGTATTCAGTGAGACTAGGTTATCTGTCATTCTGGCTACAAGGGAAGTATTATTATTCATAGCCAAAAAGTTTGTGTATGAGTGAGAGAGGGAGAGAGGAACCTTGAATCACAGACCTTACTGCAGCATTTGATACAAGAAGTCCAACAATTCGCTTATTATATGTTCTTGTCTCTATATGCACAACCCGTAGTCTTTGGTTAGATGGGCATGTATTTAACCCAACCACCACATATGTAATTACTGATGATATACCCTATACGGAGCTCTACCTCCGTATCCAGAGAAGGTACCTCCGGGAAAGAATAAAACACCCATACGAAGCACTGCCTCCGTAAAGAGAAATAATCCCGGAGCATCTGGGTTAAATCACCTAGCTCCGGAGGAAAATACACATCATATTCTCTATAAAGAAAGTATATATCTAAGTCCGGTTATTCCGGACACGACCTAGTTAGAGATTATCACGAATCTCTTAAAAAGATAAAAGATATCTTTAAGAAGGAAAAGATTTACCCTAACTCCTTTTCCTCATCTCCGAGTCTCCTAACCCCTATATATAGGGACAGATCTACATCCAAGAGAATTCATTCACCTCTTGAGAAAAACCCTACACCTTAAGGCGTAAAGCGACCACTTCGCCCTTTGACCGGAAGGGAATCGCCTACCAAACACCCCAAACATTCTCAGACCCCCAGGTCGGAGCCATTGAACGATTCTCGGATCAAACAAATTGGCGCCATCCGTGGGACCGAAAAAATAATAACCGAGCCCACCCCTGATCGAAAAAAGTTAAATGGCCGACCTCAACCCTGGAACGAGGGAGACTTGTAACACCCGTCGTTTAGAAATATGGGTTTTCAAAAACTTTTCACCTAACGGTGTCAAATTGCGGAAGAAAAGACTTTAAAAGTCAAAACCGATAAAAACATTCCGGTTTCTGCATTTAGTTGGTGTTACATGCCATATCAAACAATAGTTCAAATGAAAACCCATCGGTTGCCCAACATAAAACAACCGTTCACACGTCATTACATAAATTCGACATTAAAATTCGAAAGGTAAATAAGGTCTAAAGGAAGCATCGTCTATAGGTAGCTAAGGCCCCTGCATTGCATCTACCCAAGCTCACACGTCCTGCATCTAATTCCATCAAGCTGAACCTGAGGGAACAACCACATTAAAGAAACAAGTGTTAGCTATAAGAATAGCTAAGTAAGATCACACTTAATTTAAAAGCATTTGTCCAATTAAAACAATCTTCATTATTAGACAAGTTTTATTAGGCACAACACACATCACATGTTCACACATATACTGCATTTCAACTTCATATCAATTAGGATAATTATCCTAAATGTGCCTATCCTGCATTAGTTCCCACATTATCACACATATCTTCGTTATCTGCATTATTAGTTCACACATTGTCACACGTATCTTCGTTAACTGCATATAAGTGTGCCCTGCATCACACCCGACTAGATGATCAGTCAAAAGACTACTCGTCTTACGTCGTTAAGGAATGGCAAGCCAATCCTTGAGTAATCCGTATATGAAGGTTGGTCAAACCCCTCGTATTACTCGCCCTGCATTATAAAGACCATGTTGCAAAGAGCCACCCAAGCAACAACTACGTCAACGCACTTAGCCGGGCTAGGGCAAGTACGGGTTAAGCTTAACACTTTCCCTGCATTAGTTTACGAGCTCGGTTTCACACATATAGTTTAGGTCCCTGCATTCCTAAACTTTCACACATATATAGTCTAGGTAACACACATTCCTAGACATTCACACATATTAGGTTTAGGTAACACACATTACTAAACCAATTCACACATTATCTTCGTTACGTTTGGATCCTTAAACGTGCAAGTGATATGACAACCTAGCAAGTCTAGTGAACTAGGTGTACAAGCCAAGCATGCATATCACACATCAACTTCATCACTACATATCATGCATAACAAGATACTTCATTAGACTACATCAACTGCATAGCTTCATACTACATTAAGCAATATTTCATTATACTACATAGCTGCATAATAGATCACTACATTAAGCAATACTTCATTATACTACATGACTGTATAATAGATCACTACATTAAGCAATACTTCATTATACTACATGACTGTATAATAGATCACTACATTAAGCAATACTTCATTATACTACATGACTGTATAATAGATCACTACATTAAGCAATACTTCATTATACTACATGACTGTATAATAGATCACTACATTAAGCAATACTTCATTATACTACATGACTGTATAATAGATCACTACATTAAGCAATACTTCATTACACTACATTAGGGACTGCATTTCAGGTCTCATGGTCAACTGCATAACCCATAATACCTCCCAAGTAACCCATATGCCCACATGCAATATAAAGATACCGAATGGAAGTGTTTACGATTTGAAACCAGCTTTTAGTTGATCCCCCAGCGTGTCAAAGTAGTGTATCTTACCTGGTAGTAGTGTACGCGCGCAAACAATAGCTAATAGTGCTTATCAGTAATCCCCGACACCTATCGTACATTAACATATAAAATATAAGTCATTTGGGACATCAAATGGACTCTCTTACGACCTTAAGACTGTCCAAGCAGAAGTCCTGATTTACACCTTACGAACTTAGCCAACGAAGTTAACTCAAACTTTAATCTTCGTACGAACTTAATCTTCGTTTGGTTTGCTTTACGAAAATAGATTTTGAACTCACGAAGATAGCATTGAAGTTCTTCTTACGAAGTTAACCATTGAACTTACGAACTTAGCTCAAAATGCACTTACGAAGATAGACTCACTAACGAAGATAACATAACTAACGAAGATAGCATCAGTTAACGAATTTAGCTAAGTTCGTTCGATTTTCAAAAACGACTAAGTTCTTCGATTTCCAGAAAACGATCCATCTAGGCTTTTCCCCAAACATGTTTTCGACACAATTAAACATCTTTTGATCATCATGATCGATTATGGGCTTGTTTAACACCGTTTTAAACATCAATTGACCAAAACACCTCTTTAACCCTAACTCTTTTGCAAAACCCCTTTTCAATCAGATTTGGTTCATTATAAAACAACTTTTAAATCTGAAAATACAATCAATGAATTGATTATTACCTGCAAATGACAAATAGGATGCAAATACTCTTGACAATGACCACCAATTCACACACAAAATGACTTTTCGGCTTGAGATTTGATGAGAGAAGACTATGGAATGACTTAGGATCAGTTAGGGCTTGTTTAGAAGAAGTGAGATCTGCAATTAACCTCCTAATGACAGCCTCTAAGCTACTAATCCCGTTTTTGACTTTCCACACATGTCAAAACTAGTCCCTAGGCTTCCTAATCCTTCATTATTGGTCACAAACTTCTTTATTGTCCATATACAACATTAACCCTTCATTAAATGTCACTACATAGACATAATTTCTTCATATTTCACACATTTATACTACATTAACATTTAGGTTTTCAAACCTCACACATAACACACATTAACTACGTATATGCATATATTCACACTAGACTTAACGACACACATGAGGTTGACTTAACAGCGTTAGTCAAAATCTTAAAGAAAAGTTTGGGATGTTACATTGGGGTGTGGCTATGGATCACCTCGAAGTCTCCCTGAAAAAGGGACAAAAAGAAAAGGCGTAGAAGACAGCACTATGGCGGAAGATATAATCTTCGACTCCAAAGAAGCTAGCACGTTCTCAGAAGACCCGCTGGTAATACAAATCACCATCTGCAACATCCTGGTTCACAGGGTGTATATCGATGGGGGTAGCGAATGCGACGTTCTCTATGAACACTGCTTTCTGCAACTCCCCGATCAGATAAGAAGCCTGATGACCTCTTCTAAGACACCATTAATAGGGTTCGCAGGGGAACGGATCTGGCCAATAGGGGAGATAAACCTAGCTGTCGAAATCGGACAACCACCCACTGTTAGAACAGAGGATCTCGATTTCGTTATAGTAAGGTCACCCTCCCCCTACAATATGCTATTAGGCAGACCCGCCATGAGAAAGCTGGGAATTGTCGCGTCAACAATCCATTCGATGGTCAAGTTCTTAACTCCAGAAGGGGTAGGGACGATAGAATCCAGACGCGACGCTGGGAGACATGTCCATGGCGTTAAGAGAGCCAAGGAAGAGACGAAAGTCACAATCCCAACGACAGCGGAACAAGATAAGGAAGAAGGAATCGCGATAAACCCAGCGTTCCCGGACCAACTGATCTCAGTAGGGAAACAATTACCAGGGGAGTTCAAATCGAAGCTCCGAAAATTGCTGGAAAGAAAATATGGATGTCTTCGCATGGGAATACTCTGATATGACAGGAGTCCCACGAAAAATATCAATACAGGGTGAAGAGTTCATAACGGAGCACAGGCTGAATGAGCACAAACACCTGACCCCAATCCATCAGAAGAAGAAATCCTTAGCGGCGGAAAGAGATCAGGCTGCACTTAAGGAGGTAGATGAACTTTTGAAAGCAGGAATAATAAAGGAATCGGTATATCCAATATGGGTAGCCAACCCGGTCATGGTAAAGAAAAGTGACGGGGGGTGGCGAATGTGCGTAGACTTTACGAACATAAACAAAGCTACGCCGAAAGACTGCTACCCCCTACCAGAGATTGACTGGAAGGTTGAATCCGTAGCGGACTTCAGGTTAAAGTGCTTCTTGGATGCATACAAGGGATACCATCAAATACAGATGGCCAAAGGCGATGAAGGAAAGACATCGTTTTATACTAGTAAGGGGATATATTGCTATACAAAGATGCCGTTTGGCCTGAAGAACGCAGGGGCTACATATCAGCGACTGGTCGACAAGGCCTTCCAACATCAGTTAGGGAGGAACTTGGAGGCCTACGTTGATGACATGGTCATCAAAAGTAAAAGCGAAGATGAACTATTGTCAGATATACAGGAAACCTTCAACACGTTACGAAGTATTAACATGAAGTTGAACCCAAAAAAGTGCTCATTCGGAGTAGAAGAAGGAAAATTCCTGGGATATTACATCACAAAGAAAGGAATACAAGCAAACCCGTCCAAAGTAAACAAACTTTCGCAAATGCTCCCACCAACCTCTATAAAGGAAGTACAGAGCCTGAACGGGAAGTTGGCAGCGCTGAGCAGATTTTTGTCTAAAGGAGCAGAAAAGCAGCTTCCGTTTTTCAAAACACTTAAGGGGTGTATTGATAAGAAGACCTTTAAATGGACTGTTGAAGCTAACGAAGCCTTTGAACAAATGAAGAAATATATTGCGGAGCTACCAACCCTGACATCACCTATAGCAGGAGAAACACTATACATATATATAGCGTCATCCGCGGAATGCGTGAGCTCCGTGCTATTAGCAGAAAGGGATAGGAAGCAAATACCGATCTACTTCGTTAGCAGGATACTACAGGGAGCAGAAGCACGATACCCGGAGCTTGAAAAGTTAGTCCTGGCATTAGTTCATACCGCCAGAAGACTACGTAGATATTTTCAAGCCCACAACATAGTCGTCCTAACGGACAAACCAATCAAACAGGTGTTACTCAAACCAGAGAAATCCGGAAGAATGGCCAAGTGGGCCATCGAGCTCGGAGAACACGACATCGAGTTCAGAGCGCGAAGTTCAGTAAAAGGACAGGTGCTGGCGGACTTCATCGCAGAGACACAACGCAACAAAGAAACCGGAGCTACAAGTCACTCAAGCACACTGACCATAACTGAGGGTCAAGACCATGAGGAATGGCATCTATACACAGATGGGGACTCAAGCAAAAGCGGATCCGGAGCCGGACTGATGCTGATAGGGCCTGATATGAAAGAATATACATATGCCCTGAGGTTCGAATTCGAGACAACAAATAACGAAGCAGAATATGAAGCACTACTAGCAGGGCTCCGCATAGCAAAGGAAATGAAGGTCCATAACATCCATCTGTATGTAGATTCCCAGCTAGTGGCGAAAAAAGTTCAAGGATAATTCGAAGCAAAGCAGCCAACAATTAAGCAATATCAAGAAAAAGTCCACGAACTTATAAACTGCTTCGGGACATTCAAAAATCAGACGCATTGAGTAAACTAGCATCCCTTACTTTCTCCCACCTAGCAAAAGACGTCTTAATCGAGGTACTCAAAAATAGGTCAATAAGTGAAAAAGAAGTGCTAATTACAATCACGGAAGATCCCAACAACTGGATGAAACCTATAAGAGAGTACTTGATAAGCGGGCTTCTACCGGAAGACAAAAATGAAGCCAGAAAAATACGAATTAAGGCGCCACAATTCAAGATTATGGATGGGATACTATACAAAAAGGCCTTCCTGACACCGTGGCTAAGATGTGTGGGGCCGAACGAGGCCCACATGATCATTACAGAGATGCACGAAGGGATCTGCGGACATCATGCTGGCCCAAAAATCAGTAGTAGCAAAAATATTACGACTTGGCTACTATTGGCCAACAATGCATCAAGACGCGTCAACAACATTGCAGGTGTGTGTAAACTGCCAACTCCACGCAAATGTCAGCAGAATGCCAAACAGGACATGACATCTGTCATCTCATGATGGCCATTTGCGCAATGGGGAATCGACATAGTCGGACCACTCCCATTAGCAGCATCAGGACACAAATTTTTGGTCGTTGCAATAGACTACTTCACCAAATGGGTAGAAGCAAAACCATTGACAGAAATAACTGGGAAGAACATAGAAAAATTTGTCTTCGAGCACATAGTATGTCGGTTCGGAGTACCGCATATTATCATCTCCGATAATGGGAAGCAATTTTCGGAGGGCACTTTCCCAGATTTCTGCAACTGGCTAAAAATTCAGCAAAACTTCACATCCGTGTACCACCCACAGGGTAACGGAATGGTCGAAGTCACAAACAGAGATCTTGTTAAAGGCATTGAAAAATGGTTGGGCCCCACCCGAAAAGGATGGGTAGATGAAATCCCACTAGTCCTATGGGGGCTCAGGACTACACCAAAAAGAGGAACGAAGGAGACTCCCTTCAGCTTGGTATATGGATCCGGAGCAGTCCTGCCAGCGGAGCTCCAAGTTTCAACATGCAGGGTATCAAACCTAGAAGCAGAAAACAATGAAGAGAACCTTCGTCTAAATCTGGACATTCTGGATGAACGAAGGGAAATAGCAGCAATAAGAGCAGCATCCTACAAACAAAAAGTAGAAAACTACAACAAAAGGGTGCGAAAATCAACTTTCAAACCAGGAGATTATGTGCTCAGGCTCAATAGCCAGAGCAAAGAAGGGGAAAAAGGCAAGCTCAGCCAAACATGGAAAGGACCGTATAAAGTGGCTCAAGCCTATGGCAATGGAGCTTACGACCTGGTTGACATGGAAGACAAATCAGTCGGAAGACCATGGAATGCAACCAATCTCCGTCGGTTCTACCATTAAAAAAGACAAAGCTCCCAAACATGTACAACTATTTTGGAGCAAGTCTTTAATAAAATCTGAATTAAGCGAATAGGGTCGCAACCTTTCGCAATATAATTATGAGTACGTACAAGTAATAAAATATATACACTAAAAAGTTGGAGTAAGAGGACGCTCATTAAATCCAACATAACCATGGCAAAATCTTAAAAAACAAGATTCAAGCCCGGTTAAAACTCAAGCACTAAGATAAAAGTCTTGGCATCACACCGATAGAATATAATCAAGGTGCAGAGAGTATAACAGATAAGGATAAAATTGTTCAAATACAATACAAGTCCGACAAATACATTATAAGGAAGTACGGGGCTTCTTCTGCAGCAGATCTTCGACAGAGGCAGAGTCATCAGAGGAGATATCCTTCACAAAAGGGAAATCTGAACGAGCAAGAGCATCTTCGGCCGCCGCAACTCTTTCTGAGGTCTGATATGAAAAGTCCGGAGCAAGGGTGATCAGCCCATCCCTCGCCAGCTGGTCCAAAATAGATGCCCTTTCCTGGGCACGGTTGGCATTAACAACCTCCGCCAACAGTATACCAGCCTCCTCGCTCCTCACCAACTCGGTACACACATGAGGGATAACTTCTGCTATTACCCTCCTGGACTTCACCTCAGCAGCAGCAGTTTGTTGGCGAGCCTCCTCCAATTGAACCTCCAGCTCAGCAATCCGGGCATCTTTCTCATCAATGGCCTTCTTACTGGTAGATGCCACATGATTGATCTTTGCTTGAGCACCCTGAAGCTGCCTAGAAAACTCGGAACACTGCTCAGCCATCTGCCTCTTAAGACGAATATGTTCACTCTGCAGGCGAGAAATAAAAAATTCCTCGCCCCTACAAGCATCACAGACAGAAGACCCCTCTCCACGACGACGACCCCTCAGATTAGCCAACTGTCCCTCCATATCTGCATATCGCTGAGCCAAAAGTCAGTACCGAGCATTCACAACCGTCCCAACAAGAGTGCTCATATAGATAAGCTGATCATAGGAAGCCTGAAGATTCGCAACATCCAGAGCCACCAGTTCCCGAACCCAGTCATCAGGAACAAAGCGAAGGAGAATATCCTCTACTACCTCTGGATCTGGGACATCTGCAATAATGAAAGAGACAATGAGGAAATGGGTTATAAAGATATATATATATGTAACAACCCTCAAAATCCGACTAGGACAATTTATTTGGATTTATCTAGATAACTATCCCTAGAGGTTTCTCAAGAGAATTTGCCTTCTAGACATTTAAGGCATAGTGATAATTGCCCTCTAGTTCAATGAAATACCATAGATGACTAGCTATCTTAGATTTGCCATAAACAATAACTATAATCATTCAAGACGATCTCAAGCTATAAATTAGTTCTAATTGAACTTGGTGAAATATCAACAAACCAAAAACTTTATCTCGAGAAGTTAAGTTATATAAATAATAATGTAAAAACTTTATCTCGAGAAGTTAAGTTATATAAATAATAATGTAAGCCTCACAAGTTGAGCTAACAATCAACAATTCTTATAAATGTCCAACAATTAAATCATCAAGCAAATTAAAGGGTGAATAAACACAAATATATAGTTACCATCTTAAAAATATATTTATAAACCATTAGGTACACAAAAGTGAGCTTGGATAATAATAAGTATATATATATGTTTAAAACAAATACAAGTTTATAAATAAAGGCTTATGTAACAAATTTAAAAACACAAAATATGTGTATATTCATACACATATACACGGCACACATACACACACATAAACTTGTATTTTTGAGCTAGTAAATAAATCCACTTTATAACTAAATCACACATACAACTTATACAAATAAAATATGTACTACACACACTTGATTTTTATAAAAATAAAATGGAAAACCCCTTCCTCTCCCCCTTATTCCAACCGGCCCCAACACCTCACCCCACTCACTTTTCATTTCAAAATCTTCATCCACTTCTCTCCTAGTAACTCTAAACTTCTCACACACTTCACACACTCACTCCTCTACTCTCAAGAAAAACTTTTCTCTTCTCTTTCTCTCCTTCTTGGTTCGGCACAAACAAGCAAGAAAAGGGCAAGCAAAATCCATCTAAACTAGTAATAATAATAAGGGTTAAGTTAGTTGAATCAAGGGTTATAATAAGCAAGGCTTAAGGGTGATTTACAAGCAATAAAAAGGGTATTATAAGGTTTTGGAGGCCACGAAATTCTGCCCAAAAATCATCATCAAAACCGACTTCAAAAGGGTATAAATCTTCATCCTTTCACTAGATTTAATCTTGTTCTTGTTTATATTCAAAGGTTTTATCAAAAGTTTATGTTTTCTTCTTGTTTCTTTGTAATATACACTTGATGAGGGCAAAGTTGATAGGATCTTTCTTCTCATGCTCATGCATGTCAAGATCTAGAAGAATGATTCAAGGATTCAACAAGTTTAAGACCCAAAAGTGTTGTTTTATGTTAATGTCTAGTGAAAGTGACTTTTGCTTGAAGAAAATAAAGATATATTTGCATATATTCATAAATATATTTCTGTATATTCTCATGGATAAACTCATTTTGATGTTAAAAGTAAGATTTAATAAAGGTTTTGTTGTTAAAAAGGTTAGATCTTGACATGCATGTACATAAGTGGTGTTAAACTAGTTGTTAAGAGCTTGGATTGAGATGGATCTTTGAATGATGAGTGATAATCTTGAAAATTGATAATAATCTGGAAATATGATGTGAGAGATATAAAAATAAAGTATTAATCTTGTAAATGATGAACTCAAGTGTTAATTAAACAAGAAAGGTCATTGGTGGGTTGATATAACCAAAACACATTTTGACAGAAATAGTTGTCCGTCTTAAATCGGGTAAACTGGACATATGAGGGCCGATTCAAGAAAAACTTACAACATAAAAGTTGTAGATAAATGCGTTAACGTTAACCTCCAACTAGAATTACTCAAAAATACGGAACCAAACAAAAGATATGATTTTTCTACTAAAACTGGTCAAAACTGCATTTTTGTGTAATATCTATATCAACTTTGAGAAAAATTATCTTCAAAATTAAGAGGTTCCAGAAGCTTAAACTTGGTAGGAATTAACTTTGATGTGTTCTATGCTTAAAATAAAATCATGGTATTTTTCTAGCAATCAAAACATCAAGAACTTTTATAAAACTTCTTATGTCGCAAACAGTTCCAATCCTGGACAGTTCGTGTTTGAGAAATTTTTAGAGGTAGTAAACATTACTTAAAAATTCACCCAAAATTCACAAAAATCAGAGACACATATAAGTTGTTGTAGAAAAATCACCAAGGTCCAAATAATTAGATTTAACCCCGAATTAGTGGCCAACATTTCATAAACCTGATGAACAAAAACAGAAAATTTGAAAGGAAACTAACCATGTGTATAATGGGCTAAAAGATGCACTAAAGACCATAATGGGCTAGCCCGGCCCAATTAGTGAACCCAAAGGACCATAAATCAGTAGGCCATTTGGCCCAATAACCACTATGACCCATTAAACACATAACCCAAATAAGGTTAAGCCCAATAACTAAATTGAGCCCAAGTCACTTAAAAACCCATCACATTTAGGCCCAATTGATAATGGCCCATAACACTTAAACAAATTTCATGAACCAAGTAATCATAAGACAAACCGAGAAATATGCAAGTTGAAGATAAGTGTAATCAAAATAAAACAAAGATAATTAAGTGAGATAGACATACGTAATTATGTTAACCAAACTATATATTGATATCACAAATGCTAATTCGCGCTAAAATCGGTTACACATCAAATGATGAATAAGGATAACATAACTTAATATAGCATTTCTATATGATAACCTAAGATGCCAAGTGAAACCACAAATGAAGCCGAGTTACCGGAAATTTAACAACTTATAACTACGCATGAAATTAAAGTAACCTTTTACACCATCAATCTTTACAACCAAAAAGATGCAAATACTAACAATACACTTGGATCCCATAATTGATGACAACATAATGAAGGTGGCATTTCTAAGTGATGGCATAAGATAGGAACTTACGTATATTAGTCCTATCGTAGGGATAGTCTTGGCATTGAAAGGTGATTGAGGACCATAAGGAATAAATGATCAAGGAAGCGATAGATGGGAAGTACCCATTTTGGATAAGTATATATAATGCTCGGCATATCAAGGTGAGTCATAGCCCCCTTTTTAAACTCTTTTATGTGTTTTACTTTCGGGGTGAAAAGCATGATAAATAAAATTGCTTTATATATATGAATGATTCTTGAAAGAATGATTATGAAATGGGATATATTGTATGTTCAATGTGTTATAAGTTATATGATGAGCTTGTGTTCTGTCAAACTGTATCACTTCGGTACACTACTATTAACTCCGAAAGGGGAGGCCTGTAGTTAGAGGGTTGCGCAACTAGGAGTCGTCCACTCACCCACTAAAATAGGTAACGGTGGAATGTTGGTTGCCTTTGTGGCCACTTTCATTGCCAGTCCGACCCGAGCGGTGCTCTAATCTACTTTATATTAGGCGGTCGTCTCCATGGCACGATCCCCTTCTTTATAAATTGCACTTGATTGACAGCTTGTGCTATGAAATGAAATATTATGTTGGTTGGGACAGGAAATGGTCTTAGTAGTGGCTCAAGCATTTACTAATCAAATTATGCCTTTGGCTAAATATTATCGATATCATTTATGGTTGGATATTATGGATTGAACATGCGGTTTGGGTATTGGACCTTATATGGAATCTTGAAAATTGTTGAAATTGGCGATATTGAAATATTGATGACCGAATGGTTTTGGTACGATGTATGATTAATCGATTGATATATTTTTCTCTCACGATAAATGTGACAAACGAGAACTTTATAATTTACCATGGATTCTCAACTCTTTGAGATGGCGTTTTGGTATTTTGAAAACTTGATGATTTTGATATGGGAATTTTTGTCGGTCATGTAGTTTGGGCGAATTGACATGAAATAATATATTTTTCTAAGTTTGTTTTGAAATGGATATGTAACGAGATCTACTTAAAAACCTATGCACTCACCAACTACGTTTTCGTAGTTGACACTTTTTCTTCATGCTTTTCAGGAATTAGCATAAGCCTTGAGTAATTATATGCATCATGATTATTTGCATTGCACTTTGGAGTCAAAGATCAAACCTTGTGATGAGCAATGGAATCCGCCTTGATCATTGTAGAATATCGTTTCATGTATTTGTCAATTGTCTCGTGGCCTTAAGGGCGTAACCTATTACGTTTATCACTTTTGTGAGAAAGATAAAGGCTACAAAGCAATCCGGGCACATTGTGCCTTTAGTCTTCACTCTCCTTTGCTCCAAAGGATCCAGTGGATTCCTCTGGGTCAAAGGTCTTTGGAAGCTTCATTGGGTTTGAGGTTGACTCTTCGCTCCCTTGGGAACCTTCGATTTCTGACAATTCTCTGTCTTCTTTGTAAATCATGAAGATTGTTTGCTCCGGAGCTTTGTTCCTCTCTTAGCTTCCTTCTTCATCCTTTATTTTAGTGTTTTGCCGAATTTCCACTAGTAGGTGACCTAGATCTCCCTCTTTTATAGCTTTGCTTATGGCTTTCCTTAGGTTGATGCAGTCATTAGTGTCATGACCGTGATCGTAGTGAAACTCGCAATACTCATCGTAATTCTTCTTATTTTTGTTGCTGAGCTTCGGAGGGGGTGCGAAGGTCTTTGCTACCTTTTCTGTTGCTAGGATCGCCCTTGGGGTCTTGGTAAGCTCTGGAAGGATTGCCCTTTCCTTACCTTTGTCTTCCTTGCTATACGGGGAGTACTTAATTCGGCTATCTTTGTTGTTAAATGAATTTTGCTTCTTTTTGCCTCCGGAGGACTCCCCATCTTGTGTTGGTCCTCCGATGCTATTAGCCGCAGTGTCCCTGGCGTCTAGCCATGCGTATGCCTTAGCCTTCGTATCTTTGAAAGTCTCCGGGAGCTTTTCTACTAGATGTTCGATAAGGGCTCTGCTTCGCCACCCATGAATAAGACCTGATATCCTTTGAGATTCTGGCAAGGTAGGTATCTCCTGAGTTTCATTGGTGTACCTGTTTATGAAAGCTCTAGTACCTTCCTCGCTTCCCTGTTTAATATTATGAGCAGCGATATGGGTCTTCTTATGTTTCTTTTGCTGGCTAAAGTGTGCTCGGAATTTTTCTTTCAGATCTGTAAAACCAGTGACTGATCCTTTCGGAAGATTGTTAAACCATTCTCTAGCATCACTCTTGAGTACCCAACTGAAGGCTCTGCAAGCCACAGGGTCGTTCCATTGTTGCATAGCTGCTGCTCCTCTAAACAATTGTAGGAAGTCATCGGGATCAGTTTTCCCTTCGTATGTCCCTAGGTGGGATGGGCACTTCATATTCTTAGGTAATGGGTACTTTTGTATCCATTCGACTAAGGGTGAGATATTGGATTCATCTTCGAGGGGAAAAAGTTGTTCTTGATTCACGCTTACTCCTCCCGTGTTAAGCGTTGCTGCTGGAGTGATGTTGGATTCCCAAGGATATCCCCCATAATGCGCATACCACAGAGGGTAGAACGGGTGAGGTCCCAATCCAGCCATTCCATGTGAAGGTTGGGGTTCAGAGAGTTGAGGTTGAACCATTGGATAGCTTTGAGGATACCCCGAAGGTCTCAGGCCGTATCTTGGAGGCATCGGAGGTGGCGTTCCCAGTATGGATAGTAATCGAATAGATGAGGGATTCCTTGAGGGGTGGTTATCGTAGAATCCGTAACGATAGGAGCTCCGGGAATGTTCCTGTTTCCTGCCCTAGACCTAGGGATCCTTGTCAGATCAGGGAAGTTAAAGTTTGCATCATTCGCGAATTCCTGAGCCCTTCGTTGTGGCTGAGGAGTAACCTCTGGGCTTCGGGGATTGCGTGCATTGTTCCCTGTTGGTCTTCCATCTTGGTCCTCCACCTCCCATTCTTCGTCAGTTTCGCTTCCAAAGTTTAACGTCCTTCCTGCTGTCCGCTGTCTGTTGATATACCTTAGGGCATCTTCAAGCAAATCTCTGTTTCCCAAGAGTTGTTCTTCGTTTATTGGTTCTGCTTGCCTTGAGGATTATGCCCTATTATTTCGCCTTTGGTACAGTATGGAAGGGTCTGGACGGTAAGTATGGTTCGTTGCGAACTCGGGTTGGCTTTGAGTCCCATTTATGGGAGTGCTGAATGATGGAGATGAGACTCCTGCCGCTTGGGAGGCGGCTGCGCTAATTGGGGTTTCTGGCCCTGCACTCGACATGATTTTAGTGAATCGGTGTGGTGGTTTGATGGTGGGTGTCTTGTATGAGGTCCCACGGATGGCGCCAAATGATTGTGCACCAAACCGCGTCGAGAGGCTTTGTAGAACAAGTGGTAAACCCTAAAGGGTTTTTAAGTTTTTGTTGGCGATTCCCCGAAGGTAGGAACGGTGTTCCTTTACGCCAACTAAGGTTGTTTGATGTTGATGTCGAATCGTGTTCAACTTGTATTAGGGTTTTGGTTCGATCAGTGATCGTGTATGTGTGTTGGTCGAATGTTGTATATCCAAGTATATCGATCGTGGAGGAATCCTCCTCCTTTTATAGGAGGAGGTTCCTTGGAGGAGAAGGTTAGGGTTTTCCTTATTCCTTATTTGAATCAAACTCTACTTGCCATGTTTATCCTATTTAGTTTCCTTAGGAGCTTATCCTGTAAGGAGATCGAACTAGGCAGGGATTGTGTTTATCTTTGGAAAGGATTTATGTTAATCCTTTTGTTATTCGATCGAGTTATGCTCCTTCGTTCTTATGTCCTTTGTAAATGTGCTTCGTTGTGTTTCCCTCGTATAGTGATTCGAAGGGGTACATCGTCAACACCGTTAGGCTATCTTCATTGCTCAAAATCATAAGGATCAAGTTAATTTTACCTAGGATGAATTGACTGCTCCTTTGAAGCTCGTAGATTTGCATCTTCTAGCAATATACTCTCTTACACTAGATTTTACATAAAGCATATGCAAATTAGCAAGGCTTAGATGCAAATTAGCAAGGCTAGAATATAAGAAACTGGATTCAAAAGAATGGAATTCAATATTATTACCATTATAGTGCATCTAAGAAAGAATCCCCACATAATCCAAGTGAAGCCTCCAAAAGAGTATTTTGCCAATATGACTAAAATGAGGACAACTGCTATGTCCTGCAAATATCATCTCATAAGGGTTCTTAATTAGTTATCTTTGATGCAAGTGACCCTTAAGTCAACTCCAAAGTTAGGAAAATTTGAACCTGCGGTATTGAACGCTTATATAAATAATATATATAGATACGTTTTCCACTATCTATGAGTATAGAAAAGCTGAAATGCCTATAGAAGAAATGTCGAAGATGATAATGAGAGAGCAGCACCAATTACTCTAGCCTCGTGTGATTTTTGTCTGCAGTATTTTAAACCAACAATTAACGAGCAGACATATCATAAGAGAATACCATACTCTTTTGCTATCATTAGCAAAAAAGGGAAAAATAATTAACAGATTGTTTTCCCCCTAACTTCAAAACATTAAGCGATTGTTTTACCTCTGACTTCAAAAACATTAATGCACAACTTATTTGAGTTTACATATGATTTCACCCATTCTAACAGCTTCTGCTCATTCCGGGGATTGTTCATATCCACTGTGCACCTACCCTTGATGAGATTATACAAGAATACACCCTCTAAACCCATGTGTCACAATCGGGTGAGTGACACTCTGTTTGAAAGCACTCTGGAGAAACATAACCCCATGTTTCATGTAATATGATAATCGAAATGCTAATTAAAAGTGCACACAATAAGATGACAAATAAAACTTAAATCCAATACGAGCTAATGTACCATGGTGCAAACATTAGTACTTAGGCATATATGTCATTATACTAAATATTCAAGCTAAGGTCACCTGCTAGACTCTATAAAATTATACATTCACATATAAGCATTCATCATATCATGTTGCATCCGAACCGAGCGAACTTTATGTAATGTTGTACATACCTATATGTCTAAAAATACAATACAATATTCAAACATCCTGTTAAAACAAAACAAAATATTAAAAACTTAAGGAAAAATTCATAGCAAAATAATTTCTGGAAAATTTAATAAAAAATTTAATTAAGAAACTAAAATTTGAAATTAGTGAAATAATATTATATATAAAAAACTTACAAGAGAAGAGGGGAGGTGTGTGTTGTAGCAAAGGGGGTCGGTGGGTTTTTTCTCCGTTGGCCGGTGACGTTTTGTAGCCTAATAAGGTTGATGTTTTTTCCGGCGAGAGATCGTAAGAAGATGGATAGGGTGGCCATTGGTAAACCCGATCGAAGGTTTTTGATGGGTTTTTTCCCGGCGAGAGATAAAAGAAAAGGATAACAGGGATGAGACAGTTTCAATTTTTGAGGAGTAATTATGTGGAGGGATATATGAGATTACGAGGGTTTCAATTTTTTGGAGGGATACAAGAGACTATGTTTAAATTTTTTGGGAGCAAAAATTGTGTGGTTAGCGGCAGGAAATAAATAACTCGTTTTTAGATAACGAGAGTAAGTACCCGCGCGTTGCGGCGGTGAGATGGTGGGGGTGATAGGTCATAAAGTGTGATAGGTCATAGAGTGTGATAGCCAAATGCCTTAGCCGTACGGGCTCCGCCTCGGATTTAAAAATTCGTCGAAAGTATATCGAATGACATCTCTAATGAAAGAGCATGAAATTTTAAGAATACCCATATAATTTTTATAATTTATCGATGTACGGTTTTTGAGATAAAAGATTTTGAATGAATTAGAGGAATAAAATGATTTATGGAGGAGAGGGAAAAAATGAGTGGTTGAGATTTGAGGAGAGAGATGAAAATGAAAGTTGAAAGTTGTGGGGCATTGATGTATGGTACATCATGCATTATCATGTGTACATTGTTGAAATTGAAAATTGAAAGTTGAAACCTTATTTGCTTTATAATATAGTATTATTACCATTATAGACGTGTTTCTCTGAAACCAGTGTCTATCTGATGAGTTTAGAGAGGTGTTTTTTTTATAAAAACTGGTCTTTGTGAAAGGATATCGGTTATTTCTTCAAAACCGGTCTTCATTTGTAAATATAGAGACATGTTTTCTACACTACGGCCTTATATAATAGACACCTCATCTACACCTCTTTCACAGCTTTTCTCTCTTCTCATTCACCTCTTCCACACTCACTACAATAACACCTATTCCACATCTCTTCCTCAACTTTTATTTATTTTATTTTATATTTATCCATAAATATAATTTACTTTTATTTAAAATAAAACATTATTACATTTACATTAATTAAAAAAATAACACTAATAAAAAAGTTTAGGGGCTATAATAAAAACTTATACAAGTTTTGGGCTAAAATGAAAACTAATAGAAAAGTCAAAAGCTACTGTGGATGGTCTTCATCTTCAACATCTATATACTATCATATATATATATACACCTGCACTTATATATACACATATATATATCGATATCCAAAAATTATATATAAAAAAAAAAGAATAAAACTCACCAGCGCTAAGGCTGGCATAACAGGTCACACGAAACTTGTTAAGATACGAACCTGTTAAGGTTAAACACGAACATGACCTGTTAAGTATTCGTGTCATTTTTCTTGAACACGAACACGACACGAAAATTAACATGTGCACCTGTTAACAAACCTGTTAAGAACCTGATAACATACACTTTATATTTCTATACATATGTATATATATATATAGAGAGAGAGAGAGAGGAAAGATAATTGTAGTACAAGGGTAAAAAAAGTATAAAAGTACAATCTCCAGCCGTTGGATCAAAGCTTTGGACGGCTCAGATCTTCCTTCTTCCTCCTTCTCCTTCTCCGGCCAGCAGCTTGCTTCTTCTCCGGCGAGACTGCCGCCGCCAACCACCACCTTCTTCTTCTCCGGCGAGATAACCACCACCAGCCACCATCATCTCCGACCACCCCAACCACGGCGCCGGCGCCGGCAGCAAGGGTTTCGCTCGTACCGTAGCAAACCGTCACCATCTCTTGGATCGCCGCCCATCAAATCCATACGATTCCCATATGCGTCCTTTGACGGTCAGTTTAGAACGGATAAGGGCCTCTGGCCCGTACCGTATCCACCCGAAAACGAACCTGATTCTCGCCGGAAAGTCGTCGGAGATGTCGCCGGAGGTGGTGGCGGTGGTTGTTCGCCGGAGAAGAAGGAAGAATGAGGATGTGTGGCGGTCGCCGGAGAAGAAGGAAGAAGGTTGTACTTTTTGTAGGGTAACACTCCGGTAAAAACACTCTTAAAATAAGAACGGTGAGAACACTTAAAAACATCATTTTGATGCATTAAAAGTCCATAAAACTAACATAGTGCATAACTAATTATCATTATTTAAGTGTTTAACAACACATTGATCCGTCAAAATCGAAAAAATCACGTTTTTTGTTGGATGCATCATTTTGATGAATATGCATCCAAGATGGATGCACAAAACAAAAAACATGATTTTCACGATTTTGACAGACCAATGTGTTGTTAAACACTTAAATAATGATAATTAGTTATACACTATGTTAGTTTTATGGACTTTTAATGCATCAAAATGTAGTTTTTAAGTGTTCTCACCGTGTTCTTATTTTAAGAGCTGTTCTTATTTGATTGTCCCCCTATATATATATAATATAATATATAAAAGATATATTATATTAGAATACTTCAAAGCATTATTATTATATATAACATATATATATATTATATATATATATTATATATATATATATAATATATATATATAATATATATATATATATATTATATATATATATATATATATATATATATATATATATATATATATATATATATATATATATGTATAATGAAGCTTTTGATTCTGATATGAACATAAATTCAGTTTACAAAATACAGTAACATAACAAGAATCCAGAATTTTTTTATGATTTTAATAAACCTAAATTTGGTTTTCATTTAAAATAAAGAAAGAAACAAATCTGATGATTATAATTTTAGAAAGGAAGAGAAGATTGAAGAAGATAGATAATGTTAACTGAGAGAAAGAGACGGGATTTCATAAAGAAGTATATATGTACTACGAATTAATCAATGTGTTTAATTATATACACTGATTTGGGAATATGGCTGGAAGGAACGATTGGTCTGGTGAAAGGAGGCGCATGTGGGAAAAAGAAAGAAATTAGGGTTTCATATTTTTAGTATTGATATATATATATATAACTTAACAGGTTCTTAACAGGTCTAACAGGTCCGGACCTGTTAAGACACGAAACCTGTTAAACCCAAACACGAAACCTGTTAAGAACAGGTTGTGTCGTCGTGTTAACAGGTTTCGTGTCAAAATTGCCAGCCTTACCAGCGGCCCCACTCTCTCCCTCTCTTTCTCGTCATTGCACTTCGATGGATCGATGGCTGGCGACGATGAACCCCATCGACGAGGTGCTACCAATAGGGTCGACGCCCCTATTGTATAAGGCCTAAACCCATTTTTATATATAGAAACCACTATTTTGTTATAAACTGGTCTCCTTATTTCCTTTTTAAACCTGTTTATCAATTTTTTATTAAACCGGTTTATATAGGGAGTTTCTATTTAGATTTTTGTAGTAATGCTTTTTCTTTATGTTACCCACTTAATTAATGAGCGAGCTTACTATTTTAGATCTATAATAGAGACTTAGCATTTCGATGTAATTTATTTACAAAGTTTTTGGTACATCATGTCAAAGGTAGTAAATATTATTCTAAATATTGCATGGCACTTTTTAGATTAGATGTAATATTAATATTTTCGAGTTTGGTTTGATTTGAACGAAGTTCCTACCGGTAACTGATGACGAGGGTCAAAGCAAGGATGAAGATTTTTTTTAGCGAAGATAAAAGGCTTAGGCACAGAGAAATCACCGGCGAACAATGTCAAACGAATAATATCGTATCAACCATACTAAAATAAAATCGTATAAAAGCATCAGCTATTAATTAGTACGTGATGTTAAAATAACCACAACGTTGAAAATAATTACAAATTTGCCATTGTAACACTGTATCAAACGAAAATTTTTAGACCGTGCCTCCCTTTTATGATTAATGAGGGATATAGAAATATATTTTGTTTAGGTCGACCTCGGAATAAAAGATAATACTACTTTAAGAATTATAAGGGGTCATGTTTGAGATCACCTCGCCGGTATAAGAACAAGTTTATCACTTATCACCTCCACATGCACTCAACACATTTTAAGTGATGTTTGTGAAAGTTTTTGAATATGCAGTAAGAAATGAAAATAATGTTACTTTTATTGTAAAGCATCACAAAGCTACTCGGTAGCACAAGGTATTTTTGGGTGATAAAACGCTAATTGTACTTGTAAAAACTTTGAACTTGTTATGATACTTTGTTGTCATTCCACGAAGATTGCTTTAAAGTTCTGTTTACTTATAGGCTTTCACGGTGGCGCCAACTCTCCCTGTCACACAGTCTTGCATAGTTTGGGTGCTCAACATCAGTCAACAATGGTGACTTTCTTAACTTTCTTAATTCCTATAGGATAATTAAATGAAAAGACTTGATTGTTTGACGGAAATCGTTCATCAAGTTAATTTGTCAACACTACCATGAAAGTCAATTAGTTCTTGTTGGCCCCAATTTGTTCCAGCAGCAGTCCGATTTATACTTATGGCTCCTGATTTTTTCCTAATAGTGGAACAATGGGGAAATGACAAATTGAATGCTGATGGGAGACTTGTGAAGTAGATGATTTCTCCAACCTCAAATAACAACAGATTGAATACCTTCCATAGGTTTTTAAAATCCTGAGATGTTAGGTCACGAGAGTGTGAGAGAAGGCGGTTGGCTGGTACTCCACAGGCTTCACACTAGAGATTTAGTAACTGTAGAACTTTCATCTTTCTGGTCCTAAACACAAAGCATAACGGCAAATTAGCATTCACTTCACAATTTCAGGTTCAACAAAGGCACAAGTCCATTTAACCCGAACTCTACTTTTAGTGGCTAGTCTTCTGTTTCGCAATTCGAGTGGGTTGGTTGTTGCCTTGTTGGGAAACCTGAACATGACAATGTACCACACCCCTCCCAAATGAACAACTCTTGCCAAAAGAACCATGCAAATCAAAACTTATTAACAGCATTACACAACAAACTTCAATTCAGTACTTGTTTTGCCAGGTGAATCCTAGATTTAAACCCACATATTTACATATCCAGGTTTGTATCAAAGGTAGAGATGTAATCGGTTGCAGTCATGTGTGTGTGTGTGTGAGAGAGAGAGAGGAGAGAGGGAGAGGAGAGGGAGAGGGAGGGAGAGGAGAGGAGAGAGAGAGAGAGAGAGAGAGAGAGAGAGATAGAGAGATAGAGAGAGAGAGAGAGAGAGAGAGAGAGAGAGAGAGAGAGGGAGAGGGAGAGAGGGAGAGGGAGAGGGAGAGGAGAGGGAGAGAGAGAGAGAGAGAGAGAGAGAGAGAGAGAGAGAGAGAGAGAGAGAGAGAGAGAACCTTAAGACAAATGGCAACCTGGTTCTGTTTTAAGACTAACACATTCTATGGTATTAACTCTGTTAAATTACCGTCGATAAATAACCAATATGAGAAGAATCCAAGGAAAATAACCAATATGAGGAGTATCTAAGAGAAAGTACTAAACTACGTATTTTGACCCAAAGGGTAGAATGAAAATCATTGATTTGATTGTACTTTTGGTGGAACCTTTGAGGTTATGGTACGTAACAGGTTAGCTATTTCCGTGAAGCTTGGCCTCTCTGATGGCTCTGCTGACCAGCACCTCTCCATCAACGATCTCCATTCAGGATCACATGATTCTGGAACAGGAGGTCTTAGGGTATTGCTCACAATTCCACCTGATTATTGGTGAACACAGAATATAAAAACAAAATAAGAGCACACATATATACTTGTATGAATATGTATATGTATGTGCTTGAATTACCTATTATTGCCCCGTAATGCAAGTCGGCGTATGGTTCATCGCCAGTAAGTAGTTCCCACATAACAATGCCAAATGAGAATACATCAACCTACATGATGAATGGAAAAGGAAAGCAAAGATCAACAAAAAAAATTAAGCGGTTAAGATTGCATTTGGTTTGTAGTTTGGGTTTTACTATGGGTGTGGGTTTGATAAAGTAAAAGTATGGGAATGGAATGAATTTCAAACCCAACCCCTTTTAATGGGTTTAAAAAAGAGCAATACTAGGTTGACAAACTAATTACAAACAAATTTCTACAAACATCAACTTTATGGGCTTCATAGATCATACGCATTTTTGATTCCCATATCAACAAACCAAACAATACCTATCACTTTCAATTCCTATTCCTTCATTGCCAAACTCCCCAAAACCAAACAAACATACCCTAAGTTATTACATGCCAACGTACCTTTTTAAAATGTACACAGTTATAAGTATATACTTTAATTGCACATGATACAAATCAAACTTTCATATGTTCTGATACAGTCATCATTATTTTGAATTACCAGAGTTCATAATGAGATATTGAAGGTTTGGTATGTCCATGTGTATAAAAAAATTGTGTAGAGTATATAGGAACAACAATTCAAACTTTGATGCATCCCAAGGAATAAAAGTACATGGCGTATCTATGTACATTCCAAGTACATTAGCATTATATTGCTTAAATCTGAAGAAAAAAAAGAATCAATTGACCCGTGAACCAAAAATAAAATAAAAGAGAGAAAAGTGCACAAACCTTTTCGGAAACAAGACTACTGCTACCATTTAGAAGTTCAGGTGCCATCCATGGAAGGGTTCCACGGACACCACCTGAGATTAGCGTTTGACGCTTCACTTTTGATAACCCCAAATCTCCCACCTGATAATACATCACAAGAGACACTTTACTAATCACCATATCTCCCAAACTGGAGCTGAGAAAATATTGTTAAGAGCCCTTAAATGACATTACTCCAGCAAGAACCCTCACAAATTGGTTTGTTTCAGTAGCAACGTTATAAAAAGTACCCTTGCCAGACAAAGCAAACTATAATTGTTCATGAAATTTGGTTAAACATGACGTTTTAATTGTTGCTTGTTGCTACATGGAAATAGTTTATAATACTGCAATTTACTATACTAAAATTGTTTACAAATAGTATTGTTATCAGTGTTGTAAATAACGGCCTTAACGGCCGTTATACGGCCGTTATGACGGTAACGGAGGTCCAGCGTTACGTTAAGGGGGTTGGAGGGTAAATTTGAAGGTCTGAGTCAATAAAGGTCAAATAACGGATTTAACGGCCTTAACGGCCGTTATAACGGGATTTAACGGTCAAATAACGGGATTTAACGGTCAAATAACGGATTTAACGGAGCTTAACGGTCAAAAGACATCCTTTTTGACTAATTTTGTTAGGATATTGCTAATATATATATTTTTTATATAAATTCCTTTATATTTTATAGTCTCCGTTATAACGCCGTTATAACTCCGCGAAATGAAATTTAACCTTAAAGGTGGTCGACCGCCGAGTGACCGCCGAGCGTTATTTACAACCTTGATTGTCATATCTAAATTTCATTATTATAACTTATAAGAAATTCTGCATGCACATATTATCTTCTATTAATCTATTAATACTTGGGTGTAGGAGCTGTAAAAAACATCTAGGGAATTCCACTTTGTTGCAAATAGAGAACAACTTTGGACAAAGAATCCGTCAAGATGGCCTAGATTTGCACCTACATTTTCCAAAAGTTGTCCAAAACTGATTATCCTATAAATTATTACTGCTTCTTTTTTTCATTTTTACAAGGAGCATTGTAAATTTGCAATTGAAAGCCAAGCAGATTGGGCTCATAAAGGCCATCACTCATTAAATCAAATAAGTACTACAACATAAAACATCAGTATAAATAAAAAACAGTGCTGAAGTAATATGTGAACTATTGAGAAGCTGGAAGTTTTTTTTATAGAGAGTGAGACAGGAAGTATCACTCATTAAATCTGTAAACTGTGATGAATGAGTCTTGAAGCATCTTGAACTCAAAACCATATAAATACAACAATTGCCATTTAAAAACATATTGATAAGATCTCAGGGAGAGTCCAAGTATTTGTGGAAATTGATAACCGGGCCAAGAGTCATTCATAGTTAACCGTATCACAATGATTATAGAAGGTTTTGTACAAGAGATGTATCTCCAGATCTCGTTGGTTGTCAGCAAGTCAATGCACCGTAAAGATGAAGAAACAAAAAAAGGATAAGAGGCAAAAAGCCATTTCCTGGATACAACAAAACTTAAGACAGCAAAAAAGAGTGGTGAAGAGCAACTGGAAGAAATTTGTAGTTTGGCAGGGATGAACAGAGAAAGGTAAAAATGGTGTTGTGGGATTCAGTGTCACTCTAAACACAACCAGAAAACACAAGTTAGACTAGAGAAATATGTACTAATGCAATTTCAATTGGGACAAATGTAATTACCCTGGATTGAATTTGAGTCTTTTGACATCGGGAGATTGCTTACTTATCGAATATTAAGCAATTATCATTTTTCTTTCTTATCTATCTAGTATAAATAAATAGAGTATATCATTTCATACAGTATTGTTATAATGCCCTCTTTAATTCTTTCATAACAGTAATACCTAAGATTAGCACCAGTTTAAGAGCCTTGAGCTCCAAAAAATGACTAAAAGTTACCGGGATTCTGCATATGTGTAAATTAGGATAGATATGAAGAACAACAAACCTTGCATATCGGACGGTGAGGATCGCGTAGATTAACAAGTAGGTTGTCACTTTTCAGATCGAAATGAACAATGTTTTTTCCATGAAGGTATTCCATCCCAAAAGCAACATCCATAGCAATCAATAGACGTTTGCGCTTATCTAAATTCCTGATAATAATCATCCAAACTTTCATTATCCAGCAGCATAATTTGCTTTTTATATAACATTGTTGCTTTATATTTACCATAAATCTAATTATATATACCTCTCATTCTTTTGTAAAGCCGTTCTTAAAGAACCATTAACCATATACTCTGTTACAGTAGCAACAGAGTCGTTAGGACCATCAAGTACAACCCCATAGAAAGCTACAACATTTGGATGATGAAGATCTGCAAGCTTGATTGCTTCATTCCAGAAATCCTCCCTCTGTAAGTAGCACGAAATTATAAAATGGGTATGCATAATTAACCAAGCAAATTGCAAAACAACATAAGGTGAGGAGAACAAAAACCATGCGTTCTTGTTCTGAAGCTTTCCCGGCAAAACATCTGTCATTTATTCGTTTGATTGCAACATCGGATCCTCTCCACTTTCCATGGTAAACAGTTCCAAATGTACCTGAACCCAGTTCACGAAGCTCTTCGAGGTCACTGTTCTTGATTATCTTACAAAGCAAAGTGAGAACAATCAGAAGATAGTATTGTGAAGGTGGACACCATATTGAAGATCAAATCTTATACCTGCAAACGACCAATTCCATCTGAAGCCGGAAACCCAAGATTTGTTTTTTCTGGAATCTTTGTTTTTAAACCCTGCAGGGACAAAACACAATAATTTACACAGATAAAAATGACACAATGTGCATGAAAAGAAACTCTATCAACTAGAGGTGGCAATTTGGATTGATTTACTTAGAAATGTGTCAATTCGGGTTACTTTTGTTTCTAACAAGTCCGACAGGTACAAAAAAGAATGAAATCACTTAAAAGCAAGAGGAACACATGGAGTGTACAGGTTAAAAGATATAAATCCATAAACACGGATGATCTATGCACAAGACATCCTAAACCATTTTATGCTAAAAATAATGGATTATTATTGAGATAACATAACTATTCCAATCAAAATTTACAAGATATTTAAAAAAAGAAATCAATTTGTAGATAAGTGTTTCAAGTCATCCCACCAGACCTGTACCAAAAGTTCCCACTTTTGACCTATTGACCAACCAGTCAAATTTTCCACCTCTGACGAAAATATAAATGATGTCCTTAGACAGCAACAAAAGGATATACAATCAAAAGACCTCAGCTTCAACTCCTGCATGCACATCTGCAATACTATTCTGAGCTTCAACACCCGGGCTGGCCTCCACACCACGTTTATTTGAGTCAGGATTAGAGGGTGTTGATGAATGGAGAACAGATGCGGCCACACCTTCAGCAACCGCCTGAAGTTCTTGTTTGATCAGCTCCTCTGCTGAACCTGTAGACAAGAGTACAATGATACACAGGAGTAATCAAGTAAGATAACCCATTAAAAGATGTACCCGCTCTGACTGGTATGATAATGGGCTGGAAGTTTCCTGAAGTATATTTGTTAAGCATATATGTCAAAAAAAAAAAAAAAAAAGATCATTGCTGAAGTGAAGCAAATACAGTAATGATTTTTGAGAGCTTAATGATGTCTTAAAAAATTAAACCGTTTGGACAAACCTGTTATAACTTTTTACCTACACAGGAAGTACTCCTTTGACCCATTACTCAACCCGCCCATTTTTAATACCTCTACCCATCAGACATGGAAAGAGAGAGAGAGCAAGATACGATACGAACCTATATCAGAATGCCTATATTCAGCACCAAATTTCAAATCCATATTAGGACTTGGCTGGTGAGCTCCATCATCTATCAGTGTGTCTCCCCTAGGTGAATCTTCCTTGACACCGTTACCTTCATTTTTTGCCATAATTTTACTGGGTCTAGGTGGTGGAAAATGAGTATCATGTTGTAACATCCAAGGATCCTGATTGCTAAAAAGTGAGTTTGCGCCATCTTGGGTTTCGGGAACCCCGTTAAATGGATTAAGGGAATCTATTAGCACATTTTCCGCTTCACTTTTTTGCTCAAACTGTGATGGGTAGACATTCCACTCACTAACCAGTGGGGTTCCTTCTGTTACACGAGCCGAGTCAATACCAGAAAATACAGGACCGCCCTCGTTAGCATTACCACCCAAATTGTTTACGCTAAATGAGTCTATTGATTGGATATCATGCAACTGTGGAGCCTCGGAAGTAATGTAATTTGCATCAAGAACAATTTGGGGTTTACCAACGGTGTTGTCAAGATTCAGCTCCATGGGTCTATTTTCTAAGATGTCTTCTCGTGGTTTTTCAACACGAAAGCCAACTTGGTTATTGTTGACAACAATTTCTTGGGGGCGTATTCGTAAATCTTCCATTCTCGCATCAATTTGCCTCATATTATCATATGTCAATCCGGATTCAACATTTTCCTCTTTTGAAACAATTAAAGGAAAATTACCAGCATATTCCCTTGGAGACTCGTGAACCTGACTATCTGAAGTTGGTGAGCTAACTCCAACAGGGTTCAACTCACCAACTCGTTTATTTACCACTTGCTCTTGTTTTGCTTGATTTTGAATCGGCATGGCAGACTGTTGAACTGGGCTTTCATGGCCACATGAGGGGGCTTGATGGACCATAACACCATAAGGAGTTGATACCACAGTATTCGATTGCATCATTCTTCTGGTGTCCTCCACTCTAAGACTGTGATAAACTGGATTCACATCAGATATCGCTGATCTAGGGCTTTCTTTACGTTCTTGTGCCACCGTATCCGAATGCGCATGGGGCAATGCTTTCTGACACATAATGCAACCATCAAATCTAGGCAGTTGCTCAGGGTATATTAATTGTTGAGTGGGTACCCGATTATCAGAAAAAGGCACTTGTTCCGGCGGAGAAATCTGATTCCAACCATAAGATACAGGAATTGTTGGAGGAGATATTTGAGTTTGAGGCTGAGGTTGAGGCTGGTAAGTATTGTAGTTTTGATCATAAGAAAGATGAACCCTGTCGGGAAAATGTTCCATTCGAACCTCTGGTTGCCTTACAACTTGAGGAGCTGAAGGCTGAACAGGAACCGGAACAGGAACTGGAACCGGAACCGGAACTGGTACCTGATTTGGATTTGGATTTGGTTTGAAACTAATGTGTGAGGAAGGAGTAATAAACTGTTGCGGGCTGACTCCTATTCCAACAACATTATCATGGATTTGTGGTTGGGCATAGACAGGACCAATGCTGCTCATAAACTGAGACTGGTACCCCATTTGGGGTGGCGGCACCTGTATATACTCTGTATGGCCGAACGTCCCATGGCGGGGATCAACATAAGTCTGGACATAAGATGGCGCCTGAGGAATAGTAGCTCCAGTAGGTGGCAAGTCATATCTCAATGGTGCTGGTGGTGGCTGTTGAACATGGACAGGGACGGGCGTTTGCAAAACTTCCACTTCGTGATCAGATTGACAAGGTGAAGCTGGAATAACAACGGCTTTAGCAACAGGAACACCGGTGGCTGAACTGCCAGCAGGAGATATTACACCACCAGATGCTATACCAGCCGCCTCATTTTGATCATGTCCGATACTATCCACACCACCTTCCGTCCCGCTCAATTCTGAATTCTGAGTAGAAGAAGCGCTCGCCATACTTCCCTTCATACCTATAACACCAGCAAAACCAGTACCACCGCCATAAACATCCCCAATTCCATTCACCGCCTCAACATATTTCTGCCCACTATCTTGTAAATCCTTAAACCGCATAACTCTAGAAGACTCAAGATCCGAAAACAAAAACAGCCTTAACTTAGCCGAACCATCAGCAGACCTCTCAACCAACTTATCATACTCATCCATCATGTTCTCTAAATCATCCGGTCTTGAAACCGTTACAAGTGAATCAAGATCCTCATCAGGTAATTGATACTTAATAACAACATTCCGTCCATAAGAATCAAACATCTTCTGAATTAAATCATCAAACCCCACATCTCTTCTAACACTAATAATCCTAGTATCCCCACCAACATATCTTAGCATCCCGTCACTCGGTCTAGGCAATATCTTCCCACCATAACTACACAAAAACTTAACCTTCCTCCCCATACCCGACTCATCACTACCTTCTTCACTCGCACGATCCGATACATTACTACCCCCACTACTAGCAACCGTTCCTAAATTCGGATTATAACCACTCGGACCTAAACCAGGACCGGCACTAGTATTAACACTTGCACTCACGCTCGCGCTATTACTAACGTTACTATTGGGGGTAGCATATCCATAATTAGGTACTAAACCGACACCGCCAGTGCTAGTAACGGGCGGTGGCATACGTGGCAACCAACTAGTTGTAATAGAAGGAACTACATTAACATTACCATAACTCAAACCACTAACATAACCGGAATCCGGCACGACGGCAGGTGCCGAAGCCGGATAATAAACCGGGCTACTCGTGACAGGTTCACGGGGCAAAGGATTAGAATTAGGTGCAACAATGCGTGGTTCATCAGCAGTAATTGGTCTAGCCAATTGAATTGGGCGCAAATTATTATTAGTTGGTAACACATTATTATTATTATTGTTGTTATTCTGATCATATGCCATATTTTTATCTAATTATCCAATAATGATAGTAATAACAAAGAAGATCCAATAATAATGAAAATTTTAACTCAATATTTGTAATTTCCGGATATTAACAATTGTTTGGAAAATTAATTAAATAATTGAGTGATTGATGAGTAAACATAAACCCTAGGAGAAGAAAAGTGTAAAGAAATGAATGGGAAAACCGGAAAGAGATAGTGTGTGTGTGTGTGAGGCGGTGAAGATTTACCAACAATTGACATGCGTCCCGTGCGTATGTATATGTTTCTCACACATTCAGACAGTGAGACCCACACACACTTATTTATTCAAAGATGGATGGATGGATGGGTTTTCTAGAGAAAACATGTCATTATAAAATAAGGGAAAATGTTATAGATTATATACTCACGTTAATTTTTACACATGTTAAAATTTTCTTAAATTTTAGGTTTGTGAGAAAAAAATCATATAATTTGATGTTTATATGATGTTAACATCATATAAGTTATCCCTATAAAATAAAGAGATAACATTTTTTTAACTTTGATATAATAATCGTTATAACCACTTAATGTTTTTTTTAATGATATAATCTTAAAACTTTAAAACAATAATTATTTTAACCATCTAATTTCTATTTTGAATGATTTAATCACCAGATTTTAAAACTATGATTATTTTAATCACTTAACTTCAGTCGGAGTTAATGTTTTTACCCTGACAATATTCGATTTGTAACAAGTTAAAACCCACAAACTCATAAGTTCATGTAATATGTTTAAAAAAAGAAAGTAATATATGCAGGTTGACGGGTTGGTTTCAGGTTAAATATGTCACATGAGTTTATGAAATGTGTGTTATTACGGGTTGAATATTGTCAACCTTAGTTCAGTTAAAGGTTTAAGGGATAAATACACTAACTCGACTAAAGTTTGACGTTTTTACCATTTTGAAGAAAAGTAAAGTTATTGGACGTGTTGGTTTCAGATCATACACGTCATGGGTTTATGGATTGTGGGTTATTACGGGGCTAAATTCTGCCAACCCTATTTAAGTTGAAGGTTAAAGGTGTAAAAACACTAACTCGGATAAAGTTAAGTACTTTTATCATTTTCAATTAAAGTTAAGTGATTAAAACAATAATGGCTTTAAAGCTAGGTACTTAAATCATTCAAATTCAAAGTTAAATGATTTAAACAATTATTGTTTCAAAGTTTACGATTATATTATTTGGAAGAAAAAAAAAAGAAGTTAGGTGGTTAAAACGATTATTATACCAAAATTAGGTGATTAAAACGTTATAAACGCTAAAAATAAAAATTAATAAACGACACTATCATTCTCTCCTATCTTTATCTAAAGAGTAATTCTCTTCTTTTCTTTTTCTAAAAAAACAATATCTAAATTACCACCTCTTCCTCTCACTAACTTAAATATTTTAATCTAATATATTCACCACCATTGTTATCATCACCCCTTCTCCACCACGCGTCGCTGCCACCATTACCACCCATCACCGCCACCACTACTTTCATCGTCGCCACCACAAGACCGTTTCCGCTAGCATCATCGTTGTCGCGTTGCTCAGATATGTTGAGTACATTTATGTCAAGGATTGACTATACGTGGTAAATGTATTCATTAATACTACACTATCATATATTAATGGTTTTTATCCCGAGAACAAAAATCTCTATCATGTAAGATAACCCCGCATTGACTTATTATTAGCTTTTTATCGATATAAATGACAATGATTCGATTGCTATGATTTTTAGCAACTTTTTGTAAGATTTTTGGTTGTTTTTAACCGTTATTAAAAGTTTTTGGCCTTTCTAATAGCTTTCTACTTTTCATTTAATTGCATAAGTACGTCTTTATAGGTGTCGTTGTTAGGAAAATATTTTGAAAGTTTAGAGTTAGTTACATTGATTGTGCCTCCAAGAGAGAAATGACACCAATCGATTAAACAGAAGGCATTAAGCAAATAGAGCGATAAAAAGCATATCATTTATCATGAGCAGCTTTCATAACCTATATTTATTTGATCCATAACATCAAATTATATCATATAAAAAACAATTAAATTACATGAAATTAGCGGACCTAGAGGCCATACTCCCCTAATATCCTATGTAGTTCCGTTATTAGACATACATATCCTCTAAAGTTCAATGAACTTTATAGCTAGTGTGTCCCGGCTTCCCACAAGTATAACATCCCTTCTCCGATGCCTTGCACATTCCCGAGTGATTCTTCTTGCATTGACGGCAAAAGGGGGTGTTTCTTCTATGTGAATTGTTACCGGAGTTACCCTCTTGTCTAAACCGTTTGTTTGGAGAGTTCGTTTCTTCATGATTCCTTTTCAATTCACCTTCCTCCCCCCTAGACTGCTCAATCTCATGATCCCTAGCCACATCCGCCAACATGGAGAAAGAATCCATTTGACGGAGGCTTATCTTCTCCCTCAAGCTCTTCTTCAGCTTCATATAAAATTGCTCCTTTAGTAATTGATCGTTCTCAAGAAATTCCGGACAAAATTGAGCTTTATCCAAGAATTGGGCTCGGAATTCATTTAAGCTCAAGGTGCCTTGACAGTCATTGAGAAATTCACTTCTCAACTTGGTCACTTCGGCCTCCGATCTAAATTCCTTGAAAAACATAGTCTTGAATTCGGGCCATTCTACATGATCTAAAGCTTCCTTCTTAATTGCCAACAAACCATCCCACCATCTCTTCCCACTGTTCCTTAGCATACCAACCGCAAAGATGACCTTCAAGTGTGAGGGGCATTGACTAGTGCGGAACGCCCCTTCTATTTCTGATATCCACCGAGTACAAACGATGGGATCACGATCACCGTGATACTCAGGTGGGTGGCATACTTCAAAGTCTCGAAAAGTGAACTTCTTCTTATAAACCTTCTCCCCGGTTACTTCCACCTCCCTTTCGTCTTCAGTCTTCTTGCCCTTATCTTGGCATCTCTTTTCTCAAATTCCCGTTGCACATTGACCGCAACCTCTTCTCTAATCATTTGAGCAATGTGATCGTTCACAGCTCCTTCTAAAGTTTGATTCAATCTTTTTACTAAAAGAGGAGTATACTTCTCCAATGCTCTCCCTATTTGGTCCGAGATATCCATACTATCCTCGGCAAATATGGGCTCTTCTTCTTCGTTTTGTTCGTTGTGCTCATCTTCGTCATGATGATAATCGGCCATACTATAATAAGAGTAGATAAGAACGGATTTAATCACGCAACCTATCTATCTCTACGACTAGAAGCCAAAACCTATGACTTTATACTAAACCGTCCCAAGGTTTGATGCCGTTAGTTTATAAATTTGTTAGTATGTCAACCACAATAAGGTCGGCTTCTTATTGTGCTTTAATACTAGCAAGTTTGTAAGCTAACATCATTAAACACTCTTTCGGTCCCATATAAAATTTCAGTTACCTAAGGTCGAGTCTCAACTAAGGTTTAAGTCTAGGCACTCTCTACACAAGGGAATACCTAAATCCCTTAAACCTGGCTCTGATACCAACTTGAAAGGACCAGACTCGATAAACCGAAAACGACAATTTTTTTTTTATTTTTTTTTTTTTTACAGTGATAACCCACTGCGCCGCAGTGGGTCTGATACACTTCCACTGCGCCGCAGTGGGAACTCCCTGACCTTCGGGTGCATAAACCCCCACTGCGCCGCAGTGGGTTTGACACGCTCCCACTGCGCCGCAGTGGGAACTCACTGGTCTCAGGCCTGTGCAGAAATTAGCAACCCAATTTTTCCTTTAACACAAAACTCAAATCCAAACCTTTCATTCATTCAACTCATGACCAACATTTGAAACATCATCCAAAATTTGCAACAATCATAAAAACACATTTTTAAACATAATTACAACATCAACTTGTTCCAAATTTCACTTTCAACATCAATGGGTCATTTACCCATTTTGACACCATTTTCGTCCAACATACCCAAGACAACTTTCCAAAAGCTCTACACTTGAACATTTACAAAACTTTTACAAAATATACTTTTTAAACCAACATGTACCAAGAGTCAAGAGAGGGGGGATTTCTAGGCCTCTAACCAAAAGATTGCCATTCATACACGAATGACCTATATACCTTCGAGTCTTGCAACAACGTTACTTCAAAAACTT
>CM067172.1:38352879-38360379 GCA_034093135.1 Erigeron breviscapus
GCATTTGAGATGCATTTAGTTGTTACTATTTTCCCTATGTAAACGAAAGGATTTCTTATGTAATATATTTCCTTGTAACAACAAAGATTTGATGTATAAAAGTTTTCTCAAAACGCCTCATTTAGAGGGCGTTTATTGTAATTTGTGTGTTATGATTTCCATTATTGTTCATCCCTGTTCCGCCATGTTGGGGTGTTACAGAATCTGTCACACCCCCAAAATATATTTATTTGCGGAAAACAGGGGTGAACAATAATGGACATTGCAAACACATATTATAATGAACGCCCTCTATAATGAGACGTTTTGATAAAGTTTTATACATAATACTTGTTGAGATATTACAAAAGATATAATGACTTCAAATATCAACAAGCTAAGACACCTTGAAATGTTTGTGACTCAAATAGTATGCATCACGTATATGCATCAAATAGCTCAAGTACCTGAGAATACACGTTTTAAAGTTTCGTCAACATAAAGTTGGTGAGTTCATAGAGTTTATAATAAGGATTTACCTTTGGATCATTGTCCAATAAAATGATTATACCTTTGGATCATTATCCAATAAAGTAAGGCTATATCTTTGGATCACGGGCCCAAACAATATACCTAACTTTAAATCAAAAATGATTAAATATGCCTTTGGATCATCGTCCAATAAAATAATTTTACCTTTGGATCACAAGACTTTTTCTTTGGTATGATAATGCATGCATTACATATATCATAAAACAGTATGGATTATTCAATCCATTACTCACTATGCTTATACCTTGGAAACCGAGTACCTTAACCATACAATTTATGTATATTACCCCTCATGTGATGCTAATTCTCAACGCAATCACGAATTAGTTCAAATATTAATTATCCGTTTTCCCGGTTAGCGCTACTAACCCGGATAGGGGTGTCAACCCAATAGTACTATTATTAATATTCGCGCTCCATTTATCGGTCCAAGTTTTATAGGGGATTTCAAACCAAAGCATTGTAACGAACATATAAGCATAGAACTTTTTAAAACACTTGTGTCCATAAAATAGTAACCATGAAATCAGTTGTATCCATAACAACAGTTGTATCCATAAAATAGTTGTATCCATAAAATAGTTGTATCCATAAAATATTTGTATCCATAAAACAGTTGTGTATCCATAAAATAGTTGTATCCATAAAATAGTTGTATCCATAACAACATTTGTATCCATAAAATAATTGTATCCATAAAATAGTTGTATCCATAAAACAGTTGTGTATTCTCATCCCAAAATATAAATAATATAAAGAGTTTAAAGGGGAATATGAAACTCACCTTAGTTGTAGTGGCAATTAAATGCAACATATAATCCTTGTGATATGTTAACCTAAAGCACATAAAGTATAATTAACACATAATTTATACTAAGGTTTTATCCATCAACTTTTGTAAATACATTTAAAAATGTATTTCTTTTTATTATTAAACAATTTAAATCATTAACATGTTTAAATCAACAGTTTTAACGGTTAGGACCAAAACTGTCAGAAAAATCTAACGATTAGGACTGAAAGGCAGAAAATCTAAAACGTCTTTAAGGCAATTAATTCTTGTTTCATATTCATTATGGAAACTTATAAGGAGTTAGATAACCTGTTAAACGATGATTCTGGGAGATTGATGATAACAAAAAGGTGGTGGCTCACGGTGGTTTCTTTGACGGCGATCTAGAAACGATCAAAGAAAACGTTTCTATCGTTTGTCTTCAAACATATGAACATGGGTATACTTAGAAAGACCTTATATGCACTCGGGTGATTCCTTTTTACGTTCTTAACGTCTATTGGTGATGATGCATGGTGGTTCTTGACAACGCGAAGAAAGTATATATATATATATATATATACATATGTATATTAATATATACATATATATATATATATATATATATATATCGCGTATGTATATATACATATATATAGCGTATGCATGTATATATATGGTGTGGTGAGAGGTTGATCAAACGGCAGCAGCAACAGTAGGTTCGAGCAGTAATGATTCGATGGTGTCATGGTGAGGTTTCTCGATGATAGCTTTAAATCAAACAACAGCAGTAGTATAAGTATTATAAGGTGGTGGTCGTGATGATATGGTGGTTAGTGGTTTTGAGGTGGTGACCGTGGTTTAAGGTGGTGGTTGCGTGATGTTTAGGAAGGTGGTGGAACGTTCAACATCATCAATAATCAAGCAGCACTAGTAGTCAAATGGTAGCAACAATAGAGAGCTCGCTGGTGCGAGGCTTCCTTACGTATTATGGGGTCGTGTGATGGTGGTTAAACGGCACAATAGTAGCAGCCGTGATTGAGCAGCAGTAGCTCGGTGGTGATGTTTGATCGTGAGTTTTAGTGTGAGAGGGAGAGAATTAGTTTGAATGTGATTTGAAATGAGAGTTGAGGTTCCTTTTATAGGCAAGAGAGGTGGTGGTGTCGTGAGAAAAAGAAAGAACAATGTCGACATAATGTTGACATACATTCGTTGCATGAACTAGAAAAACAAGCAAGGGAAATCGACGAGCAAGATAGTGAAGAAGAATGTCGACATATGTTAACATGAAAAGAAAACAATATAATATAACAAGGGGAGGGTATTACGTGCTCAGGAAGAAGAAAACAGTATCGATCTAAATATCTATATCTATATTTATATTGTTTTTATAACATAAGGGGGAGAGGTGATGTACGTGGAACAAGCAGAACCTTTTATATCTATCTGTATATTTTATGTGTGCATGAAATCAATAAGTATGGGGGTCGACGTGAAGAAATATAAGGCAGAAGAAATATCATTTCTATACTATATCTATATCTTTACGTTATATAGTGTAAGGGGAGTCGGTTTCTGAATCATAAAACAAAAGAATGTATAAGATAATAGGGGGTGGGGGAGGGCTGCTAAGGAAGAGACCAAAAGAAGGAATAAGATGATTGATCTTATATAATACTTTAAGTGTAGAAGGATTATCCAATTATGGGGGAGGTGCCGTCGGTGGAGAATAAGGGGGCCGACCACGTAGGAGAAAACAAGAAGGCAGATATAATAATTTCATGTTACTAGAAATCACAAAGGTGGGGGGCGCACCATGTGGTTTATTTATTTTATTTATAGTGTTAAATCATCAATTTTCAGATGTTTAGTCCGTGATTTAGTCTAAATAGTTGTCGTTAAATTGCCAAAATTTAAATGTAATCTTATTAAGGTTTTAGACATAATACCTTAAGATTTGGTATCTTTTACTTTATTTTAAATATCTTCATTATTCCAACTATTTTAGTTGTTTATAACGTTATATTAAATAACAATCTACTCCCCAAAATGCGGAAGACAGGGATGAACAATAATGGAAATCATAACACACAAATTACAATAAACGCCCTCTAAATGAGGCGTTTTGAGAAAACTTTTATACATCAAATCTTTGTTGTTACAAGGAAATATATTACATAAGAAATCCTTTCGTTTACATAGGGAAAATAGTAACAACTAAATGCATCTCAAATGCTTTATTTCAAAGTGTGTGATGACTCCAAGATATGCATCAAATAAATACATCAATCATCTCAAGCACCTGAGAAATACACGTTTTAAAGTTTCGTCAACAAAAAGTTGGTGAGCTCATAGAGTTTATAATAAGGATTTACCTTTGGATCACAAGATTTATAGAAGATATCGTATGCACACGAATATCAATCAACCATGGTTAGTTCAACCATGGTTTATCACATGCTTATACCTTGGAAACCGAATACCTTAACTATATGTATAGTACCCCTCTTGTGATGCTAATGCTTTAACGCAATCACGTAACAGTTCAAATATTAATTATCCGTTTTCCTGGTTAGCGCTACTAACCCGGATAGGGGTGTCAACCCAATAGTACTATTATTAATATTCGCGTTCCATTTATCGGTCCAAGTTCAATAGGGGATTTCGAACCAAGCATTGTAACAAAAATATAAGCATGGATCATTCAAACAATTGTGTCCATAAAACAAAACATTTTGTGTATTCTCAGCCCTGAAAAATTAAATAGGGATCCATGAAACTCACCTTAATTCGTAGGTGATTTAAGGATTGATGAAAGATGATGATGAGCTTGTATGTTTTCCTAACATAATAGACTTGATTTAATTTCTTTGTTTTCAATTAATTTAACTATATAGTTATTCATTAACACGCTTGTCAACGTAATTGATTTTGAAGTTATTTCAATAATCTTGAAATATATATTTGAAATCTTTATAAATGAAATCTCATTTATATTTATTTAAATTTTTAAAAGTCTCTTGTGAATCATCAAAATAAGCTAAGGGTATATCCTCCAAGAATAAAGATATACCAGATAATCTCAATACGAGATTTATAATGAATGTATTCAAAAATGAATATCAAGAATGTACATTTATATTTATGTATAGATGTATATTTTAATTGGAATTATTAATACAAAAGGAATGTATTAATCATGTATCGAAGAGATACTTTGAATAGTATAATTAATACGAAGAATGTATTAATCTTTGTAGCGAAGAGATGTTTTCAATAGCAGAGATATGAAAAGATACCTTGAATGGTATGTATTATAATTAATACAAAAGAAATGTATTAATCATAATTGAAAATTAATACGACTTCATGCCCGGATAGTTATACGGATGGTTCAACGAGGAAGTAGTACGGAGGGTTAGGATCTTTGACCCGTAGGCGTTCGTTTTATCCAACCAACAACCGACTATCATCCTGATATTCCCAACATCATTATAACCAAAGGCCTGCGATCATGAAGTACTTAATATATAGAATATATGGTATTTGAGAATAGGTTGCGTATTTTGAATACGAAAATAATTCACCGATGGTGAATAGTAATTTTATGAATTAGGATAGTTAGGTATATAACTATACCTTTTTATATACCATAATAAGTATAAAGAATGATTCAATAAGAGGTTTACAATTTCTCGTACTTTTTGGCTATAATTCATTTTTCGCAATAGTAACCTTATAATTCCATATTTGAATAAAAGCGATTATAACCGTATTCAAATATGTATTAATTGAGTATAGAATTTAGTTGACAAGCATTTCAATACATAACATATAGTTCAAAAATCATAGAGCAAAATATAGTAAGGTTTCATAAAAACACTTACAAGTTCGGAGAATTATGACTTTTTAGGATCAAAGTAACAATATCGTAATGAACACCGAAAATGATCTTGATGAATCGACTATAGCTTGGACTTGTTTGCTGAGTGTTTGGAGATTATTTCTAACTCCGATTGGTTATTATAACTAGATTTTTGAAGAACTTTGAGGAGACTTGTTGATAACAACTTCTTCCGACGATTTTTGGCGCACTTTAGGATTAAAGTGACTTTTCTTTGCTTAGAACTTCCAAAAGTTCTTGATTATTATTATGATTAAGTGTATAAGTATGTGTTAAGTTTATAATCAAACTACTAAAGGAATTATTTTAACAAATTTGAAAAATCCTGATGATGAGCAATTAGAAGATAAAAATTGTAAATCACCCGGTTAGACGTAAAACGTTTATTTTTCGTACGACCCTTTCTCGTATGAACTTGAGACTTTGGGAAACATAATTACTAGTATTTCTACACTCAATTATGAATTTTAATTTATAAAAATAACATATTCGAAAAATCGTAAATTTTATAAATTATAAGATTTAAACTAGTAAATGAACTAGATATTTCTTTCAACCATCACAAATGAGACACCTCACTTACACCACATTTTTGACACATAAGTAACAAGAGCAGGCTGACGGACTCGTGGAGATACTTCTTCACGCATATTGTCGAGTGCCTTGGAGGTAGTTCTGGAGTTGGAATACAGGAAGAGAATGACTGGTCTGCCCAAGCTTACTGCCAAACAATTAAAGGCAATAAAAGATGGTGATCTAAGCACCTTTATTCCTCTGGATACAACTCAGAGATTTATGCCAGTAGGGAGTGGCATAGCCAACTCATTCTCATCCAGATAATTTAACTGAAGAGCCATTCTGAGAGAATGTACAGAAAGAGTCAAGGGTCTGGTCCCTTGCTCAAGAGAGTAAACAATACAAGAATTGGCTTCATTGTATGCGGCAGTGTACCAGAATTCACAAAGATAATCGTGATACATCTTTTCTGGGTTTAATGTTAAAGCACCATACAATGGACATGAGAGAAAAAAGGTGTTTAATCTCCCAATTATGGATTGTGGATCATGGACACTGGATAGCGAGAGTTTTGCCATCCAGTTATTCATATTCATCCTTATAGCCTTCGCTTCAAGGGTGATATGAGGTGCTCTAACCACATCTGCAGCCGGAGCATATTCAGCAGATAGAAGGTTTCTTGGTGAGTTTGATTGTCTAGGAGCCATTGGATTTATAAATGAAGATGAAATTGAATGATTTTAAGGTTTATGAAGAATTTAATGAATAGCAGTTAATATAAGAGTTATATGATTGGAAAATGAATGAAGAATTTGAAGAATTGAATGAAGGAATTTTAGATTTGGGAGTAAATGTTCGAAGTAAATGAAATTGAAAGTGAAAGTGGGTATTTATAGGAGAGATAATGTGGAACTCAAACGATTAGTTTGAATTTATCAAATACAATTTTTGATCGGTTTTTGAGTTCCGCATTAATTACATCACATCACACATAAATGCATGACGGTTTACAGCCCACAAAACAGTAACAACTTGTACTTTTGGTTTTCCCAAGGTAAAAAGACCATCATTGTGTTGAAAAATTTACATGCCACGTAGGATTATGAGATAAAATATCTTTGAAAAAAGTTTGCTTACGTGGCACACACAAAGATCAAGTATTTAAAAATTATTGTGACTTAATTCAGTCCATCTGGAGGTTGACTAGACACTCCAGTATCACTGGTGGATTAGTCCAGTGAAGCATGAACTGATGGTACACTGGAGGGACACTCCAGTAAAGTACCAGTGAAAACCATTTTGAAAGACTGGTAACCTTAAACTTGCACGTCAACTAATATAGACAAATGAGAGGGACACATTTACAAGAAGACAAAGTCAACTCAAACACGCACTTCAATCTGTCCAGTTACCAGTGAGAGGGACACATTTACAAAGCACCAGTAATATAACCTGAACAATGGGTAATTAATAATAGTACTATTGGGTTGACACCCCTATCCGGGTTAGTAGCGCTAACCTGAACAACGGATAATTAATATTTGAACTTAATCGTGATTGCGTTAAGCATTAGCATCACAAGAGGGGTAATATACATGAATTGTATGGTTAAGGTACTCGGTTTCCAAGGTATAAGCATAGTGTGAAATGGATTTGATAATCCATACTGTTTTATGATATATGTAATGCATGCATTATCATACCAAAGAAAAAGTCTTGTGATCCAAAGGTAAAATTATTTTATTGGACGATGATCCAAAGGCATATTTAATCATTT
>CM067172.1:38365379-38366416 GCA_034093135.1 Erigeron breviscapus
CTTGTGCCAACACTTAAGACGATCTTACTAAATAGATTTGAACTAATATGTGTACATATCTATGAACAATAACTTGTACTTAGGCATCCATCAAGACGTACTTGGATTTCGATAGATATAACTTATCTATCTCTGTGCTTGTTCTCTGTGCTTATACTGCTGTGCTTGTACCAGATCACTGTGAGTTCACTAATCCCCCTTTCGTACATTTTGTTCAAGTTCTTTATCGGGGACTGAAAAGCATGAAAACTATTTTGTACTTGTACATATGTTCTTGAGCTATTTTACGTACTATATTATGATCATGAACTATTTTACGTACTATTTTATGATCTTCCAAAGTACTTATAACATGATTCCTAATTATTTAAAAGAGTATTTAAGTCTTGAATGGGCAGGATCTTAAATACATTTATACTGTTTAAGGGAGTATTTAAGTCTTGAATGGGCAGGATCTTAAATACCTCCATACTACTATATTGATCCTTAACATGTTCTAGTTCGTACTTGTACTTGTTCAGTTCTTAGTCACTGCTATCAATTCATATCCCACAGTTCAGGGATTGAACCGTAGGTAATTATGGACAGCGCTGTTTAGGGTAGGCCCACCCTCATTCTCCGCAGTTCTGGAGGATGCATATTATCTGTTCTTGTTCTGATCCTTAGAACGATCTTAAGTCCTGTAAACCTGAAATGATCTTGGCTTGACAATAAGACGATCTTGGATGTCCAGTGAAACGATCTTGACCTTGAATCACCAGAACGATTCTGACCGAGACAATCTTGATCCAGACGATCTTGACTAAGATGATCTTGAACTAACTACATGGCACGATCTTGTGCCAACACTTAAGACGATCTTATACCCCTAAACGATCTTGATCTCCAGAACGATTCTGACCGAGACAATCTTGATCCAGACGATCTTGACTAAGATGATCTTGAACTAACTACATGGCACGATCTTGTGCCAACACTTAAGACGATCCTGGGAGGATCGTCCCAGACCCTTGTGCACCTTAAAACGATCTTGATTC